>VUYV01000144.1:1225201-1328154 GCA_008711295.1 Anarhynchus alexandrinus
TTTTTTTTTTTACCATTTTACCATTTTAGTGAGTCCGACAATCTTCCTCGGCAGGCAGACAAGTGCTAGAGCTGGCTGCTGGGGAGATGGGAGCAGGGAAGATGGGGATGAACAGAGCAGATGGATGCTGGAGGAGCAGGGTCTCCTCCCCTTCTGTGCTGCAGAACCATGAGTTCAACTCTGGACATTTTAAGAAATCATAACCTTACAACACAAAGGGATCAGAACAAACAGTTTGGTTTTGGTGGATCCAAACCCCGATTTTTGCTTGCATATGGTTTTTGCACCAAGCCAAATTATTAAAGAAAGTCAGGGCTCTCAAAATATTTCATTTTACATGAGAAAGATACATTTATTCTCAAATTATTTTTAGGTCTTGATTTTTGAATGAAAAGAATACAGAGTTTCTGATGAAATGTCAGCTAGAACCTTATCATAGGAACACTTGTTTTGAGACTGTCAGAATAAAAGATTTTCCCTTAAATTTCACTTAAAAGAGTTTGGCAGATTTAGTAAAAACTCAGGAAATCAGATGACCTGGCTGAATTTTTTTTTTGAGCTTCCAAATAAAAATTTACTTGAAAAATGTAACTGAGATCAAATGCATCTTCTGGCACGTGCACATGTGAAGCTGCTAAGGACTTGTGGGGAGATGCAGGGGCTTTCAGGATCTCTGTAATATTTATCTTCCTCTCCTCTGGTGTTCTTTCTCCTCTGATTCATTTGAAGATGACTCTGGGTCCTGGATGAGGGTTAGCTGATGAAATCCAACTAAGAGCTAGTCTCTTTCCAGATAAAACAGAGAGTAAGTACCTGCTGATCTTGATTGCCTGTATAAATCAGAAATGACTCCACTGAAAGTGGTCAGTTGAATGATTTGGCTTTCCTGATACTTCTCTGTAGTCTGGTAATGCTTGGACAACTCGATCATGACCAATCCCTCTCTGTACTGGACGTGGTACAAGTATGTAGTGATGGGCATGCAAACTCATGACTGATTTTCTGTGAATTTTGGCTGCACACAGTGAATGTCTGCACTCAAAAAAATTGGATTAAAAAAAAAAAAGTTAATCCCATCTCCAGAGTTACCTGTAGCCTAATACAAAAAGAACAAAACTGATCTGTCTGAAGGGATTCTCAGTGGGGCGTGCTGTACTAACTTCAAATTGGTGATTACCTGAGACCTTCTGGCTCTGAGCTCTGGCACAGAGAAATTGTACCCCACAGATGGGCTGTACCCTGTGATCAGACAGGGTCTTTGTAAAAGGGGGGGGGGGGGGGGGGGGGGGGACGGACTCCAAAGGAGCCTAATCCAGATTATCTCAGCACTTGTCACTTTGCCACGTGAAAAATATGATGGGAACCTGTTGCAACCACTGTATACAAGCTAGTTTCTTGTAACGATTCCTAAGAAGCAGACTTGCTTCTCAAGAGNAAATTTTCTGTTCTTAAGGAAAATGGATCATTTTACTAAAAAAGGGACACTACCAGGAAATGGAGCCGCCCAGGCTCCATGTCCCTCCCTGGCAGCTTTTCCTCATGGAAAGCTTGGCTGAGATTGCATGCCATGGGATGAAGGATTACAGTTTTCCCTCATAGCAATGGTGTAGCTCAGGGTTCACCAATGGCATCTGGCCTCGTAGAAGGCAGGGACCTGCCTATTACACAGCAAGTCTCCACCACCACTGGTGATGGTGGCTCCTGCCAGCACTGCTGTGCCTGTGACAGCCCCAGGCAGACGCACTGTGGGTACCCCTACTTATTCTCCACTGTTATTGATGCAGGGCCTTTTGTGGCTCAGTATGGACATGCTATTTTCCCTGGCTTAGATGTCTCCAGGATCTCTCCCTTTCTCTTTTTCTCTGAAGCTCCCTCTCTCTCAAGGCTGGTTGTTCGGATGCTGGAGTGTTGCTGGTATCAATCTTGCAAACATGCAAACTCCCATGCTAGCAAAGGGGTTTAGCAAGCCCCCCCCCCCCCCCCCCNCTCCTTTTCCTGCTCTCAGGCTGTGAACATCTTTTTCTCTCCCACCCTGAGACCAGACCTTTACAGTTAATGAGCTGGGCATGGGCAGCCCCAGCCTCTGCTCTCCCAGATGCAGAGCTTCACAGGGCAGAAGCTTCCACCACTTGCTCCAGAAGAAGTTTCTTATTTTTTCTTAATCCCAGCCTGCTAAGGATAATGCCCAAGAGCCCTGGTAACGACCTTCCTTATCATCTTAGATCCCGCAGCTAAGAAAGAGATGGGAGAGTACTATAAGCATGGTAAGACAGGGAATTGCAGTGCTTTCAGTCCAAATACCTCCAAATGAGGCTGGGTGGAGCTCGCGTGTCAACAGGACCTTGAGTCCAGTCTATCAATTCATAGACGATAAGTAAAGGAACAGTGTTGCTAAGGTCCTGATGGCCTAAGTATATAAGGGAGGATTTAAGAACTGTAGAAAAATGTCCTATTTTGTATTAGAGCAATAGACACAATTGGAAAGGACCAGTTTTATCCTTGAGTGTGGGCGATTCTACATCACTTTGGATGTGTGGGGCATAGCAGTAACCACCTACTATGTCTGTATGAACTGGTGTACTGGGCTTGGCTGGGATAGTTAATTTTCTTCATAGCAGCCCATACAGTGCTGTGTTTTGGATTCGTGACCAAAAAAGTGTTGATAACACATCCATTTTTAGCTATTGCTGAATAGCATTTGCACAGTGCCAAGGTCTTCTCTGTTGCTCACGCTGCCCCACCACCCAGTAGGCTGGTGATGGGCAAGAGACTGGACGGAGACACAGCCCAAACAGCTGATCCCAAAGAGATATTCCCTACCACGTAACATCATGCTCAGCAATAAACGCGGGGGGGAGTTTGCCAAGGGCTGCCAGTGAGTGGGGACTGGCTGGGCACCAGTCAGCTGGTGGCGAGTGATTGCTTTTGCATCGCTTGTTTTTCTTTGTTTTGTTTTGTCTTGTCTTGTTTTACATATTAAAATATCTTTATCTCAGCCCATGCATCTTCTCATTTTTACCCTTCCGATTCTCTTCCCTATCCCACAGTGGGGGGCTTAGCTGCCTACCGGGGTTAACACTCAACAGCTGGATAATGAGTTTTTATTTTGACTATGACTGTTTGCAAATATCTATGCCTTTGTTACTCAGAGATCAGACTGTGGCATCCCTGTGTCCTCCAAGGATGGGGATGTGCTGGTAGGAACATACCTGAAGTGTTTGTGGGAAGTGTTCAAAGGGGTTTAAGTCATCCAAAACTTTGGTCTAATACACTCGCACCTTCCACTGCATGAACTAAACTGGAACCATCAGGATAAAAAGAAAAGGAAGTTCTGGCAGAGGAAAAGGCAACAGAGAGATAGGCAGGCATATCAAAGCAAGGCAAATGAAAGTAATGCAGAGTTTCTCTGAGGAGCTATAGCATGGCCTGTGAATTTCTGAATGACGATTTCGGAGTTAAAGGTAATGAGGGACTCTCCAGTGGTTCATTGCCGGGAGAAAGCAGTTCTGATGACTCTTTCATTGCACAACTGAGACCAAATAAATTTGTACATTTGCTGCATGTGGTACAACTGGCCACTCAGAAAAAACAAGCATCAAAGTATCCCTTTGCAAAGATACTGGCTGTGACATGGACCTGTTGGTAGGTTGTCCTTTCCTTTCATGCTCAACACGGCCTTTTGCTAAGAACTGAACACCAGGAGGTGATTGCAGGCTCTTCATGCCTTAGATGTATCCAGACTCACCAATTAACTTCCCCAGCAGTGTGCTGCCGCAACTGAGCCTAGAAAATGAAGCATTTCCTCATTTAAGCAATGCTTAGAGAGCACTCTCTGCTGCTGATTCCACCTGCCAGGGAGTGACATCTGTATATCGGGGGAAGAACAGAGTCCACAGAAATTCTGGAGCTTCCGTAAAAGCCATTTTTTTCTCTTTTCTGACAAGCTGCTTTTCCTCCCATCCGCATTCTCCTCACAATTGCTTCTCGGAACCAGGCCCCCAACAAGGTATTGTTTGAAAGGGATAAACATAGCAGGGCTGGATTGTTAAACATTTGACAAGTGTTTGTGATATTTCACAGCTGGCATATAAAATACCTTGTGGAAGGACCAGGCTTAAAGCTTGTTAGTAGCTTTCTGTGGAGAAAAAAACCCACCTTTTTGTTCTGAATTTGGCTTCTTTTTGGTCAGGAAGATACTCCCAGGCATTCAGGGAAGGTAACGTGTCATTTTTTCCCTCCTCCATCCACTGTCTTTTTTAACACTTGATCTCTTCCCACAATACACAATTCTCATTTGTCAGCATCTGTCTCTTCCACTCCTGCTCTCACTCTGCTCCAGGAAAGGGCTCAGAACACACTAAGGTGTGCTGAAGTACAAAACCAAGTGTAGTCAAGAGAAATGAAGTTCTCTAGATGCGCTCAGCCATTCTCCTCAGTGTTGGCGCTGTTCCAGTGCTGACTTTCAAATATAGATAAGGCCTCTTGTCCTTTTGAATTGTCTTATTTTTCTTCAGCTTCAGCACTGGCAAATGTGTGCTGTGCTTGGTCCCCTGTTGGCTTTGGAGCCCTGCTACCATATTCCCTTACATTGATCGTACCTAACAGTTCACAGTGCATCACTTCAAAGTCCAGGCATTAGCGACTTGCAGAGGACAAATGCTGTCACTGGTTTTGCCCCTCTCCTACACCTTTTCCTGTAAGGGGAGTAATCAAATTCCTCATAGACTGAGCAGGGCATCCCCTCCTGAATTCAGTGGTCATAGTCTCAGCTCCAAATACACATTGTGAAGTGTCAGGTGTCCCAAGATCTTTTGCATCCCCCCTGTTTTACAAGGACTGCATTTACTGATCAGCCAGAAAACTCCCTGCTCCTACTCCAGCTTTTGTGGGCCAGGAAGAATCTGTCCCTAAGTCCTCTCTTGTGTTTACAATTTGATAAGATAGAACAGCAGATGGTCAAAAAAGGAAGTTTCCAATGTGTCCGTATTGCCACATAACTGGCACATGGCAAGTCCTCTGCCAGAGTGTGCCTACTAGCCTGCTAACAAAATGAATCATGAATGTGGGTGACTTGAGAGTCAAATATTTATGGTGGATCTGAAACAAAAATGTCCAGGCTTGCTGCCATGTAGAAAAAACTGTAAAGCCTTTTTTTTTTTTTTTTAAGTTTTCATGAGTGGAAGCCTAATAACATAAAGTAATTTAACATTGGGGATTTGGCGTAGGGTCATGAGCACCACGAAGGTTTCTTCTTAGTTTCATTAGCAGCAGGAATGCCACAGAGTGAGTGGTTTCCTTGTTCTCAGCATGCCTGCTATTAGTGCCCATAAAGTCTGTGAAATAACTGCAAAGAGATAAACCCAAGACACAATTTTGCTTCCTCCTACCCTTCTATTTTTCAGGCTGGGCAGGAATCCTGTGGCATTTTCAGTGGAAATACTGAGAGACAAGTGCTTACAGAGGGATTTCCATCAGCTACACAAGGACAGGAACGTTCCTTTGGCTATTTATCAACAGAGAAAATAAATTCTAATATTTATGCCAGTCAAAGCACTTGGCGCGGGACTAGATTAATCCAGGGATCTGCATTTGAGGGCGCTGGAACTGACACAAGATGGATTTGCTCATTATCATTAGCACTTTGTTTGTGATTCTTGACAACACAAAGAAGGCAGGGGTTACGTACATAAAAAGTCTAAATTGCCGTTCATTTGGACTACACGAGCTTCCCTCTTTCATTCAGCAATGCTGGCTTTCTCTTGCTGCTTCTCTTCACTGGCAGAGCGTCAAGGTGGCTGGTGTGCCTTAGACAGCTGTGTATGAAGGCACGGGCCCTGCGAGAGGCTGCGTGGACTCTGCGTCCTTCCTCCTGCCGCAGGCAGGGTGGGAATCCCGCAGCATCTCCCGCTTTCCCATTAAAGTAGAAAACAAAACAGAAGGCTCAATGTCCTGCCCACTCTGTCCCCCACAGAGGAGATGACTGATGGTGGTAAAGAACATATCAACAAACATAAAGTTGCTAGCTAGTAACAGGAAAGTAGGACAACTGGAAATTGTTCTACCATGAAGAAGAAATTTAGGAATTGTTTTCTGTTGTCTTTTTCCACGTGATCCTGTGGTAGCTTGGAAATATATGAAACAAACAGAAGCTTGCCTCCTTGCCTCCTTTGGATGGTTACTTAATATATATTCTCATTCTACCTGTGGCTCTAGGGCTGGGGAAGGCATTTGTAAATGGCTTGCATCATTTTAACAGGTGACTCATTTTCCATGAGATTTACTTAGAGAAAAGCCCCAAGAAATACAGTCTTCGAATAGGATAATACCGGAGGAAAATCTGCTTCCTAAAGAGAATTTATAGCTTTCCAAATGGCCCCAATTTAAAAGAAATGAAAAGGGAGTATGGTCTATTGGCTACAGCACAAAATTAATGCCAAGGAAATCCTTTTGGTAAGGGCCTATATATCTTTCAGTTAGCTTGGGCTTAGCTTTCTGTCGATGCTGTCTATTTGCCAGCATCCCATGAAGGTTACAAGATATATGAGATTGAGAACTTGTAGGAAATTTTGGAGTCAGGGTATATGCACATCACCTTTGCCTGTCAATGCTTGTTTCTGTGAGCTGTGTAGTCAATGTAGGCTGAGATTCTATGCATTTTTGTTTGCCATAGGTTTTCCGATGTCTAATAAGGTAACAGCTTCAAGTAAAGCCTTTCCAGCTGTTGAAGTGCTCTGTCTGTTACCATTTGTGGATTTTCTGGTGTTCAAAAGCAGCTGAGTTTTTACAGTATCATTTGCCCCAGTGGAAGTGCTAATAGTTTTGGGGTTTGGGTTTTTTCTGTTTTGTTTTGTTTTTCCTGCAGAGCTTCAAGGTTTCAGGACCCTTACAGAAATATTTTTACTTTGAAACCTTTATTGCTCTCCTGATTCAGCCTAGAGAATTAAAAATGACTGAAAGAGAAGGGAAAACTGACAGACTAAGACACTTTGGTGCACCCAGAGACATATGATTTATATATACACAGTCACACAATCATATAAGCCTCATTTCCTTTAGAAACAAAACTGAAAAGTGGTGCATCTATACTTGGTATTATTCTATAGATGGCAATACACTTCCAGCTTCCTGTAGTAATGGCAAAATTAGTACTATTTTTATTAATTTTGTTGAAGACTCCCTCCATCTTTTCCCCTTCCACAAATATTTTTTATTATTTCCTTTCATCCAAAAAAACCCTCACCAATAATCTGTTCCCCATCCACTTACAAAACTGGCACTGCTTAGAAAAAAAAACATAGTTTTTTTTTCCCTCTTTGATTTTTCCAAACTTTCTTGTTTCACCAACAAAAATCCACTGGTTAAGAAGAAATTATCCTAGGCATAGGCCATGCCAGAAAAAGGGAAATATACCTTCTCATCAAGAAAGCATGCAGAGTATATTAATTCCATGAGGAGTAACATGATCATATGACATTTGGATAAAGCAGACTTTTCAGAGACTGGAGATCTAGCAAATGTAAATCCACTTGGCTTTGGTGGATGTACTCATCCCTATGACAGCACTTCTGGCCCTCCTGAGTCAGTCCCCAAAGATATTAGACTCTGATGTTCCATCCCCTGTTTTGTAAGAACATTGTGTGAAATTAACTTTGTGAAATTATATAAGGAAATCAGTATACTAATCCTTCCAACCATAGGCAGGTGAAGGTGGTAGGCACAGGCATATGATTCCTCAGTGGGTTTTTTTAATTATTGTTTTGAATGCTAATATCTATTGCTGTGAAACAGCGGCGTTAGGCTTGAAGGCCTGGGAACTGCCGCTCTTGCAGCTCTCTCCTCCCCAGGAGAGGCAGGGACTTTTGGCTGCTGGTATGGTTGGAAAGCAGCAGGGGTGGGGTCCCACCGCACTGCGTGGGGTGACGGTCCAGTTCAGCGGCGAGGGAAGCTGTCTGCCATGCAGAGGTCAAATATTACTGTTCAGGTGATGAGAAACGTTTTGCCTCTCTGTGTGAGGCATAGGCATCTGGCATGTTGAGGCCCCATCCCTGGAGGTGTTCAAGGCCAGGCTGGACGTGGCCTTGGGCAACCTGGTCTAGTGGGAGGTGTCCCTGCCTATGGCAGGGGGGTTGGAACTTGATGATCTTCAAGGTCCTTTCCAACCTAAACCATTCTATGATTCTATGATTCTATCAGCTGAGTTTGGAAAGGTAGCCCAAGTTTTCTTCTCCCGCTGTGCTCTGTAAGTACAGGTAGCTGGAATGTGACTAATGCATGTAACAGGAAAAGTCGTGTCTGTTACTGGAAGTTCAGTTATTTCTGGGTTGCAGCATAGCAACTGTTTAACAGAGAAAAGACGCAAAGTAGTTTGTAGTGAATGGAGCTACAGCAACTTTATACGAGCTAAAATGCTGCTCCTTAAAACAACAAAGCACTGCAAAGTCGTAGTTCCAGCCGCTGGAAGGAGAAGAGGCAGAGGAGCATCGTCTGTTCTTCTTCCACAGAAGTCCCTGACGCAGACTTACAGCATTTCTTGGGAGTGAGTAAAATAACTCGGCAGTTCTGGACATATTAGTCAGTGGTGTAAAAGTTCAGCAGAAGAGCTCGCCATTTGTTTGCTAATCCTTAAATTCAACAGATTTTCACGCTGAAGTTGTGAGCAGCACACCCAAAACAGTCAGGGAAAAACATGGCTCTTACTGGGGCTCCAAATTTGGAGACAAAAATTTGTTTTAAATGATATTTTGTATTAGCAAGGGAAAAAAGTGTTTCTGGTCTGAAATTTTATATGGCAACTTTCACCTCAAGGTAATGAAAACAAGCTGAGCTATAAACTCTTCAAAACCGGGGTTTATGGAAAGGCTGACAAATCCTTTACTGGAGTGATGTGGCTGGGAGCACTTTAAAAGATTCCCATGAAGCACTATTGATCATGATCACACACTCCCAAGCGCTAACACCGGGAGGCGGCAGGCAGCAGGCCCGCTGTTTTCAATTACTGTGCCGTCCTGGCGGCATGTCCGGCTGACGGTGCCGTGTTAGTGGCTGGTCATCTGCTGGGTGGGGGCCCCATGAGAAATCCGAGGTCAGTCTGCTTCCCGGCTGGCCCTCCGGCTGCATCATGTCCTGTGTACCCCCCGGCTGGGCCAGCAGCCCTCTGCCCTGTCATTTCTAGCAAAGGTTCTTTACGCTGTCCCCATGGGGAGGGAGGTTGGTTTGGGAGACTGAGAGGAAGGGAGAAAAGAAAAACACCCGAGTTTCAGTTTTCTTCTTCTTTTCGCTAGAATTAAACATCACACATAGATCATGTAAAAGGAATTGGCTTTTAGTGAGAGGATATGGCTTCGCTTCTCAGCCTCTTCCCTTCGGGTTTCAAAGCGAAGCCATCTGACGTCGGAAGCACCAGCAAGAGCCGGTGATTGGACCTCAGGAAATTCACAGTGGTGTTTTTGTGCTTCTAAATGAGCAACACTGCTGCTTGTAAAGACCTGAGGTAAAATCCTGGCCCCACTGAAGTCCTTGGCAAACCTCCTACTGCCTTCAGTGGGGCCAAGATTTTACCCCGAGTCCTGCAAGCTATTAGTCTTTTGAGTTTTTAATGGGTCCAATCCTGTGCAGACAGACTGCTCTTGTAAGGAAGGGTTAGCTAGATTGGCTCGGATACTACACAATTTAAAACTTAAAGGAAAGCAATTTTGTAGTGAAATTAAGGGACTATAAAAGGAATTTGGCTTTAGACAACTTGCTTCTGTTTGGATTTGGATTAGGCTGCAATCTCCTCGTCTGTTTTTAGAATACATGTCCCTGCCAGCATCAATAATCTATTTTCCTTAGTGCAAGTGAAAGGCTCTGATGGCTCAGAGGTGTAGTCTGGTATCCAGTGCTGCTCTGGATTTCTTCTTTGGTGTAGGAATCAGGCTACAAATAGTCAGCTTCTCCTTAACATTTATGCGCTGCCAACAGCCGATTCATTGACACGTGGGCTGACACACTCCTCCTTTCCCGTCGCTCTGCTTCAGTCGTTCCTATATTTTTCCTGACCCCTTGAGATAATTCAACTCCCCAAACCCTTTCCTGCCTGTGCAGTCCCTCCCAGCCCAATCTCAGCATTCATTTGCACTTGGCCTGACTGTGGTTTTGTTGGCAAAATTCCTTTTATCCTGTCCAGCACCGTATTAATCCTCGAGCACTTTCTTGAACTTTTCAGGTTCCCTCAAATACCTCTCCTTCCCCCACCTACTCCAAAGTAAATAAATCAGGACTTCAGATAATGCACATCAAATATATCCTTTCACCTTGGGTCACAGTGTCATATGCAAGTTAAGCTCAGCAGGGCTAGAGGTTGAAGGTGGAGACTACAGAGAAAGCTGGAGAGGAGGAATGTGTGGGGGTAGCCATCACTCCAGAGGAGCCCATAAAAGATCCAGCGGTAACATTAGAAGAGACTGTTCACGGGGAAGCCCAGCTCCTACTGGCATCCGCTGCTGCCTCAGGGGAGTGTGTGCTGCAGCCTGCCAAGGCATGGCTCCACTTGTGCTCTTCAAACACTCTCTTCTCCACTCTGAAGCTTAAGTTCATTCCTCTGAGGGTGTCTCCTCTTCCATCCTGTCTGAAGTATCTTTTTTTCCTTTTTTTTTTTTTTTTCCTTCCTGGGCATGTGAGGGGCTGCATTTTCCTCTTATAGCAATTCTGCATGTCCTTGGCTCATGTGCTGAATTGTAAAGCTAGAAAGTCTTCCTGGACTTCCTTGAGCCTATATACATGCAAAGTCTAAGGCAAGTCCAGCAGACACTTGTCTCTGGTACTGTGACATGGCATTAAGGACGCAGTGCTGCTTGGAGGCTGCCTTGCAGAAAACAACTGCATCAGGAATAGTGTAACCAGCAGGACCAGAGAAGTGATTGTCCCACTGTACTCGGCACCGGTGAGGCTGCACCTTGAACACTGTATTCGATTTTGGGTGTCACAGTATAAGAAGGACATTGAGGTGCTGGAGGGAATCCAGAGAAAGGCAACGAAGCTGGTGAAGGGTCTTGAGAATAAGCCTTATGAGGAGTGGCTGAGGGAACTGGGGTTGTTTAGTCTGAAGAAAAGGACGCTGAGGGGCGACCTTATAGTTCTCTACAACTACCTGAAAGGAGGTTGTAGAGAGGTGGGCGTTGGTCTCTTCTCACAAGTTACAACTAATAGGACAAGAGGAAATGGCCTCAAGTTGCCCCAGGGGAGGTTTAGGTTAGACATTAGGAAAAACTTCTACACTGAAAGGATTATCAAAGACTGGAACAGGCTGCCCAGGGAAGTGGTTGAGCTGTCATCCTTGGATGTATTTAAAAGCCGCCTAGATATGGTGCTCAGGGACATGGTTTAGAAGCGGGCCTGGCAGAGTTAGATAATGGTTGAACTTGATGATCTTAAAGGTCTTTTCCAGCCATAACGATTCTATGATTCTATGTTTCTATAGCTAAAAGCAGAACCCCAAGAGCCTGTGTCACACAAAGTAGTTCCTCACAAAGTGTTGCCAGCCGTATTCTGCTATATTTAAACACTGACTTCTAAGTGGAAGGAGGGTCTCTTGAGAGTCATCTCTGCTATATGAAATCTGTGAACAGAAGTGGGGTGAAAGGAATGTTTTCCTGGTAAAACTAATGGATTATATAGAGGCAGATCCTACTATAATGGGAAAGGACCATCAGCTACTTCATCTATGTTAAAAATACATAAATGAGAGACTTTTTGCAACATCCCAGAAGTTGCATCTTGGCCTTTTCTGAAACAGCCATCTGTCTCCTTTAGCGTTCCCAGTGTTAACTAAAGCCACTAATGCTTGTGCCAAAGTATGACGGAAAGTCCCCACGTGCAGGAAGAGTGTGTTGGGAGGGAGAAAGCTGCAAAGTGTGCTTCTGACAGGGCAGCTAGGAAAGGCGGGAGAGGAAAGGAAAGGTGAAGACCTTCGTCTATGGGATCCTTCATGGGTTTAAAAGTTGAGATTTAATTACCACGCCACAGTTTTTGTTATAGGAGAGTAACCCATCCTGCTCTAACATCCTAGTGGAGATACGCCTTTGTAATTTTGCTGTCATGGAGACTGACTGAGTCAAACATAAGCAGGGACTATAGCAGTGATTTTACAGAGCTGACTTGGTACACATGACAGGTGCTTCATGTCTGCTAGGATTTTGTAACCTGATACTTATTGCATGTAATTTCTAACCTCCCACCTTTTGGCAGTGAAGGGACATAAAAAGGGAAAAAAAATATAAAGCCAAGTAGAGTAATTGCCCTAACACGTACTGCAAAAACTGGGGTGGAAACAACCCACTGAACACGCAAGATAAGCACAGCCATTTAAGCGCAAAGAAAGTTTGCCTTTTGTGAATGACTCTGTGCTAGTCATGCAAGGAAAAACATTTCATAGAATCATTGAGCCTAGCTCCAGCAGTGATCATCAGTATCAGAGAATTCCTGGACATTTATAAGGAAGCTTAAAAAGCATCCAAAGATTTCTGGAGAACGCAATATGCAAAACGCACACTGTGTCAGGTCATGGTTTCTTCAAGATTGATTTCAAACACATTAGCACTCTGCTCTCCACACAGTAACTCTCTTCCCATAGAACCCAAAGCACCTGACATCCAATAAGGTCTCTCTGCATAGCCATTTGCACCTTGGCAAACCAAGACAAAGTACCTAATAATTTATAGCTTGCACTGACAGGGAGTAGTGGATGAAGATTGAGGAGAATTAGGGGGAGTTAACTTCTGCTCCAGCATTTAAGAGAGGAAGGAAAGAATGCTGTATGCAATTTGACCTACTACAATACGTGTGAAACTTTCTATGGTAATTTTTTTAAAAAAATATGATTAATCCATTTTGGAATGTGTTTGCTATGCACCTTATCTTAATACCTTTCCTCGTGGTGACAATATTTTTCCTAATGATTTCAAATGCAAGGGAACAGCGACTGGACCTCCGCAGATGTGGCTGCCACTGACGGACAATGGACCAGGAAGACAGGCAGTTGTAACCAACCTCCTCGTTCTCCCCATTTAGTCGAGAACTTTCCATCACTGCCGTGTTTGTCAGTCCCCCATGGTAAACAGGGAGAATGACTGATGAAACGATGCATGTCCTGGCTTACTCTACAGCTGACTGCTCTGTTTCACTTGCATTTCCTACTTGTACTGCCTGCTGTACTGTACTTATATAGGTTATATGTCAAGTCAAATTTGGGTTGAATGGAGTGCTGCCATCTCTTGGTTATTTTAGGCAGATACACTCACAGATTGTTTCATTTTTCCTGCCACTCAAGAACGGTATGAAGTAACATAGAAAAACAGCTATTCTGGATTAAAACGTTTAGGCACTTAGGAAGCATAATTGTGGTTTTTATATATTTAAGCATGGAGAACAGAGTACATTTGCTGGTGTATTGGACCTCTCCATTACTTCTATTAACGGTTTTTAGCAAAATTATAAACCATGAACAGTTGGAACAGTTGGAACAGTTTGTATATGACGTGAACACCACAAAGAAAGGAAAGTGTTGTTTTTTATAGATAACTGTAGACAATAAAGACATTAAAATGCATGCATTAAGGAGTACTGGATTAGTAAGAAATGCCTATCTTATACTATGTGATTTCAGTCATGAGAGGTTGAATTATCCATACTCAAGGTTTGCCAAATAATTTATCTGAAAATGCTTTTTCCATTACAAATGCAATTTTCCTTCCTTCTTCTTTCTAACTGTGACTGGAGCTAAAAGACTTACTGTGAGTACTGTCATGACAGGAATCTAGGGCCACCTTCTTCCTGGGCCTTTCCAGGGTCAGAGACCCTGCCACCCACCTCCCTTTCTCCAGTAGAAACAGGAGCCAGATGTTTGCTTGTTTGGCTTTCCCTTTTTAATTGAAATATGGGAGAAAAGAAAATCTAGTTGAATTCAGAATAAAAGATAAATACCAGAAACTTTCACTGCCACAACCTCTCCAACCCCCTACCACATTGCAAAGAAAACAACATATGACAAGGATTTGGAAATAATTAATAAAGTAGTAATTAATATGTAAGTAGGGACATGTCTGTTATGAATAAATGCTAATATTGGAAGAACAGGGGATTAAGCTAATGATTACTGCTGCTATACTCTGGATCAGGGTGATGGTTCCTCAGGATCATTCTATATATTCCTCAGGGAAGAGCTCTGAGAGGCTGCCTGCCTCCCCGCTTCTGGCACTTCAGAGGACCAGAAGACCCACAGTCTGGTTTTTGGTGAATGCTAGGGATGGAATTTAAAAGCCGTTGGCTTTCTCAGTGCTCCTCAGCCACCACCATTGCATCTATACCAGTCATCCCTCTTAACATGAAGACACAAATACAGTAGCAAATGCTTGACAGATTACTGCCTCAGTGCTGCCACGTGTAAGATGGAAAAGCATCGACTCTTGTGCAAGCACAGAGCACTCGGTATCTGAGACCTGGAAAAGCCTCCTGGCAAGGGCGTAAGTTCTTGAGCGAGCCAATGTCATTGTCTGCTGTTGCTCCTGCTCATCTCTCTGCCGCAGCCTGTCCTGCCTCCGTAGCAGTCCTGTGCAAGGAGCACGGGAGTTCTCAGTAATGTTAAGGACTTGAACTACTTTTGTTCCCTTGTCTGTGCCTTCTGACACTTCTAATATTAGGGTACCCCTATTATTCAGCAGCAGTCCAGAAAAGCCATTTTAACATACATCTCTAAACAACCAACCCTAGCTGCTGTCAAAGAGTGCTCTTCAACAAATATGAGTGAAATGAGGGAAATCCCACTTTGTATTATCTAAACTAGGAAATCATCATCTGAGCAGCAGAATAAAGTGCTTAGTACTAGCTAACTGTATGAGACACATTCCAGTCTTCATCCGTATTGCTTCCACCTCTGTCCTGCAAGGGCAGGGAGAGGGAAGGTGCTGCTTGCTCCCTACCCTTCCTGCTCCCCTGGGAGCACTGGGGCACCCATTTGCTTTCAGAATGAAAAGATACAAAATCTCTTTCTAAATGAACGCGTTTCTGGTTCTCTGAGGAGCTTAAGAGGTACAAATTTTCTCATTTAACAGTGGAAGCAGGAGCATAAATCTGCCTGCTCAGAAGCTGCTCAGCAGAGCAGTCACAGCTATGACATTGCTATAGTTCCCTGAGGCATCTTCCCCCCTTATCAGCTGGCGTCATCTCCATAGCTGGTACATGGAGCTTGTGTGCTTCCTGGCAACTTTCCAAACTCTTCTACCTAAAACTTCACCTTCAAGCCAACCTAAAGAATATGGTAACTTAAGGTCAGCTCCCAAAAGCATGTATGAGTCACCTTGGCTCCTGCATGGTCTCCTCATTTTAACCCACTTGATTCCTCCCTTTCTCCTCAGGTTGGCATTTGTGGTTTTTGCAGCTTTGTTCTTCTGTTTACTTTTTTCTTTTGCATTTGGAAGTGATCACTTCTGTCTCTAGCCAAGTTTTCTAGCTGTGTGTACAACACAGCCAATGACTGAATGGCCTGATAACTATCTCTTGTTAAAGGAAGATCATCTAAAAGGGTTATGACTGTACTGTGTTTACGATGTTTGGACACACTGTGGTGCAGTCTCTGGAAAAGTAAAGCTTTTCTTGTACAGGTTTTGTTGTACTAATTGTAGAAAGAATAATTACTAAGTTCCAAGGTCACTCCTCGTCCTAGGCAAAACACTTGCCTTTCAAACAACCATTTCCTAGCAAGTTTTTAATATATATTGAGAAGTGAATTACAAGGAGGGGTCTCAGTGTTTATTCACACAATAACAGGCAGCGTGGAGGGATTCCTGTAACACGTGATGCAGATATCGTGAGGCACCTGTAGAAAACCTAACAAGGATGTTACGTGCTGCTACTTTTGCCAGTTTCTCTTAAAATGTACCTTCACTTTTGCAGGTATTTTTTCACTGTAAGAAATGCTATGTGTATATTTACACATATGTTGACTGTACATGAGCAAAGAAGGAATGTGTATAATGCCAAACTACTTGGACAATGATGAGGTGACAGATCACAAGCAGGCTTAAAGCATCAGTTACTGACTGAATAAAAAGAGCAGTTCAAGGCACTCCCTCTGAACAAACCTTTATCTCCTCCTTCAGTGGTGTTGACTGTGAACACCATGGAAATCTCTGGGTGGCAATTTCCTGGACAGCCCCGCAGGAGTCAGAATTCATTTGAATCAGAAGTTGAGTGTGGGTGGTAGGGTGGAGGAGGGAACAGAGGTACGTGGTAGAGCTGCACTTATCTTCATAGCTATTCATCCACCAAAGCAACGACAGCATATAAAAGTGGTAATGTGATTTCACAGTTCTAATCTCGTTTATCATCATTTTTTCCAAGCAGTGCCTCAAAGCAGTCAGGGAGGGGAAATACACATTAATGCTCTGTCCCGGTTCATGACTAACCACGTTCAAAATGCGCAGTGTTTTCCAGAAGTGAGGGGTTTATGCCTTATTATCTTTTCCATAACAGTACAGCATTATTTACGGCTGATATACAGAGAGCTTTTATTTTTTTAAATACTGAAGATGTGCCTATTCACAGGAAGACGTGATCCAGACATGCAAAAATACAGTCTTCTGCCTTTCTCTGCAGGAAATGTACCATTATTTATGAAATTCACAGTTGTGTCTATAACCATGGCCAGTGTAGGAAAGAAAATCCATTTAACAAGGCAGGGTTGGAATAATGTATTCCTGCGTGGATACATTTGATCAGCACTGGATGCTCTATCTCAGCATAAGTGACAACACATACTACGGCAGGTATGGGTTTTGGCTGAAAACTGGTGCTTATTTGTGATAGAATTTGTCGATAAATAGTTTGCAATGAGAAACAGATCTACAGCTTTAGAGACAGATATGATTCGTTTTTCCTGCAGCCAACACCTTCATGCTCAGCTTGTCAGCTGTCTTTTCCCTGTCACAGATAAATAGCTGAAAATCAGGAAGACTCTGCGTTCATGGATCGACTGCATTAAACAGTTGTCAAGCTGAGAGCCAGTTTGGTCCAGATTTACGGCTGGCTTAATCAAGTTGGTATTAGTAGAGCTGTGCTCTCTTACCCAGGCTCATCTTTTGACTCTCTCAGTTTCATCAAAGATAAATTAAATATTCCAGCAACACAAATCCAATGGATAAAAAAGGATTATCTCTAAGAAGACAATGAATGAAAATAAAGCCAAGCTGTGCACGGCTATAGAATTTGAACGGGACATAACCAGAAATCTTTACAAGCAGCAGTTAGCAGAACAAGTCCAGTACTATTTCAGGATCAGGATGCAAGCAGCAAGGAAGGACATTTCCAAAACAGCTCAGGAGCTCTTTCATTCTCCTCTGTATACTTGGGGTTCTGCTAGCTAACAAACATTTATTAGCTGTTTGTGTCTTAATCTGCTGTAAGTGTGAATATCCCCGTAACTAATTTAATCAGTTTGTTTTTAAATAATTGCAATTGATGCTTGAAGGCAAGAGTATAGAAAGTTAAGACTTCACCTGAGCAGGATCTACAAATGCCTGCCTGGGAAACATGTCTACTGTAGTAAAGGGTTCCTTATTAGGTAAGAGCGTAGGAAGATCTGTGGCGAGGAGCTGAAGCTGAAGCAATTCAAGTCAGAAATAAGGCACGGTTTTTGAAAGGTGAATAAAATTAACTTTTGGAACTACTTACCTAAAGACAAAGTGAATCATTTAGCCACTTGACACCTTTAAATTAAGATAGATGGCTAAAATATATGCTGTAGTTCTACCATAGCTTGCTGGACCTGATATAAAATACCAAAGTAAGTTATTCTATGGCCTGTATTATGCGAGAGGTCAGACTAGAGCATCAATATGAGTTCCCCTGACTTTTTAGAACTATGAATGTTCCTCATTACCAAGGCAAGGAGGAATGGCTCCAGACATTTGTGAACATGATCATCTTCCCATAAAGCCTAAGGGAGGTGGCATGACTACAAGACAGAGGATGAAAGTGCAGTTCAGCTTCTGAACACTGATGTTAGATTCAAAGGTAAAGAAAAAGGATTCCTAAGGTGACCTTTCATTTTATGTTCCCCATAGTCCTGATCAGAGCAATAGAGGACATCTGAAGGCACCAGTAGCTGATCACAGGTTTGACTGAGTTTAGAAGACACCTATGATATACCAGCTTTGAACAGCTCAGTGTTTTGACTGGGATGTGTGCTTTTAGGATTTGTATGTTTCAGCTTACTCTAACTCAACCAGCAACTAATATTTCAAAAAATATCTCTCCAGTGTTAAGACCAGCAAGATGTGCTCATGGTACTCTGTGACTTTCATTCCTACTGATGAGCACATAAACCAGAAACCTCATGCAAGTACAGATCAAGCACTCCTGTTAAAGGGTAAAGCAGTGCAGAAGAATGAACAGTGACCTCACTGGTGAGCAGATCCCTATTTATTTCTTCATGATGCACTCAAATACGCTTAAGATACAAATAATAGATTATTCCAAATTTAGGAACAATGCCAAGGTTTTAGTATATCTAATCTCTTTTTTCATACCTTTTCCAAAGTGCCCAATTATGTACTCTTTTTCTGCAGTTTTCATTAATTAAGCCAGCCCTGACTTCATTCCAACACAATCTGGGTTATAGTGCTAGACTGATAAAAAGCAAGAAGTTAATCATGAAGAATGAAACAACTGAGTGTTAGAGTTCTCCTTATACCCAGACTGAAGATCCCATCTGTCTTTCCAGGACTGCTGTAGGCACAAATATTATTGACACAACACAGGAGGTGGTTTCCCTTGACATCACCACTGAGTGCAGAAGAAATTATGAAAAACTTTGCCTAGGCATGATGAATTCCGCAAAAATGGCTGCAATACAACTATGTGCACAAATATGGAATGTTTGTATGATGTCAGATCACTCAGACTCTGAAGGCTTTCATAAGAGGATATTGCACTGTTTTTAAGCTTGGATACTGATGATAGGGCAGAAAGGAATATGTACACCGTTCACAGAGGTTCAGAAACTCATGTGTCTACACTCATACCTGCATTTACTGTGGTGCTGCACCACTGAATGTTATGGCTGATGGATCATGTGTCTGCGAGGCTAAGTGGGAAGCTGAAGCTCATTATCCACCCATCCACCTCCCTTGTTCCATGGAAGCTGGTATGCTGATGCCCCCGATGATCTTTTTTCCAGTTGTGTCCTGTCCAGCTTCTGTATTCAGCCTGGAACACTGCCAAATACAAGCAACTTCATCTTAAATACATGCGTAGGGTCTCACCTGCTCTGTGTGACAGTTCTATCTTACTCTCACTGGCTACCCAGGCAACTTTTGCCACCTTTGGACTGCCTCTAGATATGCTGCTTTGTAGTGTTTCTCTGAGTGATGAATATGCAATTCTGGTGCCAAGGCATTATGTCTAAGGAGTGTCCTGACCCCAGTGTGGGTCTGGGATGATGAGAAAGTCTGACAAATGCTGAATAACTACTAGTCAATAAAGCTTTGACATCTCAAACAACAGAGAACAAGTCTAGCAACATGCTTTGAGGGGAAATGCGCAAGTAAAACAGACAGGAAGCTTTGGCAATATAAGAACTGAATATAATTCAGGGCAATAGCAGAGTCTCCCAGACAGCTACGGCAGCATGTGCGGGCACGAGATTAGCCCGCAGTGATGGATAGGAGGGAAACTTCCTTCTGTCAGTATCTTTTCTCCTACAGTATCACTAGTGCAGAGGAAAGGGGTGGAAGGTAGAGGTCCATAAGGTTTCATTCTTAGTTTTAGCATTCTGATTTATAACCATCCCTTACATGATTTATTTCAGAGGGCAAGGAAGACAATATCTTCTGCCTATGTGGAGAAACGATAGAAACATGTCTATTTAAAGACAACGTTAAGCTATTATATTGCTCTCTCAACAGAAGGTAATAATAACGCTTTAAGGTATCTGGCTGCAACTGTGTTTTTTTAATCCACTTTGGAATGAGAAATGGAATCAATAGTGAGGACTGGTACTCAGTGGCATAGGCTGGATAATTGTAGATTGGGAACTTGTTTAAAATAATTCACCCATTCTCTTCATTTCTCCAAAAGGTCTAAGTGAAAGGAATTATTACCTGGCAGTCTGGGTCAGCAGATAAACCAAGACGATATGGCTGGTGGCCCATGAGAAATAGAGGGAAAATACAATTTAAAAAATGCTGTTTAAGTTGTGCAAGGAAAAATCTTTTAAATCTTTCACTTGGAAAACAAGCCTTCTGCTCTTGAACATTATTTAGATGCTGGGAGCTCTGTCTTTGCCAAATATAGCTACTGCATTCAGTATACAGCTAATCATTGCAATTTTCACTTATTTGTGCTGTGGGTCTTGGTGCTTTTAAAGTCCAATATTGTTTTCCTTTTGCTAAACAGTGACTCCAAACATCCTTTATGTGGGAACGTTATTTAAGCAAAACAAACATTTTGTACATGCTAACAATTCACTAAACAGTTTCCGTTTACCTTTAATGACCTGTTGTAAAACACTTGAATGATTCATCGAGGAGAAAATCAAGATAACACAGGTCGTTTTGCAAACCCAAACATAAGAAGCAGCTTTTCTGTCTCTGGAACAGACAGCACTTAAGCAGTGCTCACTGTCAGTCTCGTGAGAGTTCAGAAGTGTTTGTCATCTTTCCACTACATAAAGTCTGTTTTCATTGTTTTATAATTTCTGCCAAAGTAATTACTCTGAACTGCTAAAAATTAGCAGAAGGAGGTCTTAACCCAGAAAAAGTCACCTGCAATTCAGTTTGAATAACGTTGGTTAGGCTGACTTTAGGGCAGAAGAGGTGGAACTGCTTGCAGATTTACAAACACCCCTGTTTTTTTAAATTTCAAAATAGCATTGAATATACATTTTTCACATTTTTCAAGCACATACATTCTGGGAGGAGAGGAAAGAAAGGCATTAATCTGGTCACAGAAGTGCTGGGATTTGCACAATAACTTGTCTTTTGCAATAATTATTTTTTCCCAGGTTTTTTCCTTTCAGTCTGAAAAATTCACTTTGTTTCTTGCTATACCACTTAGGAGACAGAATGATTCATACTATTTTTTCATAATAAACATGCAAGCCTTTAGGAAGTCAGTATACTACTGGCAGCAGGCTCCTCTTCAGTTCATCTTGGCAATGGCCTGTAAGTTAACAGCTGGATCCAGTGCTCACGAAAATTCTTGGAGGGATTTCTACTGATTTCAGTGGACTTTTGTTCAGGCTTGATGTGTCTTTGACATTTGGGACTGAGGACAAGGGCACTGATGAAACAGTCCAGACCAAACATGTGGACGCTCCAGTGAAGGTGCGGTTCAGAGGAAAGCGATGTTGTCTTTTTATGTTTGTGCCTATGGAAGTGCTTGTCCTCTTTTAAAAGGCGACTTGACATTAACATTTAAAAACCAAAACATAACTGGGAAAAAACAGATTCCTGCAAGCCCAAGTCTCAGTCATAAGTGGAACATTTGTTAACGGACAGTGGATTCCTCCTTGGGCCAGTGCAAGGTACCTGTGTTTAACCAGTATCTGAAGGTTCACATGGAAAATTGTCAAGTGTAGGGCTTTTAGTTAACCTCTCTCTCAGGACTCATAATTTCTGTGGAAGAGCTTTTAATCTGCATACTTGTCACTTACACAGTCTCTTGCTTCTTTTAATATATTTTACTTGCTGCATACACGATCCTTTTAGACAATATCTGTCATATCAAACACTCCACCTGGTGCAGAAGCTGAACAAGTCCAGAAGCTTCCCCAACACTAAGAATTGTCCTTAAGAAAACTGGAAGCAACAGATTGTCTCCAACAGATGAAGGAAGAAACTACTTTCCTACAGACGAAGGAATGCAGGATACTAGCATAGATGGCATTATATGCATGATACCACTTACTGGATATTTTGTTGCCAAAAAGATACAAAACTCCTAATTAAGTTTTTTTCATCTCAGGAGAGAGCTGATGAAATATCCAGTAATTAATGCTGTGATCATACATGTTTCTCACTTCTAGGCAGGAAGGGCAGTGATTCCTTACCAGTTTGGAAGCTGCTACAGCAAAGATGAGTGCAAATTTATAGCATCTTTGAACTTCCCTAGAAGCTCTTCTATTATTTGAGACAATCATATCGTTATTCTGCAAACAAAAAGGAAATGCTGGCCAACTGCAAGTACAAAATAAGCCTTCATACATTTTGAGAAAAGAATAGAGGCTTTCAGATAAATTGCTTTTCCTTGCTGAGCCTTCTTTTGCTGTAGTTAATTATGAGTGGCATATACAAGAAAAGGCAAGCCAATAAGAAAAGTTTACAGGCAACACTAAGGAAGCGTCCTAATTCCTCTGGGCATTTTAGTATATTGTTGTACACCACTAACCATTTGCTTTCCAAGTGATCTCACCAGGGTACCAACAATGTAGATGTCTTCAATGGATGCTTGTTCAGGCCTAATAATTACAGTTTAAAGAACAGTTGGCTATGCATTGTCTCAGTTAAAATTAAGACACACATTTTGTTCCCACAAGAGATTTGACTGCGGGTTTTTTTCTACTGGGGAATGTATAATACAGAGTCCCGATGAACAATAGGAACCTGTGATCAAGACATAAGTTTTAGAATTGCTAATGTGGCTGAACAACAAAAGAGTGTCTTTTGATGTCACAAAGGTCACGAGGCAGCAAAAAACGACATGCACGCTTAATGAATGGCCAAAATACGTGAGCCTACTGAAAATTACATTTAATTCCTATCAAAGTAATTTATTTCTTATTCTCAGGGAAATTAGAATAAGTTAATTGCATATGCAATTCCTTACAATTTAGACATGCCTTTGCTATAGGGAATGAGTGCAGAAATAGTGCAAAAAGATAGTGACTTGAACTGCTGCTTCCCTCAAAATAAAATGGAGCACGAAAGAGGCAGCTCAATAGAAAACTCTGTCTGCTCAGAGGTAGCTTTGGTTAATGAATGAACCCTATTTCCATCAGTCATCTTGGTGAAGGCAAGGATATAGAGTTAGGGTGGGTTATATTGTACCTATCAGTGACCCTCTACGTGTTAGGTACTGACTTTATTGGCTACGCTCTTCCTGTAGTTGAAGGAGAGAGGCAAAGGGAGAAAAGAGCATATTCCGAGGGTGACTCATTCCACACATTTTAGATATGCTCTTCACATGCAGTGAATCACCTTCAGGTGCTCTCTGTCTCTTACACTGACAGCCAGCTTGGAAGACACATGGTTCTTAGATGGCTAATTTGAGGTGTACTCAGTTTTCCATTCACAGTAAAACTGGGACACCTCCTCTGAAGCTGACTGGTCTTTGCCACTTGTTTCAGTAATTCCAAGGTGTAATTCAGCCCCTGGTAAGGCTGCATGGAAGGACCCACCCAGGGCAACAGCAGGGTCTGGCTGTGCCCTGCATCTAACTCTAGTCTGAACATGATGGAAACAAATAGCAACAAGGCGGTGCTCTGGCATGTCCTCCTTCCTCCTGCTACTGCTGCTGATCTCCTCACCTAGAAAAGGGGAGGACCACATGTATAGAGTAGAGCAGAGGAGGAGGAGGGAAGATGGCTCTGCTTGGCCTACTGCTTCTGACCTGTAACAGTCCCAAGCTGACCTCTTGCCCTCTGTGCTCTAGGACCCACCATGGCTCTGCCTACATGGGCAAAGTTCATGAATTTTGCATTCCCCAAAATGAAGTTTTACCACACTGCGTTCCATACTGACTTTGCAAAGGAAAAACACAGTCCAGTAAACATCCCCAGGATTCAGATGTCTCAGTCCTATGTATTCAGAAGCTTTTAACTATTGAGAATATCAGTCCTATCAAACACGATGTCATTCCTATTTTTTACAAAATATCCCTGTGTAAATGTTTCGTTGCTATTTGAAGCAGAGGTATGTTGGGAGGAGAGGGAAATCATACAGTACATTCTCCTTTTTTGGTTTGTTGGTTTTTTTTTTTTAAAGTGTTATACTAAGTGCCCCCGGTACCAACTCTGTATTGTGTGCAATAAAGGTATCATACAGATGCAAGTTTACTAATTGTTAACATTTAGTCACTTCTAATCATCCATCATAAATGATACTGTATATAGTAAATTCAGTGGAAGGGTAAAGAAAAAAAAGGAAGACAACCCAAACATATAACCAAGGTAAGATGTAATGTAACTTAAAACGCTGTAAAATACGCCCAGATCTAATACTTGATGCCACAAGTTTCTGGGTACGTTACTGATAAACTATTTATTGTTTAGAGTTATTAAGACCATAAGCTTGCACTTCCTTTCTTTTCAAGATGATAATATAGAAAGTTTAACAATTCTGATTTTTAATTTTTTTTTTCAGAACTGATTATTTTCTGTGAAGGCCTGTTGTAGGGCAGACTGTTGTCATCTACATAAACTACCCTGCTAGTGATTTGAAAAGGCAGAACCCAAAGAAACGTAATGGGTCCTTCAGAAACGATCAAACTGTCCTGGCAGCTAAATCCATTGGAAATGATTGACCATATATACTAACAGAAAATTAAAAAAAAAATAATCAGAACACTGTGAACTTTATTAACTTTTATTTTCATTGGGCTAAAGTTGGCAATGACATTACTGTCCTACCCAGAGAGGAATTTTTTATATGTTTTTACTGTGGAGATTTTTTGTAATCTCCTTGCATATTTGTGTTACTCTTGATTCCTGCTGTCACTGATATTGATTTAAGGACTCAATGGCCCGAGATCTTTCTTACCTCCAGTTCCTTCCTGAAGATTTTTGCAATGAAGATCAGTGCTACAGTCTTTTACAGCTGCCCAAATCTGTGCACAACCTTAAGGATATGTGAGAGCATATGTACTGGTGCCAGGCAACAGGAGCCAGTACAGAAATGCATATGATGCATACTGGCAAATCTCTATCTCTGCTTCTACCTACCCCACCACATTTTCTAGATCAGAGATTGTGAGGAATTTAGTATAACCTGGATCTGCTAGCTAGAAGCTGATAACAGCAAGTATGAACGGAGAAGGGCAAACAGAGTTTAAGCTTTGAGAAGCCAAGTTTCTTCATTCTTATGCTGATGTTTCTACTGCATAGTTCTGGGCAAAGGTTGAGGTATCATCCTGCATCCCATTATTTTCTAAGGGCATTTCACCAAGAGCCTCAATAGGAGCAGGAATGTTTTTGGGAGGAGATCAGAAAGTGCCAAGAAACATATCCATGAACGTCTGTCCAGGGTTGCTTGAATGATAATATACACTTGGCATCATTTCACTTGATACTTTCTGGAACATTAGTTTTGTAAAAAGAGAAAATAAAAAAAAAAATCAAAATTCTTTCATATGCAAACAACCTAAACAGAAGAGTGCATTTGCACTGGGAGAATAGATGGTGCAATACATGACCTGGAGAAACTGGACACAGTGTATATTGAAATAGTAGTGTTAAGTGTTGGCCAGTAACATTTTTCATCTGACTGCTTTCTTGAAATAAACAGTGAGATGTTATTGGCATTTTGAGATGACAGACTTTCAGGTTGGCATAAAATCATGAATAGGCTGATTACAATTTTCTTTGGTGGAAAGACTATGCAATGCACATTTGGAACCTTGTCTGTAGCAAAATCAGTTAGTTAACACAGAAGATTAAAAAAACTTAATTTGGTGATTTGCCATTTTGGCTAATGCTTGGAACTGAATTTCTTATACACAGTAGCTGTGTGAGAAATGACTCAAACTTTATTCAATAAGATCAAAGAAAGCAGCTGGAATTATGACAAACACTTGTCTATTTTTTTCCACAAGTGTAAGAATCTGGTAGGCTTTTATTCCTCTGAACATCAAATAAGGTTATGTCCTCTTTTTCTCTCAAAGAGCTATTGCAGAAGTTAGATCTGAAACTGGGATTTAACAAAGTAAAAGCTATTCTCTCTGTATTACTTTTCTGAAATAAGGCTGTCCATGTATGCTGACAGAAATCAATCCAGGGAAAAAGAAGGTGCCAAAGCCACAGCTAATATTCAAGTCAGCAGTACAACATGTCACTGAATCTGTAAGCTGTTGTTAAATGAGAAACAATTATCAATTGTCACTGTTAAAAGAAATAAGCCATTAAATAAGGTTGGCTACTGAATATGCCTAGCAATGGAATGAGGACACTGAAGATAAGACTGGCTGCCTATGAAGGCAAACCCAACAGCACACTGGGTGGTTACAACCTGCTTATTGAAACGTCACATCCCATGAACAGTGCTGACTCAAAAACCAATACTTAGGATGAAATGCTTCTTGTTGTTTAATGTCTTCAAGTGCTACTAATAGCTTTTCTCTCTCATATTAGGCTAATTAGGTAAGCATACTTTAATTTCTGTCAGGGATTAATTTCCTTCCGGTTTTCTGAGTGTGCAAATGGTTCAGGAGGATCTAACTGACATATTTTAAGTCTGAAATATATATGTGAACCCTTATTTTACAAATAACTTTGATAAAGGCATCATTTTTTTTTTTTTGTGTCCCAATTACAACTGAATTCATTTGTCTACTGGATCATTCTTGTGTGCTATTCAGTCACAGAAGTGAATAGCTGGAGTTACAGCTTGCAGGTTACCAGCACTGAAATAATTTAGAACCTTTGCTTTGTTTCATTATGAACAAATCCAGGCTTGCCAAAGCCCATTCCTGCTGCTTTTCTCACCTCATTTTGCAGCACAGCTGTTTTAAACTTCCTAAAAGGATTCAAGGCTGATCAGCTGGTATTTATTGGCTTCAGAGAGTATGCTAGCAGTACATGCTTTTGATGCTTAAGAAAAAAAGCAATGTTTGTTATTAAACAGTTTTGGAAAATGTTTTAACCACATTTAAGAGGGTGACAAATAACTGTTCTTTAAGAGAATGAATTTTAAAGAAAGTTTCTTTCTATTTCCTGTACGAATGTTTCTTTTGAAAAGATCCGATTTGTACACTCCTCAAAGAGCCAGTGCACCAAAAATGCTTTTGTTACTTCGCTGGCTACTTGAGATTTCTTTTCTCTTTTAAGTAGTTCCCAAAAAGAAGACGAGAGTGAATATGTTTTCCCAAGTGGAACTTTTTTACTCCTGAAAGGTGAAGGAAGAGGGAGGGCAAAGCACAAAATATACTGCGTTCTGTAAGCCTGAAATTACAAAAAGATTTTCGGGAATCCCAGCTAAGCAAATGTAATATCCTGGAGCACCAGTGCTATGGAGCAGGCAATCAAAACAAAAGCTGGGTAGTTGAGATGAGGCTTGCTGCCTCTTTTTACCAAGCTGCTTCCCATGTCTTTCTCAAGAAGACAACAGAAACTTTGGAGAATAAGTAGAAGTTCCCTCCCCTTCTGCTGTCTCTTGGTTCTGTTTTTTTCTAACTGGCAGTGCCAATTTTCAACTATTCATGTGGCGAACTTCAAAAAAACCCCAAAACAACAACAAGAAAATGAAAAGGATTTTACTATTAGTCTCATTACCCTGGATACATATTCAGTTCAAATGTTAGACCATAAAGAGAAGTCGTGACATACAAATCCAAAGGACGTGGGAATTGATTGTCTGTCCTAATTAAATCCTATCACCTGAGAGCACATTCAGTGTTTTGTAATGTTAAGCCCATTTGCTTTTAATGACCTGTGCCTTCTATTCAGATGAAGAGAATATATTTTCCTTTTATCTTCCTCAGATTTTTTTTTGTTTCATATTCAGCATCTTATCGAGTTAATCTTTTCACATACATTAAGAAGTGCAAGACCTTAATTACGCTGTTTTTCATAACAGCAGTAATATACAACAGAAACTATGAAAACCCATGGGGTCTAATACATGCCTGGCTGACATTAATAACTCAAACAATATGCCACTCTAGGACCAACGTGTAAATGATTTTCATACAATATTGCAAATAGATGAAGATGTTTGTTAATCAAGCCTTATAGCAGTCTCTAAAATATAAAACATTCCTCTTTCTTTGTTTCCCTTTTGGGAAACAACCATACATTTGCCTGTCTCCTAGTTGTGGGCGACAGGAGGGTGGAACGGATATATATAAATTATATTTTTCTCTTAATTGCTTGTTTTTAAAACATCTTGCTAGCATACTTCTGACTTCTTAGCCTACTTCTGACTATTAGGTTTCTATTGGAACCTGTGGAAGGTCTCTGGTTACTTCAAATCCAAAATGGTTAACGTCACAATTACTGGTTCACAGTAAGTTTATTATGTAGTGATAGCAGAAATATTTTCTCCCTGTTTTTTTTTTTAACTTCTTAAATGATGAGTCACATATGTTTATGTAGCTCCAGGCAAACGCAAGAACTTAAACAAAAAACTCAGCCCCAAACCCTCTTCTCTCCTGGTTAAAAATGCTTAGGCTCAGTAAGCCCTAAGTAAGGGTAGAATGTTTTTATGACCATTTTAGGCAGGAAATTTTTGCAAAAACATAACTTTATTCCAACTGTATGAAGCAATCTATCTAGTGTGAAACTAAGTGCAATTATCTACTGTGTCGTGAGACACTTGAACATGAAACAATGACTTTTGTACGGAGTAATTTAATTTCAAATGCAAAGGGGATCAAAATATACTTTCCTGACTGACATCCCCCATTTTTTCACAATACTCAGTATCTTGAGTCTATCTTCCTCAGCACAAAAATGTGAATCCTAAATTTAAATTAAATTTATCCATTTTTTTTCCTCAAAACCAGTTGCTTTTTTTTTACCCCTAGTTGTACATTTCTTTGGGCTTTTACATAGAAGGCAAGAAACAGACTTCCAATTTTCAGCTTTAATTTATTAATGGTCAGTTTTCTCTTATTTATTCCTGTGCCAGCATTGTTTTTCCCTCTCTGCTATTGAGCTGTTCATATTTTATGAGGAAGAGTCACATCCCTTTTTAGCCTTTGTTTTACTAAATTAAATAAGTCAAGTTCCTTTTTCATATGATAGGTTTACTCTTTCCTTATTTATCCTAACCTACAAATTCCTTCACTATAGGCGTTGTAAAAATCTTTTCTGAGAAACCCTAGGATTTATAGTTTTTTTCCAGCTTATGCTACACTAGGAATGGGGTCGTTGTTTTCATCTTAAATGTTCTTATATGCTAATGTCTTATTTGTTGTGTAAGATTTTGGGAAACTAATGTGAAACAGTGATTCATACAGATGCTCCCAAGTATTCCTAATCTGATTAAACTAAAGGTTATCACATCTCTTACCAGACTTCGTTGTCCTCCATTTACCTGCAATGTCTTTCACCCCAGTAGCTGCAGAAACATCATCTATTGTATGTGCTCAAACTTACTGTCTAAACAGTATCAAAAAAATCAGCAGACTAACTAACTGTCTCCACACTCTTCAGATCGCTCCAAACCAAACTCTTTGAGCACAGTTAAACTAAAAAGTCATGCTCTTAACTGTTGGTTTGACTGAATCACAGAGATTATCATGCCCTGAGCATGACATATTGCTCAAAATTAAATTGGCCAAGGTAATCACGCATGGTGGAGAAACTGTGCTGTATAGCTAGCTAACAATTAAAACAACTTCCAAAATTTCAAAAAAGCTAAAAAATAGATTACTTATTATCATGATGATTTTTTTTTTTTAATTGCCTGACATTCACCTTGATCTAATGCTTGGCTGTGCAGCAGTGCTTAGAGGTTAAAAGAACTTATAACAGATATTTACCCAAAGGCATATCCATATTTTGTGCATGCTTATTCAGAAGGATTGTTTCAGAAATCTCAAAAAACCTCTAAAACCCTTCCGTAATTAAGCCAAAAGTTTCTATACCTAGTTTGCCTGACTAAAGTGTATTTCTCTCCCTAATGTCTGAGATCCCAAGCGATCTTTTGCCTGATGTTAACTATATGAAGATATTTGTTGTTTATACTGAAAATTCATGAAATAATGGATTTACAAACAGAAACAAACTATGCTTTGCAGAGGCCTACTTAAGAATAAGTTTTGTTTTGTTTTGTTTCTCTAACAGGCATAAAAGTGTTTTGGCCTTGAACAGAAGAATTAAAAAAGTATATAAGGGTTTACTTGCACATAAGGTTTTATGATTGCTACTATGGGCGAATAAGCATAATTAGTCTCAAACTATATTTGAGCATTGAGTCTAAATGTCTGTAAACTAAGTAATGTGGACACTTTAGCCTTAAGACAGGAAATAAGGCTCTGTCCTCCAATATGTGCAAAAACAATCTCTAATAACACTATGATGGGGCTGCTATAATGCAAGTTAACGTTACCTAAAAGAACGAGATATACGATGCATACCATGAAGCACTGAAGCTGGGGGTGTAGTTTACAACTTTGTGTTGGAGTTTTACAGCTTACAGAGAAAAATAAGATGTTTAGGGAAAGAAGAGATTGTTGTTTTGGGAAGAGATCTGTGACATCTGACCTTTATCTTGCAACCATACTAGAGAGAAAGCATGTAATCTTGTAACAAAGCCTACAGGAGCTGCTAAAAGTCTGTCTTTATCCGAAGATTTATTTGACAACCGGTAATAAGGAGAGTTACATTTATATTTTGTTATTTTATTATGCAAACATATGCTATATGTAATAAATATATTACCTTTCATAATTTTAATGTGGCTGCTTAAAAGGAGAAAATAAAACTGAGGAGCAAGTATTTAATGGGCCTGTTTTTATCAGTGCATTTTATCTAATAGTTTACAATAATTTATATGACATTATGTGTCAGTAATTGGCATGGTATTTTAAAGAAAGACTTTACATCTGGCATAGGCTACACTGAGTACTGGAGTTTAATGTCAAGAAAGATGCAATAAAACAGAGAAAACTAAAAGGAGCCTTTCCCCTCTCTAATAAATCCAGACGGAGAGTCCTGTTTTTGTTCCAGTGACATCAGAGCACTGGACCGATACCAAGTCATTCTGAAAAATGTCTTTAAGAAACATCTCTCCACTCTCTGCAGACATGAGATGCAAGAATACAACTTATAAGAATGCATTTTAGTACAACAAATCAAATAAATAAGCAATTAAACATTTTCCCACAAACTAGAATCAGAAGAGCTTACGTTGTTATTTGATTTACGGGCATGAACTGAAATTTCCTACAAAACAAGCCATTGTATCTACTTTTACAAGCTAACGAGTGGCGTGTGACTGTTTCTTCTATTTCTTAAGGGATATAAAAAGTCTCATTTAAAATTCTTCGTTTATTGCATGTCACATTACATTCCATATGTGCTTATGCTGGGCTGTATCATATCAAGTTGACTTCTAACTGCAACATAAAACAGAGCAAGACAATAGGCTAATATCTACCAACTTCTCCCTTTAGTTACGTGCTTTCCCACTAGATGTAAGAGCTAATTTAGTTTCATCTATGTCAGGAGGACACCTTTAGGGGCATTTGTTAAAAGAGTTAGGCTACACTCACACAGCTTCTACTGGCTTCAACACAAGGGCTGAGAGAGGTCCCATCCCTCGTGCTCATGACCACTCTCTGCTAGAAGTTATCAATCCCTCATTTTCACATGCAGTTTGCTTCCTAATCCATTTTAACCAAATGAGCTGGGTTAGCAAAGACCTGTTGATGAAACTAATTCGTTTGATTTTCCTGAAACACTTTATAGGACTTTCAAAAATGCGGTGCAGCTGAAAACGGTGACTTCCCAAAGGGGAACAGGGGCAGAGCTGCCTCGGGGAGGTAGTGTGTTAACGCAGCTGTAGGCGCTGGAGGAAGAAGGTATCTAAGAGATTGTGAATGCCCATTAGGTACACAAGTGCTTCAGAAATCCTATCACATGCATGTTTACATAAATTAACACAGTTAAACATTTGTATTCTGATGCAAATACTTTCTTCAATGGGAATATGGTTAGATGTTTAAATATTTTTGTGAAGAACCATGAAGGTTCCTTGACAGACAAAATAAATTGAAGAAAGCACCATTATCCAGAATTCTATGCTGTTTTCCAAAGTCCAACATACAAGGTGATAACACAGTACAAACATTATTTGTTTTAATAATTGTCCTTAAACTTTCTTTTTTAAATAAAGGAAAATAAACCCCTCAAACCCTATAAGACTAGCCAATATGTGTAAAACTTTCCTTAACCACATTGTTTTTTCTTGTTTTGTTATTATCCAACTGGCTGTTGCAGTAGGGAATGGGGGGACCTTGTCTGATTTTTTTAAGAAGGTGTTTGTGTGTGTGCAGATAAATATTTTTATTACCACAGGCCCTGCTCCCCATTTCACAATAAGATATTCCTTGTGCATAACTCCATGGACATGCCTTTGAAATTGCAATGATCTGACAACAAAAACTAACATGAATCAGCTGCATTATAAATCCACCTCTACCGAATGTGGAAGTTATCGCCAATGTAAGGGGATTCATATATTACTTGCGGCATACGTTCACTGTTTCACACTGCTGGATGGCTTGCCTCACTTTTTTTTTTCCCCCATAAAATGTCTGTGTCAATTTGCAGTTCAAAAGAAACCACACTATTAGGATTCTTTTCAGCTTGTCTTTATTTTTAGTTTTAGACTAACTAATGCCTTGTAACACAGAAAAACGAATTCCAGACATGAATTTTATACACATGTTTTTCTTATTTTCTGTTCATATTTGCTCTTTCTAGTAATAACCAGTTTTTTTCTTTTTAGAGGTTCATCAGTTCACAGGAGATTTTAAGCTGTTAAAGATGGGATGATGCTTAGAAAGTTTATATACAAAGATGTCTGCTTCCCTACAGGACCATACTGATCTTGTTGGAATAGTCCCCCGAATGGCTGTCGCTATTACAGTGAGAGTATTAAGAATAATGACAACCATATTTCTAGTGGTACATTATTACAATTTTGAAGGATAATCATCCTGTAATAAATGTGGCTCATCAATACAGCTACTGTGAAGACCAAAAATGATCTTGCATCATCTGGAAAAATGTAGGGTCTGGGTTCTGTTTTGTTCCTCCTTTCAAAATGAAATAAATTTGGAAAAAAATATTTTCAAATTTTTCTCTGTCTCTGGCACACCCATAATATTATATTTTGTATCAAAGTTTGGGCAATCATAATTAAATTAGCATTTAAAAAAAGGTCATTCCTTCATAACTCAAGCCAACCCCAGAATGCTTACTATTTTTCCTAGCCTAAAAAGTTCACTGAATTCTTCCCATTCCAACTTCTTCCAAACAAGAATGGAATTAACCAAAAATGTCCAAAGAACTGAGAATCTCAAGCTGTGAGCAGCTCAAGAAAGAATTCTTCAAACAGGACGAGTGAGCTTAAATGTCATTGAAACATATGGTGAAACAGTTTTCATGATGCGCCTGATTCCAAACCCATTAAGGGGAGCCGTTCCACTGACTTCATTGGGTTTGAATCAGGCCCTATAAAAGGTGCTTAAAAATGCTTTTAAAATCAATGCCAACTAGCGGGGGCTCCTTTCCAAATGAATGTGATCTGGTTTGTCCAAGAAAGTTAATTTATACTCGATCGGATGCCCAGTTTCACACATTTGAGTATTCCTATGAACATTCTGGGTTAGACCTTCAGCTGGCATGTATCAGCATAATTCCATTAAGGTCTATATGTCTGTGACAATTTACATCTGGACCATACTTTTGGAACCCATGTTCTAAATCTTTGGAGATTTTCTCATCACGCCTCACTGCATTTTTCTTGTTTGGGTTTTCAAGTATCGGTTGAAGCAAAACACCATGTCCAGGAAAACAGCTTGAACTGAACTCCTTTCTATATGTGAAGAAAGACAATGGAAATTACTTGAGAGGCGCTGCACATGGAAAAAATTTTTCAGCAGAAATCTGGATATCAAATTTTTTCCAGTAAAATTCCTCTTCCATGCAAGAGAGACTGTCAATAACCTTGAGGCTGCAGCCTTTTTTGTGTATACGTTGACAGAAACATCAGCCACTCCCTTCTGATTAGTTTCACCAGGACAGATCTCTGACAGGAACGGAGTCAGTCAACAGTGTGTGAACCTCACATGAAGATGAGATTGTTGCAGTAAGAGATAAAATCCTTGTATTGCAGAACACAACTTTGCTTGCCTCAAGTAGGTGGGTTTCTGTTTTGTTTTGTTTTGTTTTATTTTGTTTTTTAATTTAATACAGCATTAATCAAAACATTGACATACTATAAAAAACAACAAACATTCCTTTTCTCTTTTCCAATTTAAAAATATGTCTAGACAAGAAATCAAAGCAAATTGTAACTTTTGGAAGCCATTCCTTAACTTGTTCTAAGAAGAAGCAGTCTCATAAATACACATCTGCTTCATTCTTTACAAGTTAGGAAGCAAAGGAATAGTAAAGAGATCATGAGTTTGAAACCAAACAAAAATTCCTGCTTTCTTAGTTATTTAAAGTTCAAGTGTTAAAATTGGCTCAAACGAAAAGCATGTTGCCATTGCTTATTACAGTTTCATATAAAAATATAGAGAAGGGATGGAGATGGTACAGTTATACGATTTGTCACGTCTGCTGATGTCACCAAATTGAATGAGGTTTGGCAGAAAGCCCTTCGTGTTTGATAAATACCAGATTTAGAGTTAATTCAACAGGAAGATGCAAGTCTTACAAAATCAACACTTCAGGTACACATGATAAATTGCCTTCAGTTCAGTTCAGATAAATTGCCTTCAAGTTTAAAATGCATTTGCTGAAAATCCACTTTGAGACAGGTTGAAAAAACTTGTGACCAAATTGTACGTGTTTGACTATCACTTAATCAAAAAGGTGCTTGACTTCTTTTGATAAATGTGTATGAATACGTTTTCTCTCCTACTGGCATAATATTAAGTATGTTAGGTCAATCACTTTTGAGTTAATTATTTACAGACCTTTAGTTTTCTGTCTGGAACAAACTATTACAGCAATCTACACATATTTTAAATGTCAAAAAATGTAATTACGACACAGATAAGAGTTTTCATTAAAGACATTTGCTTAAAAAACATGGAGAAGTTGTAAGAGTTGGAATGTATTTGTATTTCAGTGAATTATTTGCAATCCTATGAATTATTTCCAAGTGAGAAATTACACAGAAAATAACTTTAAACAATAAGCTTACAAAATATTTTAAAATGAAAAATGCTACAATAAAAAATAAAACATACTTTCTGGGAGTCACAGTATATGTAATGTCCCCTGCCGCTCTGCACAATGACCCTTCTCATCCCCTCAGACAGCTGTTTAGTCCTATACCCACTGCTCCATGAAAGATATCTGTTTTCCCCTCCACAGGTGAAGAAATACTGTAGGTTAGGCTTACCTAGCATTTGATATCATACTTCATGGTATATTAGTCCTTCAACGGGAAGATGAGAATTCGTATAGAAAGTGCGGAGCGCACACGCACAAAGAAAGAAAAAAGCGAGTAAGTGGATTTAGAAAAGGAGGTTTTGGGAATGACTATATGGCAGACCTGAAGGGACCGCAACTACCCCATCAACATTGGGCAAGGAGACACCTCCTCCTGCGCCAGGTGATGGGATCACAGTGACCCCAGTCAGGACAGGGCAGCAAAAAGCTGTCAGTGCAAGTGAGATAAGGCAGCAGGGCAGACTCACAGTATTATGGTAGATGATGTCTTCCAAGAAGGCTCCTAACGTGTTAGGCATTTTCGGTAGGCTTCAGACAAGTGGTATAATTGTGTCTTACAGCACTGTGTTTTCCTTTCAATAAATTTGTTTCTAGATTGCTTTCCAAACACAGAAACTTTCATTGGTATTGTCACTGCCTGTCTCTACAGGGGTGTGACCTACACCTCCTAAGCTCACCGTTGTCAAGCAGGGTAAGTTTCTGTAATAGTCTCGCTTTCCTCAATTCCCTTATTTGTAAGGGGGTCATGGTATTTCAATTTATTATTCACTTTGTCTTATAGTAATTGTGTTTCTTTTGTTAACCTTCTGCGAACACTGCATACTGCATCTGACAATACTCTCCAGTGTGTCCCGACTTACGCATCTGATCAACGCTTCCATTTTAAAGGGGCCTCCACTGAAATCAGAAGTTACTGCTAGCTCAATCCTTATTATTAAATACAGTTTTGAAATAAAACTCTGGCCAGTAGCCGCCTCTAATCTGCATGTGGTTTTTCATTTGGAAAAACATAACTCTTTTTTACAGTTGTTCTCTACACTGTTAAAAATGTTTCTGAGCAGCAAAATGAGGAGAGAAAATCACAAAACACTGAAGAGAGAGGAAAAGCCAGACAAAGATAAACTCTGGAAATTTTCTGGAAGCAAATCTGGGAATTCATGAAGGTATGTGAGGCAGGTGAAGAGCTGAAGAAAAACGTGGTCCTTTGTTTGTTTGTTTGCTTTCCTGGTTTTGTTGTGTTTTTTTTTCATTGGTTTTGCTTTGTGTTTATTTTTTTTCCTACATATGTTTTCCAGCATGAATCTTGTTCATGCAGAAGGCATCTGGGGGCTAGAAGTAGGAATTTGCTCCCGCTCACTGCCTAGCCTTCCCGGGACCTAGACTGTGACTTCCCAGAACTCAAATTTGACACAGGTGAGATAATTTTAGGCATAGACATACAATGAATCAAGGTGTGTTGGAGAGTTCCACAGCGAGATGACCACACCAATGATCATGGACTGTTGAGATGTCCATACCGATGCAACCGCTGTCACTCAGCCCCATGGACCTGATTTTCAATCTGGCAGTTCCTTTATGCACTCGAAAAGTTGCACTAACAAATATACCTTCCCATACCCAGCAGTGCAAACGCTTGCGCCCACACTTGACGTGCTACTCACCACCACCAGCACGCAAGCGGGAGATCTGGCATTCAAACAATCACTACGATAATTCGCACACATAATACCACATGTTTGCGCAGGTGTTGGAGTCAGTCAAATCTGCAGCCATATGCACATGAAGGAACAGTTTTGTACACACATAGCTTCAAAGGCCAAGAAAAGACTTGGCTTCAAATATAGTCCTTACTACTTCAGCACTAAGATAATTTCATTTACTTACATAAACTTAATTGATGGCATAGCCTGGGAATGGAAACACATAAAACAATTGCAAAATATTTTAAAAGGTCTTATAATGCACGCTGGCTAGAAACAGTAATGTGCATTTTGTATTACAAAGCAGTCTGCCTTTTTTCATCTCTCTATACACTTTGGGACTAAATAAACTCCTAAGTCCATTATATGTACTTATAACAGCCCACTTAAAACAGTGAACAAAATCACTCTGAAGCTGAGACAAGTCAAGACACTGCTCATCTCTTACAGATTTACCTAGTATGGACTCCTTTATGAACACTGGTTACTGTGTATGTTTTCTTAACTCTAGTTAACTTAGTAACAAGTAATATTGTTTATAATAATAACAATTTTGGTCTACAGATGAACCTTCTTGAAAGGAAATAATGTTTTTCAGCACTGTAAATGAGATCTTAGTAGAAGTTAGTTATCAAAGAGAATTGTAGTTCCAGCCACACGTCTGCCTTCTTGTAAATAACAGCCCCACCAAACCCAAACTCTACATCTAAATAGCTTTGCATTTCTTCAGCAAATGGAGATGAGGGTCTAGATGAAAATGGAATGCAGATCTTGATATCAATGTCATAGTTTTCCTTTATCTCTACTTCAAAAAGTTTTCCCTGCATTTATGTAACCAGTTGGCAGGTATTAATCCATGTAGAAGGTGTACTCTTGCCAAACCAAATGACCCATAGAGGTCTCAGCTCTATTCTCCCACTGCACTTCAGTGTAGCTCCAGTGATTTTGAGGAGAAACTTTCCTGCAGGGCAGGGAACAGTCCCACTATAAGTGATCACCTTACACACTTAGGTGTGTATTTGGAAAGAAAGATGTATGTGAGCATGTATATGTGTGTGTATGCATTTCACATGCACGTGCATGTGCTTCTGTGAGAAGCTGTTAGAAACTTCCCCTATGTCCAATAGAGCCAATGCCAGCTGGCTCCAAGACAGACCCGCCGCTGGCCACACATGCACAGAGAAATGAAAAAAATTTGAGGTAGTGGGGAAGAAAAGAGAGGACAGGGGCACTGGTGAGCTGTTTATTGCTTGCTAGGTACTCTACAACTTGTAATTAGAAAGAAGGAAAAGGATGAGAAACCTAAACGTCAGGAAGAGGCAAGTCTATATGACTGTGCTGATTACAGATAATGAACAAGCTTTTATTACTATAGGGGACTTTTATCCTTATATATAGGCTAAGGGAAAAAATCCTACTTTGCTCAGTAGTCAAGGAGTGATGACAAGAAGATACTGTTTTAGAGTTAATTTTAATCAAGTAGCAAGGCCTTTATAGAAAAGAAAGTCATGAGAAATATCCTTAGATATAAAGATTAGTGCATTTAAATTAAATGAATGGGTAAACAAAAGTAGGTCTACAACAATTTTTTTTTTTTATTTCAAATTTGAAACATTTAAGGAATAATTAGTTAAGAGGCAGGAAAATTTAGGGACAAATTCAATAGACATTCTTTTAAATAAGAGATAGACACAAACACACAAAAAAATCTGTAAGTTGCCTCCAAATTGAGAAAAATCTTTTAAGAGAAGGCTCCACATCCTCACAACCAAATGAAAAAATGAAACAATCATTTGGGAAAAAGAGAAGACTTGGCACAGAGGAAATGCAACAACAAAAATAATTAGTTGGTATATAGAACATCAAAATCAGTTAAAAAAACTTTGTCCATAAACAAAAAGAACAAAGAAAGCACAAATGAGGTCATGCATACAAAGAGGCTGGTGCTGAGACTAAAGCTAATCTAACAGATGGCCTCTGTGATACTTTGCTTTCAGTTTCAAAAAGAGCAAATGTAATTAGTCCATGGGTTCCCTTCAAATAAATAAGCAAAACTACATCAAAAATCTCTTTTGTACTATCTACCCAAAGGCCAGACAAGCCACTTTCTCAACACACAGAAGGACTATGAGTATGCAGTATAGCTTTCCGTGTAACAAATCAGATTACCAAGACTCAGTTTAAATGATCTGAAATCCTTCAGCAAGATCTACGAATGAGGACTGAATTTCAATGCAGGCAACACTCAAAAGGACCGAAGGAAGCACGTTCAGGTCTTATAGGTAAAAAAGAAGAATAAAGACCTGAGAATTACAGTACAGGACCTGAGAATATCAGCCTAATGATAGTAACTAGCAAGATACTGAAACATGTAATTAAACAATCAATTTGTAAATGCTTAAAGACGAGGGGAAACAGCAGACTTAAATTTGTCAAGAGCGTATCACGTTAGATTAGTTTAATTTCCTTCTTTGAAAGGGAGTGACCCATCAGATTAAGAAGTTAGAGACATGAGATACCTTGACTTTAGCAAGGCTTTTGACACTGCCTTTTGATATCCTATGAGGAAATATGAAACATATGGCCTATAATAAATTACTACAAGATATGGGTAAAGCTGATCTAAGAAAGTACTTAAAGATAATCATCAGTTATTCAAGGCAAACTAGGAAGCTGTCCCGGAGGAGGATGAAGAGTACATGTATGAAAATAGTTTTGTGGAGACCAATGTGATATGAAAATTTTATCATAATACAACAAAAAATTTTGACAATTGGGAAAATGTTGAAGCATTTTGTGTCATCACTTTCTAGATTAAATATTCTGCTTAGAAAATGCTGAAATAGTTTCATTAACATTTTCTGAAATCACTTTCTCATTTGAGAAATTAGTATAAATATATCTTAAAAGATTATAAATGATTAAAGAATCTAAACCAAAGCAAATCATGTCATGCTGCATTTCTATCATCTAAACAAAAACATTTTCTCCCCTACTTTAAAACATAAATAAATTGGAGAGGATTCAAATGTTTTTATAACAAGGCTGATGATCAGCTAGTTTCATATTCCCAAGAAAAACAAGAAATAATCAGCTTAACTTTTAGTGAGCAAGAGTTGGATTAAGTAGTAACCAGCCTTTTGTAATTATACAGAGAGCACTGGAACAAGACAGCTAAAAATGTCATTGGTGTTTTCTGGAAGATAGATCAGAAAACAAACAGCAAATGTGTACGCTCTGTCCGTGTCATTCTGCCTTTAAGTGAAAGCATGAATTAGATAACATCTTGATATCCTCTTGTCCAACCTTGTATCCCTACTTAGTTTTTAGCTTCCTTGACAGTGAATGCAGTGGTGTCAAAGCGCTATGCTCTCCAGGGATATCAGGTTTAGAGGGTAGGCCTCATGATATTGAATGTACATCCTTTGGTCATCATCATTTGCATTTTAGTTACTAAAAAAAAGCTATAGAAATCTGGTGCAATATAAATGTTTAAAATTAATCAAGTCCTGTTAGTTACAGAGATGGAAGTGTCCAATGTGAGTCTCTTGACAGGGTAGAAAGTAAAAAAACCAAGCTCCTGAGAGACCTCGTGTAGTTAGATGTTAAAAAAGTTTTTCTGGTGAACAATGTTGACTTTCTCTCTGCACACTAGTAGTCTCTTCTGTAAATGTCCATAGCATAAAACAAAACCCTGTGCTAACTGAGAACTTGATGTGGACCTGTTTGAGTGGGTCCACAGGAAGGCCTCAAAGATCATCAGAGGGCTGGAGCACCTCTCCTATGAAGACAGGCTGAGAGAGTTGTTCAGCCTGGAGAGGAGAAGGCTCCAGGGAGACCTTACAGCGGCCTTCCAGTACTTAAAGGGGGCCTACAGGAAAGCTGGGGAAGGACTTTTTACAAGGGCATGTAGTGATAGGACGGGGGGTAATGGTTTCAAACTGAAAGAGGGTAGATTTACAATAGATATCATAGAATCATAGATATTAGGAAGAATTTTTTCACAATGAGGGTGGTGAAGCACTGGAACAAATTGCCCAGGGAAGTTGTGGATGCCCCATCCCTGGAAGTGTTCAAGGCCAGCTTGGATGGGGCTCTGAGCAACCTGGTCTAGTGGAAGGTGCCCAGGGCAGGCAGGTTGGAACTAGATGATCTTCCTTTCCAAACTAAACCATTCTATGATTCTGTGAACTTCTATATACAGGATATCAGTTCATTAGAGCCAGAAGATTTTTTTTTGCCAAAGTAGTCTGTTTTAGTAAATCCAAAATGTTTCATGAAGGCAGAGACACACAGGTAGCTGTGTAAGAACTAAAGAGAGAGAGAGAGAGGTGAGTAAAAAGGAGACTAGCTTTGTAGCTACAGTGTGATATACAATTTAAAAGAATCAAGTTCAAGTTGGCTTGGGATGATGTGGAAATAACAGAGATTTTTAGTAATCAAACAGACTCAGGATGTGAACAATCAAGCTGCAGGGTAAGAGTTACAGTTAGAAGCATCAAACAGTTTCAAAGTTTTGGGCATTTTTGGCCTACATTGAAACAAAATTTAGAACCTTTTAAAGGTTGCATAAATATAAATTTTATATTTGTGATCAGTACTTTGTGGAAGTCTATACTTCCATGTAGAGGAAAAGCCCTCTTTCCTCTTTAGAAAAGAAAAATTGTCTACCATCATTGCCTGCCTTCAGTTGCCTCTGTCTAGTCCCATTTATTGAATTCCAAAAAGTATTTGACTGAATGAGATCAAGAAGAAATTAGGGGGAGCCATATTATGTGTCTGAGTAACTTGGCAAAGAGTTTGCAGCTAATTGAGATATTTCACTGACTAAGATGCCCTGGCCTCTTGCCCAGTCATCGGACCCCTTGGAATAAGCAGTAAGATCATTAGTGTTCAGGTTTAATACCAGCTGACCTTTGAACCTCGCTTTTTCTGAGAGTAAAAAGAATTGCCTGGTTCCTGTACCATGGGAGAGTGACACTTCAGTTCTGCTATTTTTCATTCTCCTGCCTTTTGCCATGCACTGCTTCTTTTTCTTTTTTTTTTTTTTTTCACAGATGACTGACTGACCTGTAAATGGCGATTAAATAATTTCTTTAACAACTTCAGTGGATTTCTGGGCTTACTTACTGCCTTCATGTAGGTACTGAAGGTATTCCAAACTTAAACCCGCTAAGATATATTATCATTTTTTTTTCTTTTCTTGGTCTTAGGTATCAGTTGGGGATATAAAATTCAACCTAATATGCATATACAAGTCATATGTGTGGATCTACATTCCACTGTCTATGATTATATTCCTTTAGTCTTTTTTTCCCTGTATGTCTGCCAAGAATACTTTCCAGTATTTGGTTCTTCCTCCTTGTTAACTGTGACACTGTATGTACTGTTCAGAGGTTCTCGTCACAAGAGTATTAGAAAGCACTAAGAAAATCACCGACTTCAATACAGACAAAACTCTGAGCTGATTATTTTAGGTATTTTTTTTTCCTTGCCCAACTGGTTTCATAACCAGGGTTTCTCCTTTGATGACTCTTCCTGCTGACTTAGAAAACCACACTCCTCCTTCACAATTAGATCTGAGCAGTGTAAAGAACAATGTTTTTTGTGTGCTTGTTCTTTTAATGTCTGCTGACATACAAATACCATCTTCCTCCTTCCATAAAGAATCCTGTGCTAAGGAATTCAACACACATTCTCTACAGTCTGAAGTAGAGACATAGGGTAGTTACATTTCTTTAGTTTACAGACAGACTTCATGCTGTCCCTGCCTCATGCAGTACTTCAGTCAGCAGAGCCTTCCTGGCTAGTTTGGGTTTAGAAACCTCAGTTGTCTCCAGAGCGATTTTCACAATCTCATTTTCTTTGGCAAATAGGAAATCACGGTTTGGTTTTGTTTTTTTTTTTTTTTTTTGTCCAGCTCAATGACTCCTGAATGCTTGTTTCTGCATAATAGGTGAGATTCAATAGGACACTCAATTTGAGTTGGATTTGAGCTTTTATGGGTAACGTGGCTTCAGACACCCAGATCCTCTTCTCAGGGATTACTGGCCTTCCCATGGGATTACTACATAGACAAGGCAGGTAACACCATTGTCATCTTCTGACATGCTCATGTGAAGTGACAGTAGCAATGGTATCTGTAGGTAGCCTTCTCTGGAAGATGATGTTGGATCAAGTCCTACAAGGGACGTGACAGAGGAGCACGTAGTTTATAGATACTCATCAAGCTTGGGTGCTGAGTTGCTAATCTCTGCCTGTCAACACTGGAACATTATTGGCATGTGCAGGGGCAAAATCTCTAACACTAATCTCTTGAGGAACATTAAAGTTAAACAGGGAAGTGACAAAAGTGGTTAAGAGCCACCTACATATACTTCTTTATGACCCACTTAATGTTATGACCCACCTGTGTTGCCTCTGGCCCTTGGTAGCTAACGACAATATCAGACTACAGACCTCCAAGAAAGGGAGTGGTTGCTTATAGTATTTGCAGATTATTTGATATGTGCCCTCAGAAAATTCATGGTTTATATCAAATTGGGGGAAACGTTCAATGCACAGGAGGGCAGGTCTGCACTTCAGAGAAACCTCAGACAGGAAAGAGAAATGGGCTGACAGGAATCTCATGAAATTCAACAAAGCGAAGTGCAAAGTCCTGCAGCTGAGGAAGAATACCTCATACAACAGCACAGTCTGGGGCAGACAGACTGGAAACCAGCTTTGCAGAAAAGGCCCTGAGGGCCCTAGTGGACAAGTTGACCATGAGCCAGCAATGTGCTCTTGTGGCAAAGGCAGCCAAATGCAGCATCTTGGGCTGCATTAGGAAGACCGTCACCAGCAAGTAAAGGAAAGTGATTCTTCCCCTCTACCAAGCACTGGTAAAACACATCTATAGTTCTGGGTCCAGTTCTGGGATCCCCAGTACAAAAGTGACATGGGTGTACTGGAAAGAGCCCAGAGAAGCGCTTTAAAGATTTTTAAGGGACTGGATGGAGCGTCTGATATTTGAAGAGACATTGAGAGAGATGGGATTGTTTAGACTGGAGAAGAGAAGGTTGTGATGGATCTGATCAGTATGTATAAGTACCTGATGTGGGGTGGTAAAGAAGATGGAGAAACGTTCTTCTCAGTAGTGCCCAATGAAAGGTAAAGAGACAGCTGGCACAAATTAAAATACAAGAATGTCCATTTAACCATAAGAAAAATCTTCATCACTATACAGATGATCAAACACTAGAACAGGTTGCCAAGAAGGTTACAACATCTCTGTCCTTGGAGTTATTCAAACCCTGACTGGACATGGCCTAAGAAACCTGTTCTAGGTGACCTTGCAAGATACTGAGAAGAAAAAAGATCTCTATGAGTGTGGTCAGACATTTATTTGAATCGTTGTACAGTGGGGTTCTGGAATATCATTGCAAATATTCAAAAGCTGACTGGATAAGGTCCTGAGCAACCTCATCTAAATGGCCCCTGCTTTCATTGAGGAATTCGATCAGGTGATTTCACAGGTCCCTTCCAATCAAAATTATTCTATGATTCTGTGTTTTTATGATAGTAGATGACACAATGTGCATTGCTCTTTGCTCAGAACTTATTGTAGGTGGGAAGAAAGATTTACTGTGAGGTCTTAAGTCTTGGACTTATTCCTATCTATTCTCCCTTTTCATATATCAGTCAACACACTAATGCAAGACAGAGAGTGGTTCTGTCTTTGATTTTTGCATAACATATTTTTTCCCTTTTACAGTTCATGGTGATGTAGCTGGAGACAGCTTCACTTTAGAATTAATTGTCCCTTGATAACTAGCTTTTTACCTTGTAAGATGGTGTTTCTGGCAGATTCCTTTTCTATATCTTTTCTTGGATTTTATCAGTAGAAAATGTCAATATTGTGTACTAAAAGGATTCAAGTTGACTTGTTTAAACATGTAAAAGACTGACGATTCATGGGAAAAACTTCATTTGTTCTGTCTTTCTTCAAGAAAAGAAATATCCATCGTTTCCAACTTATCCGACACTGTGTTGTCTTGATAACCAGAATATGCAGTTTTTGTGATCTAAAGGGTTACTAAAACACCACAGATTATACACCTATTGTATTCACTAGGAATGTAAAGGATGGTACCAAGATTTCATAAATAAGCCACAGATGACTTAATATGTCTATATTTAAAGCTATATCACCTGCGTTGTCAGTAAATATAGCTACATGTGTTCTAATAAAGACTAATAAAGAGTTTTGCACAGCAGCGGCACCAACAGGCATGGAATCACCTGCATTTCTCCTAATGAAGACTGTCTTAACTTCCAAAACAGGGTGATGTTGTGCACATTTCTTATTGGGGACAGTCCCTTGTATGTTCAAACTTCAAACAAAGGAAATTGTACAGGGGAAACGTTAGCAGGAAGAGCAGATTTTTGTCACAGAAGAATTTAGCATTTCATGTCCATGAGTGATACCATATTAATGCAGGGAAGCATTCCCGGGTGCACTAAAACTTATTAGCGTAGATTGTTCCTGTCTTCTTGAGTTCACTAGCATCAGGACCAACCTGTTGTCCATCCATTCTCTTGCAGTAGCAGACACTAAAAAGAAGAGCATTACGGTACCCTCTGTTTGACTTTCCTGTTTGGAATAAACAGCCCAGATGAGCTCAGTGTCTGCCCTTCATTACCTCTACCTAGTGAAAAGCACCAAAAACTTGGATATATAAAGGATTATTTATTATCTTCATTTTTAGAATCAAAATTTAGTCACATAGGGAGTAATACTGAAGAAAATGTCAGAAGTTTGAGCAGAGCCAAGAGATGACCTGGTATCTGCTGAGATTGAATGAAGATTGTCTGGGTTAAAATAGATTAAGGTAGTACTGAGGGTGCAGAGTAGCCCTGTGGGGCAGACAGGAACTTACTAGTTTAGTGCCTGAACAAGGTACTGCTTTCATAGCACAGCTCTTTTGTAGAGATACCAACCAGGAGAGATGACAATGCATAGTAGTCCCCAGCGCTCCTAGTTCCAGGACAGCTTTGTTATTCTGGAATAATACTGCATAGCTTCAGAATGAAATAAAAATAAAAGTTGATAATACATAGGCATGTTAAATGATGTTGTTTGGGAGCAGGTAGGAAGGGGAAGATTGGTGCAGTAAGAGTTTGCCTTCTTATCAGTCTGGTGGCAGAGCAGCAAGCGCAGAAAAAAGTATGGGCAAGTAAAGAGGTATCAGGTTCTGCTGAGTGATGGAGAAGGTGCAATTTCTGCATGAAGAACCACTTTAGGCATGCTGGAGTCTTTCATTAAAACTGTAGAGTTAAATGTTTCAAAATACTTGAAAGCACTCACCTCAAAAGCGAAAGGTATGTCTTCTACTTCACCTGTTTCAAAGAGGTATTGCGCCATTCTCTGCCTCTCTGACAGCTGAAGCAGGATGAGAAGCACCTGGTTATAGCGCAGTGTAACATTTCTACTCCCTTCCAATGAAGCTCTTTCGCTGTATAGAAATCATCTGCATCAGAGACAGGCTCCAAAATCCAAATTGCTTGAACACAGGGTAGGAAGATGTAAGGACAAATAGGTTAGATTAGAGCACATGTCTAAATCTAGTGATGAGCATACCGAATACTAACAAACTCAGGCCCGATTAAGTGGCATTTCCTGTTGAGAAATGTTCTTGCAGAACTGCTGTACCAACTCATTAAACTTCCACTGAAATCTGCTTAAAGTAAGTTTATGTCCTACAAAACCTGGAAATAAAGAATTTGTTAGGAAAGAGGACAAGTTTTCTGCACCAGTTTGTCTTCTCACCACTGAGTCATGAAGAACTCCTGAGATCTTATTCTTTTCTAAACAACATGGCAAGGGCATTTGGAAAAATAGGGTGCTTTGTTTTGTGAATCTTATTTAGCAAAGGTGACTAATTGCACATAACTTTCAACTAGTTAGCAAGGAATGCGTACCTCCAGGCACCAGCTTTCTGGGATGGGGTAGATCTGTACTACTTTCTAATGCTGAGGCTTAACTTTAAGGTTTGCCTAAACAATAAAATTACTGTTCTAAAGATCAGGAGGTAAAATCTCTATGGGACCGCATCGGCTCCATCACCTTCCACAACACAAACCTGACATTTGAAAAGGGCATTTCTTAACCCTGAGATGTTAACGGTTGTAAAAAGAAACACTAATCATTGTGTTAATCAGTGCAGAAAAGTATTGATGAAAAACATGTTCCACTATCCGATACTCTCTCCACTATCTAAAACATTTGTTTACATTTTGTGTCTGTCTGGACAATAAAACCAATTCTATTTAGCGTTGATTTTTCACTTCCTGATTCTCACCAGGAACTCAACATTGTTATCTTTGGTTTCACTGCTCTGCATGAGATGTTTAAACAGAAAGCCACAATATTTTTATTGAAACTTTTTATAAAACCAGTAATGAAATGTCTTCTGCCCTCAGCGTTTTTTTAAACCACCATGCTACAACATTTCCAGGTAAAACCCTAAGATGGCACCAATTCTTGACATGATGTTTATAGATGCCCTATTTATAGTCACTCTATAATTTACTTTCTGAGGATGACTACAAAGTGTACTGCCCAGTGTACTGATCAGTTGGAGTTTGGGCCTTAAATAATTCAGTCAGTTTCTTCCACTGTTAGAAGTTACTCCTTCATGTGAATTAAAGTAGTGGTATAAATGTAATAATTAAAGCTGATATTCACCTCCAAACCATATGGAAGTCATAAAAACAACTATTGCATACTGTCATACTAAGAAGCAGATTTACTATAATTCCAAATAACTGTTTCTGTTCAGCTTTCATCCATGTAGAACAATAAATACAGAGTAAGTGACCGAGAGTAGAGTGTAGTTCATCAGTTCTGCATAATTTACCTGTAAATTCTTTGGTCCCACATGGGAAATATGTTTTTGCATCACTGAGTTGCCAGGGTGAATTGAGGAATGAAGCCCCCTTCCCACAGTGAATAATCTAATTTTCTGTTGTCCAGTCAGAGAACAAGCCATTCAACAATTCAACTGTCTGGTCTGATTTTAAAGATTAGAAAGAAAATATTCCATACTCCTCCAACTCCATGTTGACTGTGTGTTGCAAGATGAACAGATACACTTTTGGCATTTAAAATTTTTCCACTGATGGCTGATTTTTTCCCAATGGCATCTTAGCTATTTCAATTTTAAAATCTTTGTTTGCACTGAACTTTATTCCTGCTCAGTCTAACAAATCAGATGAGCATTCTGCGCAGGATACATAATTTTGTCTGATCTTGTATAATGTGCTTGCAGGAAATGCCCCGTTAGCAAACAATAAAAAAAAGATGTTGGGCTGAATAAGGAACAATGGCATAACTGTGGGAAATAATTAGGAAAGTTCTATCAGAGTTGTAGGAGAGCTTATAACATGAATATGAGGAAGAGAATTAATTGGGAGTTTTAACCTGCTATGTTTTTCTTCTGAAAGACAGATGCTCCCAAAGGAACAAAGATCTGTGTACATCAGTAACATTGGTTTTGTTAGAGGTGTTTTAATCAACATAATTGGATAAACTTCTCCAGCCTCTAGACCTCTAGTTGCTACTTCATATTCAGAATTTGATAGTCGTATCTTCTTGTCCGTTTTTTCAGTGTTTATCAGAAATACCCTCTACCACAAAGCAATCTGTTCATTCTCAGGTGCCAAAGCTAACAATTAATTTGGGAAGCTAGCCGATATGAATCAGAGGTGCAAAGCCCACTTTATTAGGAATGAGTTTCAAAAATATGCACTCCCTTATTTTAAGACGCTTATCAATATAAAGTGAACTGAGCAAATGACTAAATAAGAGTGTAACTGAGAACCTTGTTATATTAGGATAGTATTGTCTGATTCTGAGTCTTTTGTGGCCTTTAGAAAAAAAAAAGTTATGTTGATTTGTATCATTAACTACCTTCATAAATATATATTAACTTAGTATTATTATAAATAGTATTATTATTAAATTTAATTTGCTTGAGATAATTTGTAAAAACGCTGTCTTTGGGGACTGATCCAGAAGTCACTGACTCTAACGCAAAGACTGTCATTGACTTCCAACAGAGAGAAACACCAGACTGGTGAACTTATTCTGTCCATCTTTTCTGTCGTTCCAGCAAATTAGAAAAGCTGAACTAGTTCTGGAGTTCGAGGTAAACTGCATGCAGCTCTATTACTTTTGAAGAGTTTACAAGCAACTTAAAATGACAACCAACTTTATCCACAAGGACCAGTAAGCAAAAGATGGTCAGAGCAGAAAACTGTATTCTTTAAACTTCTTTTCTTCTTGTAAAGCTATACCAGTTTTCCCCTTGCATGGCAGAGGTAAAAGTATGAGGCATTACCTTCAGCTCTATGTTACACATTGTCATGTGTTATTGAGCTTGTAGTTTAGTTGTTATGATACTAGAGTGTTGTTGCATATCTTGGATCTCTGTGCTGAGTCCTGAATCAGGACACAGGCAGTGAAAACGTAAAAGCCCAGTTTCCCACGCTCTGCATAAGCTATTGTTATAAAAACAATTAGTTGGCACGACTAATATCTGGAATAAAATAAGTTGGATTCTTTGAGCACCTGCAGAGATATGAGGAGAAAGGAGATCTGTTGAATTTTTTCTTGTTGAAAAGGTCCATGGAATTCTTCTAGTGCTGATTGTTAACCTAATCACAGAAATGGTTGTCTAACCAGGGGACGAGTTGCCTTTCTGCAGTGCACATATTGCATTTTAGTGATCCTCAAACAGAAAAAGAAAGCTTGATCAATTCATATTTCAAAAAGATTATTTGTTTAGATATCTAGCAGGCAAGAATAGATAATTAATGCTATTAAATCTAATATACCATGTTACATGATATAGTTGAGGTAGTCTAGGGCTTACTCATAACAGCTTCCAGCTCACAGCTAGCAAATGTGTATGTCAATTCATTGTATACACTTATTCAAGAATAAGTTTTCATGCTATCTTATCACATTGCCATTATCCTCTTTCCACTCGTTATTGCATGGCTTCCCATTATTCCATGCCCAGTTTCAAGTGATGCATGCTATAATTATGTAATGCTGTATCATCATTTATCACCTGGGGCACAAACAAACAGTAAAATCTTTCACTGAGAATGCAATTAGTGAGTAAAGCTAACTGAGCACTTTCCACAGTGGTTTGCAGGTCTGATAAGAATGTCACACAATAGCAATTTAGGCTACTTGGCGGTGAAGGATAGAGTTACTGGGAGCAAGGAACTATTTTGATTTTGCATGAGGAAATTTCCTGTGTTATAATAGGTAGCTATACCATATAATTAATAAGCTAAAGCTATGAAATATGATAGTTAATAGAGAAAAGGTCTCTCTCTCCTAATGGAGCTACCTATGAAGTATATAGTGGAGAGAAACATTCAACATGGTTTCTGCTGGTCCACAGCAGGGCTCTTCTGCAATCTATAAAAACACCATCTGCTTAGAGCGGGGGAACCATGTGCAGCTCACTAAGATATAAACTTCTAACCAGGGTGTTCAAAGCTGTGTTTAGCCACACAACTCCCCATTAACGTTAATCGGAAGTGTGTGGTTTTCATACACCCCTTTGAAAATTATATCCCATGAAGTACTTTGAAACAATATATTCCCACAAGCATTGACTCAGTAACCAGTACTTCTGAAGGAAAACTGCAGTTGCCATAATCCTGAATCACTGCAGCTTAAAAATGTGGACTTTTTTCCCCAAAGATCTGTGGGGCACATGATTTAGAAAAGAGCAATGTTTTTCAATTTTAGAAACAATGTTAATGGGATTTTTACTGTTTTAACAACTATTTAAGAACCATTTTTTTCTGCATATGTTAATGACAAACCATATTATTGGAACACGAATGAATTATTAAAAATGTATTTTCATTACTTAGAATTAATGAGATTACTCCTTGTAATTGTAACTGGACAGTTTTTGTTTTCTTCAAGCAGTAGCAGAGATGCTCGTTTATTTACATGGTGTGTATGTATGAAGCATGTTTATACATGTGTTCTAAATAAGATGTTTCCTTCTCACTATCCTGAAATTTCTTTGACTTGTTTCTCCATTAGAAAATAAAACAAATTTAAAAAACCCAGCCCACCTGTGTAGTCAGAGACCAGCAACAATATTTTGTAGTTTGGGTGAATAATTCTTTCACATTAACTGTGACTGTGGAATGGCTGAAAAATTGAATTTCAAGCTTCATATAGTTGCTAGGACTGACTAATATAGATTTACATGGAGAACAAAAGGGAATGTAGCTGTTCTTATTGCGTGCCTTGTTCATATTCACACATCAGGCGGGCAGCCCTGCAAATTCATGTTCCCTCGCTGTATCAGATCTGGTTCACTCTGTTCAAAATTGATGGAGCTTGCATCCTAAAGGACTACAAGAACTGAGTGCTTTACCAAAATTTTGCTGGCCTCTGCCCATAGATAAATGCCACTCAGAGGGAGACATCCATACAAATCAAATGTGGAGAATAATAAATCAAAAACAGGGATAAAAAAGGTTAATTCCTCATTTAAGTTAATTGACTTAATTTCTCCAACTCTGCTTCAAGTATTATCTAAGGCCAAAAGTAACATCTGTAACCTATCCCTTAACTGCCTTGTTCCTAGGGCATCTTGCACCTGCTTGGGTTAAATGAAACAAAATGTTATCTGTTCTCTGTCAAAACATTAGGGATGTAAATAAAACTGTTTTATTCAATTATTTTGTTTCCTCCGTTCCCCCTCCACCACCTTGGGATACGCAGGCATGAAAATTAGATGTGAAGTAGGGCCCTAAAGTTAAGAGCTTTGAATTTCCAGTTTCAGCTCAAAGCATTTTAGATCAAGTCTATTCTCACCTGTCATTCTTACTTCAAACTATTTCAGCAAGAGTAACCAATTTTCTGAAAATGCCCTGGGAAACACCTCCCAGTTTTACAGGTAGATTTTATTACAATAATAACCAACAGAACAGTGGGTTTTTTTCCTGGTGTGAGGAGGGAATATGAAAAGTTCTTGCCCATGACAGGAATCTTCAGCATGATGACATCATTTGCAATTCTTCTGTTAAGGTTCCACTTATCTGAATGAATTCAATGAAACAGATCTGCTTTCTTTCTTTCAAACACACAAATAGCACGAGTACATCTGTTTTGCCTGATCACTGGCAGCTCATAAAAAAAAAAACAACGCACATTGCTTAGCCTTTATCCAAATGAAGTGAAATATTTCATCTAAAGAGAAAGAGCTTCCCTGATCTTATCCCTTGCAACTTTGCTTGTTATTTTTATTCACTCCTAATTTTAAAAGGGTAGAAAGAAAATCATCTAGGTTCAGCACAAACAACAGGGAAAATCAGAGGGAAGCTGGATATCAAAACCCAACATCCTATCTACGAATGCGGAAGGCATCTCCAGTTCCCAAAATACAGTCTGTTAACCCCCAGACAGGGTTAACAATCAAGAGGCTATAGAGTAGTTTGAAAGATGATAAGACATTGAGCACTTCCTTGGGATTATTTTATGCCCCTGAAGTGGGGTTAGAAGTGCAACGATGGAAAAAGAGAGGGGATCAATGCGTGGCAACGGTTCTGTTGCGCACCTCAGAGTGTGTTGCTATTGGACACATGGCAGTGAAGCCTGTTGCAAATTGGTTGACTGTGATAGGATGCCAATATGATGCAACGCAAGATGCTGAAGATATAAACAACAAGCATGTAGCTGCAAGGTGGTTGCCAAGAAAGCATTTACCCTGCTATGCTGTTATCATTATTGTTTAACACATTTGCACTTGGATTTTCTTCAAAGCCTAATAAAAATTATAAATGGAAAAGACGGATACATCTGCCTTCATGTGCAATCCTCTAATGGGAAATTGTATCTGGCCTGTCTTCTGCATAAAACATTAATATCACATATTGTCTCTGGATTACAAAGCTAGTTTATTTGCGGCACTAAGTTTCAATATTGTGCAGCAGGGAGAAAATGAGGAAATCTCATTTGGGTTTTATAAATTGAGGAGAAATAATGCCTTTCTGCTTTCTTTTAAAGTAGATTGGCTTGAGGTTTTAGAAGTCTTCCCCAGTAGAAGCCAAATTATCTAATAATTTTCATCACTGCAACTCCGTTGACTTTAAGGGAATTGTTCTGGGTGTACATGTAAATAAGTGAGATCAGAATCAGGTCCAGTGATTATCCTTTGAGCTATTGTTGTTTCAAAATAATATGACCTTTGGGAATTAACCTAAGACAAAATAATTGTCTCTGTGTGAGACCTCCCCTTCCCCAAAGCTTGCACTCAAGACAGGAGTAGGGGATAAGGAGAGAAGGTGGTGTTTCACATCACTGTGTTCCTTGCTTTTTTTTTTGGCAGCTGTAGAAATGACAAAGGACCTCTAGACACTCGAAGAAGTGTGAACAGCCTCCAGGAAACTTCTTAATTCTTCTTTTTCTTATGGCTCTCTTTCTTCTAAGTATAACTTTAAATATATATATATAGTCAAGCATCAAGTTGTTGCAGTAATAGAGGTAGTAAAGATATTGAATGAATTCAGAGTGGATACTTACAGAATGAACTGGAAAATATAAACTTCACTTATCAGTTTCCATTGTCACCTGAAATCGCAGGTTCTTCATATTTTGGACTGATTTCTTTGTAGTGAACTGATCTGTATGATAGATATAAGAAAAAATCTGCAGAACATTTCAACTGATCTTCAAAAGATTAGAACCTTATTATGGAAATGTGATAGGGATGGAATTTTAAGAGGATAAAGCAATAAGGGTCTACAGAATTGAAATGGGTTTCTGCAGAAGTCATTCTGAAAACAGACAGAATATAAAATAATGATCTATAGCTACTGGGTTTCATTAGCCTTTTACAGAACTTTTCCATAACGGCAATCCCTCTCTAGGACAGAGTACAACATAAAAGGCAATCTGCATTATCTCGTCATTGTCAGATTTTCAAACCAGAGCGACTGAGTCAGCTCTCCTTTTTTTTCTTTCTCTGTGTAGCAACAAGAGAAAGGGAAAAAAGAAAACAACATGTTTTCACCCAGCGCTCCATAGCCAACATTGCTGACTCATTTGCAAGTAATATCTGATCAAATCCTGGGCCACAGTCGGACTGGCGCTATGTCTCCAGCTGGCCTTCACAACTCAGCAACGGAGAGGACAGAAGAGTCAAAATAAGGTAACAGTCAACCAACCAGAAAAAAAATTAATGTAAAAACAGAACGGCAAGTATCTACAAATAATGCTGGAGTAGTGGGAGAAACACGTAGCTTCCATAAAACTACTAAAACTACCTGGTTTGTCGCTCTAGAATGGATTCTACCATATCCCTGGCAGCTGCAGTTAACAGAAATGCTGTAGTTACTCTAACAGTATATCTCAGTGTAACCAGGGGTGAATCGACCTGGCTGAAAGAAAGCTGCTTCCACCAGATTCTAGCAGAACATCAGTAACCCCATGGGAGCAAGCAGTGATTGAGTGTGAACTCTTGGTTCAGTTGGCAACAATGGTAAAAAGGAAGAGTGAGGCCAGTGCTTGACCTCATGGACTAAAGTTTTTTTATGTTAATTGGAGTCTTACCACTGATTTCATCCAGCTTCAGATACCAGCTCAGCATCTATTTTTAAAAGAACAAAGTCTTTTGGGCAGACCTCAGTGCATAAAACTGATTATCTAGCAATAGTCTTTCCCACCTTCTAGGAAACAGAAATAACTGTATTTCCAGCTAATTGCTGATAAATAAGAGATGATGAGAACATTTCAATATAGCAGAATACATTTTTTTTCTGTTTTTTCTTTTTCTATTTACCAACTACAAGCCAGATAACTACAATTTAAAAACTATGAACTGAGCTGAAGAAAGGCTATTTGAATTCAGAAAAGCAAAACATCAGAAACTTTCACTAACGCATAGAGTTTCTCTGTTGCAAGGACAGCAAACATGACAAAGATTTTGAAATTATTGATAGTGCAGCAAATTAGTTATGTCTGTCTACAAGGCCAGTCACATTTTCAGAAATGCTAGTATTAAAAGAGCAGGGAATTTATGTTACAATGGTATAACTTCTGATGTTAAGAAACACATACAACAATTTTATGATCCATTCCATATCATGGACCTATCCATACCAGTAAAGTAAAAAGTGCCAGGGCACTGGAACAGGAGCTGAAAGCCAGTTGTCTATACTATTAAGCTGTTGAATGGTCCTTGGCCTACTTGTTGCCTGGACCAACTAGTGCTCTCCCTAAAAATTCCCAGAGAAGCTTTAGAAGTTGTCATACATGTTGATTTACAACAAGTTCTGATCCCACATACCCTTAAGGGGGATATGAAGGGGATATGAAGCACATCTCAGTGCACAGTCATACTGGACAACCAACTGCATGTTGAGTTGAAAGAAAATCAAAAGATGTACCAGTGTTTCAGCCAGGCAGGCAATGTCTTCAGCCTCAGCCAGTGACAGTGAGAAACACTGATACTTCACTATCATGACCTGCTTTGCCTTATTTTTTTTTTTGGTTTGCTATGAATTAGGAGTATCTGATAGTAATTATTAATGTTTTAAAAAAATAGGCTCTCTTAGGTACACAAGTCCCAGAAAACTACCCAGTCTGTCTTCAGTATAATTTGGTCATTATCCAGGTTTCCTATGCTATAAAGATAATATTTTTATAACTTTCTTCGGGGTCATATTGCTGACATAACTTATTAGTTTGACAGACTGTTTTGTAGAATAAAGTGGATCTCATTGTGACTGGAACTCTTCGCATTTTTTGTATCTGACAGAGGGAAGCGTTTGTCACCAACCTGACCCTTATGCCAAGCAGGAGCAGCTGAGGGCCGGAGGGGTTAGACAGCAGTTCAGCAGCAGAGCCCGGAATAGACTCCAGGCCTATATTTCCAGTAGGAAATAAAAAAGCCTAAGGACCCCTTTCTGGCACTGAGGCCAGCTGGTACAGCTCATGTACAATCACAGCTTTTATAACCTACAGAACAGCCACATTCACGCTGCCTGTTGAGAACGGTCACTGGACTGTGCTAAACCCTCAGGTGTGTCCAGGCATTGCTTGGGAGGGTGTTGCTGGCCAAAGTGTGCCATGAGCCATGCTGGTGGCAGCAATCCATTGACCGTGGGACAGTAATCAGATCCATGCCTTGGAAAAGTTTTGTTTACTAGCAGAGGCAGAGACCTGTTGTCCAGTCTCCTGCTGCCTATTCTGACTGCAAAAAAGCTCAACTTTATCTAAATACTAAAGTGTGCTTGACTAGGTTCTTGCGCAGGACTGAGTATGTTGCTTCAAGTAGGCCAGAGTTTTTGGAATGTTAAAATGTCTGACCCACAAAAAAAGCTTGTTAGAAAATTCCTACCTTCTCTTATATACTAATTCTTCACTGAGGATTTTTTTTTCCCAAGAAACTGTAAATATATCTGACAATTGGAAACCATGTTATTGAGACAGACAATAATGGAGAGTAGCTGGCATTTCATATATCCATGCAAAGGTTGGGGGAATGTTTTTTGACTCTAGACTCTCTACGATTTCTTTGCTGACAAATAAAAACTAGTTTATCATTCTCAATGGACAATGCTGTAAAAATAGCTCTGCAATTATTCAGGCTGTGCTTTCATTTTCATTGAATTAAATCTGATGTTTTCAAATAGCTTATTGTGTGATGCAAACAACATATGCAGTTTATGCTAAACAGAGTTGGAAGAAACCTAGTTTTACTGCAAAAAGTGCAGAAACGAACATTATAAAAGCTATCATATGTGTACAAAATTATTCATATCCGCAGCTAATGTGGCCTTTGGAAGCACCATGTATATGTGTATTTGGGACATTCAGAGTGCTTTTAAACTGGTGTAGTTTGAACTGCTTACTCGTTTTTCATCATTAACAGGAATTATGTGGTTAACTCCCCTCAGTACATACTGCACTAAATGATGGCCTCCAATCCCTTCAGAGATGATAAATATATTTTAATCTTGCATGAACAGAATATATTTTTTTCTTTCAAAGAAACATATGTACATTGCTTGTAGAAAAAGAAGAGTAAAATGAAAATTAATCCCAAAGAATATATTTATATATAGCCTTTCCTTGAAATTCTGACCATTAAATTTGGGTTGTTGCTGGAAAACTGAAATGACAAGCAAGGTTCTTTGGCAAAGGATCTGAAGTGGGAATAAGAAAGCTGAGGGCTTTGCAGTCAATACACCATCGGCCTTTTTTATCTGTACCACATTGTCCACTGAAGGAGGCCATTGGTTTCATTTTGATTAAAAGCAGATGCTTAAGGCAGATGTTTAGAGTTCAAAAGAATAGAGCTCACGCTTATGAAATGCTTCCCTGTGAGGCACTCAGGGCTATGAAAACAGGTACAGAGTGTCCTCAAGTTCAAATTTCAGCTATTCTATGTAGCAGGGAAAAATAATAGAGCATTCACCTAATACAACACTTCCCTATAGGCAGAAACAGTTTTCTGGGGTTTGAGTCTGTTTGTATGGTACAGTGTGATTATATTTGCCTTCTTTTCAGTAACTGCTCAGAAAAGAATAAGAGTCTGCCCTGCATTGTTAGTACTGTCCCCGGCTGTCCCCATAGCCTTGCAGTAGCCGTGGGAGGAGGTGGGACGGGCAGGGTGACAGACACTGCCATGGGGCAGGAGACGGGGAAAAGAGCTGGGTGCTGTGACCAGGGGGCGTTTCTCCTAGCTCTGTTTTCGATATTTAATGGTATGTACTGATTTTTTTAAAGTAACCACTCACCTATACTAAAAAAAGCTCACTATTTTACAGAGGAGTATGAGAGAATTAAGTTGGTAAAAGAAGGGGAGCAAAGCCTCAGTATCACGACCATGAGGGCACACACAGCCCTGGCTGTCCCTGACCACCCCTTTGGGGCTTCCCCGCTGCTGCCCACAGCCCAGGACCCTATTTCATCTCCCCAGGCCTCCCCCAATCCTGCCCACAGCCCAGGACCCCGGGTCAGCCCCCTGGCACCATCAGCCCCTGTCCCAGCAATGCTGCAGCAGGACCACTCTTCAGCTCCCCGCAGCCCTGCCCTGCCCAGCCATGGGCCCTGGCCCTTGTCTTATCCTGGCCTTCCCCAGTGTGCCCTGGCTGTCCTGCTCCTGGCTGGGCAGGTGGGACCAGGGCCTGGTGGCCAGGCCCTGCTCTGTCAGCCCTGGGATCCCCTGGCCCCATCTCATGGCCCTAAGGAAGGCACCGTTGCGTGCAGCACCCTGATCATCAGTTCAGGAGCACTGACTACATCTCTGGCAGTAAACTAAGTGACTTGGAGGCCCCCAGGCAGAGTCTGGCCACTTCCATACTATTAAACTAGGAAGCAGGATGGACATATACAAAATGCCCTTTGGGGAATGGTCCTTGGCCCCACTCTGCCTTCCAGACCTTCTCTGGAGAGGTTGGTTTTGGTCTTCCAGCTGCACAGGCATCACCAGCTTCAAAGACCAGGTCTTTCATCAGGCCTGCTTTTAAAAAACCCTGAAGTTTTAGAGCTGTCATATTTCAGATCTTGTGGGCTTTAAAAGTAAATGACAGTTGCATGCCTGGATAGATTCCCTACTGGAAGAGCACTGTGTTTGTTATAAACATGAACATTTGAAATGCTCCAAAGTCTTTGTAAGCAAACTTGTCTGGCATTACTTGACAATGCGTGTGTTTTCCATTTGCAAATATATTTCTGAGTGTCCCACAGGGGTTATGAAGGATTCAGAGGAACAAATATTTCTTTTCCTACAGTATTTTACCTCATTTTAGGACAAAAAAATTGTATAATGTGAGTGATTTTAGTTGTTTCTATAAATATAATTATATTGTACTTTATAAAACCTTTTATCCTTTTTGGGAACAGTTTGATCTGTTATGTGTTATATTGAAAACATACAAGGAGGGTCCTTAGTGGACAAGTTGAACCAGAAATGCTTTTTATTACCCCGTGTAGTTTATATGTAAGGAAGAGGAGGAAACCTGAAGGCAAGAGGAAAGTGCACAGAGAGCTGCATATACTCAGTATTTATCCAGCAACAGTGCAGAAGCTCAGAAACTTGCCATAGGTGCATAGTGCTGTACTGGGTTAGACAGTCAGGATTAATTTTCAAAGGGATTCCTGACAGTTCAGCTTCATAGATTTTCTGACTTGCTGTGAGACTGTAGACCTCTACAAGGACCCTTTACAATTCAAACCTATCTCACTGGATAGTAATGTAGAGAAAATATACAGAAGGTGGACCAAGGACTACAAATGTAGGACCACCATCAACAGGAGTAACAGGAAAGCTAAGACGTCTCGAACGAGACACAGACGGTGCATCAACAGGTTAGAGATAAAACAAGGGGAGAATGGAAACCTTGAAGTCAATGGATGGCAGGACTCCTGGTACATGAGAGAGAACAGAACGCTCCATGAGATTGTGAATAGGTACTGGTCCTGAAAACTGCCATGGATAGGGATCACGAGAAGGACTCTTCAAGAAACATGTTGGGGGAACAGCTGTGAATGAGAAACAGGTTGGTCAAGTCCAGCTAGAAACAGGGGGAAGTACACCTGTATCCAGGGTAGAAAGAGAGTATTTGATGATACTGGAAAAGAAGGTGAAAAGGCCTATATTGCTTGGGTTGACAGTTTCATGAGGGAGTTGTATAAAAGGACAAGAAAGTGATACAAATATTTCATTAAAAAAGATTTAGGAAGTCACGTGGGCATGACTGTTCTATGGCTATGTTCATTTATTATCATTTAAAATTTGTACTCCAACAAAGATCCATACCCCCTACTCTCAAAACATAGACGTTGCCAGAGTGAATTAATGTACTGTGCTCCTCAAGTAGTTGTTGAATTTGACCCAGATGCTAGACCCTGATGGTCTCACAAAACCAATCTATGTAGGCAATGGGCAAAATGTAAGAGGCACAAAAACTTACAGGCAATGAACCTGAGCTAGTTTCTCCTTTTATTTTTTTTGTTACCCATTTTAGTTGTAAAAGAAATTCAGTCAGACGTGCAACATATGTGTACTCAAAGGCTGACAACAATGATATTTTGATAAGACATTCAAACCAAAATTTCACCACAGCAAATATCTGGCTCAGAGGCATGTGATACATGAGAACCTGACTGTGATTCAGCTCAGATAAAGATGAGAGCAGGATGACAAGTTGGGAGAAATTGATAACAGAGATGCCAGAAGTAGCATCAGCCCTCTACTGACAGAGCAAAACCTTTCATAGCTAAAATTGTTCACAACTTAGAGCAGTACCCAGATGCTGTCTGATGACACTTCACACTAGCAGCTCAACCAGGTATTATCAATGCTGCTGACCGGCAAGCTGACTTTTCTTCTTAGATACAGAGGGTGCCACTGGTCACCTCAAGATTAGGTTATTAGAATATATTTGTTAAGAGGCTACCCTGTGAAACTCCTTGGGGTTGGTATTTGCATAAAAAGTAATAACTTGCTCACAGGATACTGTCTTGCCAGCAGATGTTTTGCAAGTGGCATCTAGAGAGATTTTTCAGTCAAATGATGTTTTCTGCAACAGACTTTTGCCAGATATCACTCTTAAAAGTAATCCATGTGATGATAATTAATAATGATAAGGATACATGAATACAGTTGAAATGAGACATTTTGCCAGTAGCTTCTCTGTGAAAGCAGATTTCCTTCAACTTTATTACCCACAGAAATCCAGTAGAGTAGTTTTTAATTTAAAAAATGGGAACAGCATAGGGATGAGTAACCGCAGATTTTTAAAAATATGTAAGCAAACAGGGAAGGCGGCCAAATGTTTACAGAAGCAAGGGAGTATCTTTTGAAGACATTCTATCAGGAACTCAAACTGAATGTGTAATGTATATCAAAAAGGACTTTAAAAGAACAACAAAAATGGAAACAAATTGGTAAACAGCAGAGAAGGGGCGGCTATGAAAAATTTATTCTTTAAAAAAATCAATGCTGTATTAAAACTAAAAGGAAAATAGAAAATATGAACTTTGATGAATTAAATGCAAAAAAATTATAATACAGGCCAAAACAGATTCTTAGAATTACCTTGTTAAAAGCATAAAATGATTAATCAAAATAGATTAATTAGAAAGCAAAAATAGCAGAAACTAGAAGCCTGACCGAGTCTGCAGGGTTAATAGATGGTCAAAATGTGAAAGGTTTACTCAGAAAAGGTGAGACTGCAAAAGCAGAGATAAATTAATTCATGACATTCCTGCTGACTATGAGGAACATGAGGAAGCTCCCATCCTGGAACTGTTATTTTGGGGGGATGAGTCAGAGGAGTCATCTCGAGCAGAAGCAGCAGCAGCAGAAACTTAGAAAAATGTTTATTAAATGAAGAGTGACTAGTCACAAGGCCAAGCTAATGGTCATCCAAGATCTTTAAACAGAGTAAAATACTACATTGCCAAGCGATTAACTGTATACAGTCTATCAATTCAATCACCATCCATATAAAATAGAAAATGGTTTGTTCTTAAACAGGGACTCATATAGATTATAGTCCAGTAACCGTAACTTCTGTACTTGCAAAATTGGAAAAATCTGTCATAAAGATACACGTAGTAGGCATATAGCTAAATTCACACACCAGGAAAGAGCCAACATCTTACTTGTAACTTGTTGCTTCAAAAGCTGTTTGTGTTCTTTGAGGAAGCAGAGGTATACACATGAGATCAGGTTAATACAGTGGACTTGGGTTTCCAAAAGGTTCTCAGATGACCAAAGACCGTTAGAGAAATTAGGCTATCACAGGTTAAGAAACAAGTAAGTCCTCTTATGAACTTAAAAGATAAGCAGAGATAAGATGCTATTTAAAAGATGAGAAGCAACGAACAGGGCATAAGCAGACATATTTTCTCAACTGAAAGAGGTAAAACTGCTGGCTAAAAAGGCAGATAAAATTTGATAAATGTAAACAAGGTACAGCCTGCATAGTACATCACTATAACAGGTTCTCAATTAGATATTACCACTCCCCCCCAAAAAAAGAATCTGAGGTCAATTTTTGCTGTGAGCAATTTTCTGGTGAAAAAAAAAATAAATCAATCCCCAACATGAACCAAAAAGACAAAAGGAGTATTAGAAACTATTAGGATACATAACAAAACAGGAAGCTACACTATGTTATGGCGTAAGTCTGGTGTGTCCACTTCTCCTGCTTCCTGTAGACTTTCTTCCAGCATTTATCACTGATCTTTGTCAGAGACTCAGTACCTTGCACCCAAAGAGATGCTCCTTGCAGCCACGCCCCAAATGAAATATATTCGTATGTATCCTAGTGGAACAGTTTTCTTGATTGGCTGGCAACCCATTTACATGGATTGTAATTTCCACACTAATGACAGAATAATTAAGAGAAAGGCTTGTTTCTAATTTCAGAAACATTCATTTTAAAAATGGAAACTGTTCTTTGGTCTAACACATTGCTAGGCTTTATACTGTAAATCCCTCTCAAATAGTTCTTTTTATTTCTCTATACTTTCCTCACCTCTTCTTCAAATATAAATAAGTAAAAAATCCTCTAAGCTAACAATTTGCTCAGCTAAGATTGTTAGGAGAATTTTTTTGACATTTCTGCAGCAAGAGTCAGAACTATATAAAAGCCACAGAATTGACAGGAGGGATCTGAGATGTGGGCAGAAGGTGTAAATTAAATGAGCTAGCAAATATGAAGTGGGCTCAATAAAAGGATCTCACAGAATATCATATTCTTTGGCCATGGCTTTTTACTTTTGGAGGTAAAGGTAAGCAGCGTAAAAGCAAGCAGAGTTGAGATCTCTGGCCCTGAACTCATCCTGCTGTTACTGAACATAGGAAAATTGTGACAGCTCAGTGAAAATCACAGCTCCCACTCCGTAGTCTGAATTTTTGTGATGTGACACCAAGAGGCAAAGCCTGTTGGAAAAGGTCATAAGAATGGTACTAAGCAATCTTTGTACCCTTTAATCATAAAATATTACAGAAAAAAAAAAAAAAGCAGTCTGTAGTCTAAAATGGTGCAGCCAGAAAATGATCCAGCACCCCAGCTCCTTCACCTGAAGTTGCCTCAAATACTTCAGGTATCACGACTTTTCTCATACCATCAGTACAACTGTAAACTAAACTGTTAAGAAAGTCTGGTGAGAAGTCTGCCAAGTACAACAAAAGAGGACTTGAAGTGTGAAAAATACTTTTGTCATCAACAGATACTCAGGGAATTGTGAGAATAAGTATCAGGATTTCCTCAAATGTCAACTGTGAAATATTGTGATTTATCTAGGGCTGTGCACATTTAAGGTAATTCCAGGTGTACTTTTTAAGGGAAGATTTCTCTGAAAGTAAAAGGCATCAGAATGGCAGGATTACAAAAGATGATCTGCATACTATTGCATATTATCAACTGTAAGGAGCCACGCAGAAAATAGCTGCACCTGGCATGATGGAATCTTTTTATTTTACTATTAGTAAAAGTTGGGCTTGCAAATTGTGGGTTAAAACTGTGAACAAGTGGACCATGCCTTAATTTATTGCTTTTAATTTCCTGCGGGGTAAGTTCATTACCAGGTCCCTGTGGATAAGTTTGTTATTTAACACTTCATCTAGCACCCTCCATGAGGCTTTGTGAAGCTGCAGACCTGGGATCATACTGTCTGTGTGCTTTGCCTTGTTCACAGTGGGAGCAAGCATCATCCTCCTGACAGCAACTCCAGCTTCTCTAGTGTGTGTTAATTACATTTCCTCTTGATCATTGGGTGGGAAGAATCTGTGTGCTTGTACGTTTTATTACTTGGTTTGGCCTATCAGCACATTCTTGATGAATTAAGCCTTTGGGTATGACAGAAAGAAAAGGCTAAAGAAAGCATGAGTTAGGAAAAGCAAACAAATTCATTTCTTTGCAGATTCATGTAGACTATGAGTTTGGAGGCAGTGGACATTGCCTTACATTCTTCCCCAGATTACCGCGGCGTTTTTCACATCCACATGTGAGATTGGTGCCATGGGCCTCCAGGTCTTCCGAATGTTTGCTCTGGGGACTGAGCCTGTTTGTCTTGACCAGTACTGTCATTTGACACACAGATCTCAGTCTGAGATAAGATGTCAGTTTCTAAAGATGATACAGAGAGGACATTCTTCATTAGTATTTTATTTTCTGTGAGAAAAGATGGGCTACTTTGTTTTCCTAATAATAGCAGCTTTTGACAGTTAATAACAGAAAAAAATGCATTTACAGCTAATACTCATTGTTTACTGTCCTTCAAGCTGATTCCAGGGCTGTTGTTGATAGGCTTTTTGACTTCTCCTGACCCCCAAATGAGTTTTCATACTTATTTTGTCCAGCTTCATTCCTTTGTCCTTGGCTCTACCAAGTCGCCTAAAGCTCTCTGGCAGGGAGGCAGGCTAGTTCTGCATGATTTACATTCTATTTTGCAAACTGGGGCCAGATATTTGGAGGGAAGAAGGTCATCGGTTGCATAAAACAGGCCATTTGACCCGAGTGGGAAGCCACGCAGTCAAGGATAGATGAGTTTTACACTATTTTGGGCAATACAAACTTCACTCCCTTTTTGTATAGACCTGTAAATATCTGAGCTTTACCAGGAACCATTGTGGGATAGGGTTGTTGTTTGTAGGTAATCTTATTATTACAATTCAAGCTTACATTACATCTGTTCAACAAGGGGGTAAAAACACAGGAACTGCCAGAGCAGATGAGATCAGTGGTCCTTCCAGTTGAGTCTTCTTCCCCTGAGAACAGTTGCTGTAAAAATGTAGTAAGTAGCAAAGGTTGATATACAGGAGCATAGTAGAAATCTTGCTTACCTGTCAGTCAATCTGGAGTACATTTTTCATCTTCCACTGCAATGGTGTTGATTACTTGACCTACCATTTTCAAGAATGATTTAGAAAAATTTCCAACCAAGAAAAAAAAAACAAAACAGAAAACTCCATGCCACTCTTCTGAATGAGACTGAAATCATGTTCAGAGGACATGTAACAAAATAACTGCTAGTAGTTCATGACAAGCCGCAGCACTCTGGCAAATAGGGAGAAATTCAGATGCTGGAACACATGCACCTGGTGGCATTTTTTTGAGGCCTTATGTTACTTGGCACAGGTACGACACATGATCTTATGGGACACCTGTATCTTTTTGGAGCAGCTGTTGGAGATTAAACAGGATGTCCTCGGGCACTAAAAGGTCATTTGTCACCTACATTTAGGTAGCTGTACATCTCTTTTGCTGTTAGAGGCACATTATTGGGTTAGATGAGTTAGTATCCGTGTTCTTATATTAAATGTCATCTGGGGTAGGCATCAAAGACACCACACCTCGTCCCACTGTGAGTCTGCTCTTGTAATAAACTGGCCATAGGTTTGGCACTGCAAGGGCATTCAGTCCCCTCTCTGGCAGAGCACTTAAGCATTTGCTTAATCATAAACACAGAAGGTCACAAACCTCTAGGTCTCAGGCTTACAGACTGGCAATTAAGCTTGATTTTAAGCATTCGCTTAAGTGCTCTGCTGAATTAATAGTGTCCTTCATTTCACATGTTCAAGTCCAGTGTCTGTAAAAGTTGATCTTTTTAGAATCATAAAAGGACACATTTCAATTTTCTACGTGAGTATTCAAAGATCACAACTTAGTTATGAGAAAACATTCTACAAGAAGATTATATAGTCAATGGAAATTTTAGTGCGGAGAGCATTAAACATTTGTGTTTTCAGTGGAAAAACAGTGAGACTCAGCAGTTATGCCTTGATCTTGAGTTTTGAGGTCAAGCCTGGTCATGAATAATCTTTTAGTGGTCTTTAGATCAAATCAAGGTCAGTTTAACATTCCTGTCAAATTGAACATCACAAAAACAAAACTTCTAGAGGGAAGGGTGTAAATCCACAAAGAATGAAACCAAGGAAAATGTTTGCAATAACCTTTGCAGAAGTGAAGCTGCCCAACATTGGGAACAGGTCTGCACGTTCAGCTATCATCACAGCAAGTCATCAGAAAAATAAATGGCTGCCAATACTAAAGCACTGATTTTCATCTACTTATTGTCTAGAGTTGTAGATTTGCCTGTTTTTAAAGGTTCAGACTATTTTACTTGAAAGCAGGCTAAATTAATCATTTTGAAGTTGAGCAAACTCATTTTTGATTGTTCTAATAGAATTTATCTTTGAGAATACCCCTTGAACTGACAGTTTTCTCATTGTAAACATTCCTGTTCTCACATGAACTTATACTTGAGTCCCTACTAAAGAACAAACAAGGAGGAGTTCTGGAAGGTGTGAAAAGTGAGTGGCTAATGGACTCCACTGGGCAAAGGGACAGTTCTTCTAGAGAGGACTGTTTATCATTTGGCTGTGGATTAAACAGATGCCCCAGGAAGTGTTTTTGCAATGAAGTTCATGTTACTCCATTGTATTTATATTTCAGGATAATGGCTGTCCACATTTGAATTCATGGAAATTAACATGTTCTGACCTTACTGTCTTGAGAATAAAGTCATTTTCAGCAGGTATATAATAAAACAAATCAATGTTCTTTTTTCCATCTTTATTTAAATAAACCTTGTCAGCAAAGGATTGATAAGAAATAACCTATCTATGACTGTTTAAATGTTAATGGAAAGTAAATTTAAGAGTCCCTCTGTAACACTATTAACGTGAATGAGAATGTAAAAGCAAAATGTTAATTTTAAAGCCATGTACATATGTAGTGATTTACATGACTTAATTGTATCCATATCTATGTATAGGAGGAACAATCGACAACATATGTAGATACACAACCTATGATTTCATTTTTATATGTTTAAATACATATAATTTCATTTTTATATGTTTAAATATAATATATGTTTAAATACATAGTCACAGTACTGAATCTAAGTTTTCCATTTGCCAAACTCCAAAAATACAGAACAAAGCGAATTATGGTGTTTGATTGCATATATCAATAATCACTCTGTATGTCATAAGATATCCAAACACTTCATTATTTAAAATCTAAATAGCTGCAGTGGCTAGAAATACATTCATTCTTATTGAGAGCTAAGCCCTTACAATTTCAAAAATCAAGCAATTTCTAAGCAACTTGAGTACCTCACAAAGCATTTAAAACATATCTTAGCACCATATTTTCACTCTGGGATAATTAGAAGCAGTCAACTTGGCATTTATCAAATTTATGCCACAAAAAACCTATCTCTTTACATATGCAGAATTATGTCAAATATCAATATCAGGAATAACATTTGGGGGCAGAAATAGCTTAAGTGCAACAAGAATGAGAGGGTCAGACCACAGTCTCAGCTTTACGTTAAAACAAGCAGTCAAAACATCCAATTGACCAAGTTTGAGGATCATGGGTGTAGTATGAAATGTAACGGATATAAGTTTATTGATTATCCTAGATACTTTGAAGAAGAAATTATTTCCCATGTATTAGATTCCTTTACTAAATAGATGATACACTTTTAAAATTTCACTTGTGGTCCCAATTTTCATCCTTTTAAATAATTTCTCACATCTTATGTGACCCTGATATCATGGTAGAACCAGATGGTATGTTGAATACAGTAGGTAGAAGGAAGTGTGCTGTTCATGGAAGAAAAATCCTGTGTTCATCTCTGCAAATGATTAACATTTGAGTTCAACAAGGATTTTTGCATGATGATAAAGACTTGTCCATGAACATTGAATTGTTGGATAAGAGCCTATGTTCTTAATTCTTGACATTAAGATTTTGCAATGACTTTGAGATATATACAAGGTTATTAGCACAGTTCGTGTTTGTTATCAGTATTTTTGCTCTAACAATTCTTTGTTTGCTCTGCAAAACTTAAAGGAAACACTTCTAGATTATTATTTACAGCCTGATGAAATTCTGAATATTATTTCTGTCTCTGGAAAGTAAACATTGCCAATTGCAAAGCTGGTAGTTTTATTTATTACTTTACCTATCAAAATACAATTATCTGTTCTTATCTTTGAACTGTGAGAGGTCTCTCCTCCCTCTTCGTCCTTGTTATGTTCTTGGCAAAAAACCCACCCCCAAAACCTCATATCTTTTAGAAATTTTTAAACCCTTGTACCACTTGCTGGTTACATTATTCTAACTTAAACTTTAAGTATGTTTTATTAAAAAAATGAATAAAAATTGAGGCATTCTGTTTACCTTAAACACAGCTGGCAAATTCTTCCCTTTCTACTTTGTTTAACCTCAGCTAACTGGCACTGTGGAATATGTCTGCCCCATAAAGGAATGCTTATTGAAATCAGATTACATCCAGTACAACTCTTAATCAAAGCAGAAGAAAAACTACATAGAATGATATGGCATCTTTGACTGGCAAAAACTTTACCTGCATTCTACTTAAAAAAAGGTGGTTAAGATTTTCCCACTGCAGAGCTCAAAAGGTGATGGGATCAAATTCATGAACCTGACTGAGAAAACAGAATCCAACATAAGAGCCTCAGAAAGACTAATTAAAACTTCCATGCTCTCTTAGAGTGAGCAGGGACATGACCTAAATGCTGCTAAACCCTGTAGGATTTTTTTCTGTGACATGAATGCTGAGTAGATCACATGCCTAAGTCCAAACTCTATAGACCTTATATAATTTTCCAGGCATCAGTTCTGCACCATGTGTCCAAATAATTATGATAATCTATCAGATATCTGAAATGGATTGTTCTGTCTTACAAAAGCCTAGCAGGAATCTAAATTATTGTGTGTGTTTCTGGTGCTTCTATTTCCTACACGCTCAAATGAAGATGGTACTTTAAAATCTTTTTTTTTTTAAATATTGTTTTCAGGAGTCTAAAATTAGACACCCATGAAGTTTTCATAGCAGGAACACACAAACAAGAATCACAAACAATTGTATCACCATAAAAAAGTTTCCCTACCCAAACCACCTCCAAAGCCCAATTTAAGTCTCAGAACCTGTTCTGAAATACACAAACCACAATTTGTATTCACTTTTAAAGAAACTGCATGCCTATCTGCAAGGGTAGATGCTGGATCGTTTTTTTAACATAGAAAACAGGAAAAGATTATCTAGAACAACATAAATTGTGCCTAAAATAGACATAATAAACATATTTGGTATATCTGACCCACCAGAAGTATCTGTTTATGTTTAGAGACTCTGTTGTCAAATGACAATCCAAGTGAACTTCTGGAGCCTGCTAAATCTTCCAATGTCCCAAAGTTTTCATATGTTATCTTTGTATGTAACTTAAGTTTGTGTGTGTGTGTGTGCACACGCACGTGTATGCATAGGGATTAGTATTTATCCTGCTGCACACATAGTCAAACTTCTTAGAGGCGCTGCTTTGTAAATGGTTAGTCACAATAAGATGTTACGGGGATGCGAGAAAAGTATATTTTAAGGCAAATAACTTTTTTTCACATTGGCATGAGCAAAAGCTGGATTTTGCTCACGGTTTATTTTTCAGGTGGCTTAAGGGGTTGTTGTTTCACTGAACGGTCTTTCTGGCAAGTAGATATGAGGAAGATGTAAGCTCTGCTGTTCAAGAGGGCAGCAATTGATTTGCAGAGGGCAGAACAATGGCTTTTGCCAGCTGCGTGCTTGGGCATCCGCAGGAGGGGCCTAAGAACACCCAGGAGATAAAGCGAAGCAGGCAGGACACAGCGTGCTTTTTTTCCAACCAATTCTTTCTACTACTAAATTTGGGCAGTTGTCTAAGGGAATAAAGCAGAAAGAGCTGAAAGATTTATGTAAGACTTCCTGAGGAATCAGAGGACTGGCACACTTACTTAACGTGAACAAAGGCAGTAATGTGAACCCTGCTCTCTTCACTCCCTGCTCTCATGTTATTAGATTCTTAAATTATATTTTCATTAAAAGTATGTATATATCATTAAGAACTGAGCCTTAAGCAAATCCAGCAATGGGCTTAACTGAAAATCAACGGTTTCCAGAAATATCTAATGGAAAGTATAACACTCTACAAAGTAAAATCTTCAGTCAAGGAGACAGGAGGGGATATTTTCTTGGAGGTCTTCCTTGAAGAATTAGGACTGTGTTGAGAACGTGGGCCCTAAGTCATCTGATCCTTCTCATGCCATAATCTGGTAGTGAAAACAGTCTCAGGACCTCATGATAGGATTTAGCACGGATAAAAACTCAAGTCTATTGAAAATCCTTGAGTAAGTTCCTAGAAACAGGTCGCTATCATTAGGAGGGTTTGAACTTTTAAGAAAGTTTGGGTACCAAAGACAAAGACTCCTGTCACACCTGGAATCTGCAAGTCATTAATTTTCCAAGGCCCGTGAATAGAAGAGTGAATATTTATTTTTACATTTTATTTTTAATTTAGTTGTTTTGTTTTAGAAAAAGCAGCATTAGAAATATCCTGAAAAAAAAAAAAGAAAGAGTTAATAATGGAGAAACTATTGTCCTCTGCTGCTTATAGAGGAAAAGGGAGGATGATGAATGAAGCCTGCAGAATTAGGTAACAGCAGAGAGACAAAATGCAATGGAGGACCCTGGTGTCAGAGAGGAATTGCTGAGGCCAGAAAAGTGGGACTGAAAAGAAGACAATAGCTGGACTTTTGTCAACTGAGCTAAAGATGGCCAGAAATTTTCTGACAAAGTATCTTGCCAAGGTGCATGTAATTTTCTGTGGAGACACACATACCGTTTTGACAAGGATGGGGTTTCTGTTCAGAGACAGGTGCCTGAGAAGATCTAATACACAACTATAAAGATACTAGGATATAGCAAACAGCAGCTAAGGTTTTTGTTGTGGTGGATTTGGAGCAAGGATTTGACTCTCAGTCACTCATACTGAATGTTCTCAGGTGGCTGTGATGGGTGGGCTCTTTCATTAACCCCCTGCTGTGGCCGTTCTGCTTTTCAGACTGGAACAGGGGCTTGAGCTTTGGTCTTTCACACCCTAATGAGGGCTAGAGTCTGTTGCTGGGGCTTTTGCATCTTGATTAAGTAAATATCTACTGGATGAGTGAGCGAGTGAGCAGGCAGCTCTGACTGTGACTTGCCAATAGCCTTTTTTTATTCCCTCCAATAATGAAGATCAATTGTATATGCAGACTGGGAGAAATCAGAGAGACTTTACAGTCATCTCCTCTCCCCTCCTCTGAAATATCTAGCTGACATATTGGTGCTCCAGTTCTTTAGCTGAACCAGGCTGAATATAGTGTTGGTGCCAGGTATTTCAGCTAAGTGTCCTAAGGATATTTAGATTCGGACAGTTGGGGATTATTTAATGAATAAAAAAAATTGGAAAATCTTGGGTTTGTCCCAAGAAAGAATGTGAACATTCTTTTAACTGTTGAGAATTTCCATAGAACAGGTAAACTAGCTCTTTGCTTAAGTCCATTCAATCCCACAGTTTGATCTGTGGGATTGAATGGACTGAACTGCATGAGCAAATATGAGTCAATTAAAAACAGAGGATGCAAAAAATGCTCTGTAAAGAAATACTTTGACATTTGCCATATGCTTAAGCAAATCAGGCATCTATGCACATAACAACCGGCATATGCACTCAAAATTCCATTGTGTTCTACTTTGAAAATCTATTCTTAAAAACGTTTTTAAGAAACATATCAGAAAGTTGATATCGTAGTTGAAAAAGGTTTCTCAGGCATTTCTTAAAACCCACTTGAAATAACCAAGTCTGTGAAATGAAGCTGGCAGCCTCACAAGTTTGGACTTTTCTATATGAAAACACCTCCTTTGTCAGCTTAGACAAGCAGTGAAAAGCAAACCATTAACCCATTTAACAATAGTAACTTGCTTAACCTGATACCTGTCAGCTTTTTTTCACCTTGAAGAGAAAGCTACTTGGCGGGACAAGATATATTATTGGCTTCCCCTGTGTCCAAGCCTTTCTTCCAGCCTGAAGATAACCTTCTATGCCAAAAAAGATAAATTCCCCTCATTTTGCCAATAGGGAAGGAGCAAGTATGAGGGCCATGATATGGGCATTATTGAAATCAAGTTTTAGAGGTGACAAGGAGCTCTTCTATTGTCACTACTAGCGTACATGGGGGAGGGTGGGCTACCAAATGTTTCGTTTTCTCCCAGAAGCATGTGAACTCAGCTGTTGAATTAATTTTGTCACGTTTAAGCAGATGCTTCGTGCAAAAAGAATTTGGAAGTAGGTACCACTCCACAATCAACTGAAACTGGAAGCCAAGCTATGAAAAAGTAGCTCCAAAAGTAGTTCTTAGTGTCTGATTGCAGGAAAGAGATACACCTTTCTTGCTTACACTTTTACCCCTCCCGCTCTCTTTAACCTTCCTGGCAAGAGGCAAGAAGTTCTCATATTAAAGGCACAGAATTGGGTGACAGCATCATCCAGCGGGTGCTATGAATTAGAGCAGATTACGTACTTGCATTACGTACCTGACGGCTAAGGAAAGCTCTGACAGATGTCACTGATGTGCTACAAGAAGTTTCTATACACAGTACTATTGTTAGGTTGTCTTTCAGATAGGTCTCTGAAATCCCATCAGGCCAGTCTTAGCGGGTGAAAATCAGAACAGAATTAGTCAACTTTATGTTAGCTGAAGTATTGATCAGAGATACTAGAGTATATTCCTGACTTGTATCTCTTGATAGTGGAGTCAAGCTGTATAGACAGCAAAGCTGGTTCTAGAGACAGGCTTTCATTTTCTTCTTTATATGATTATACCTTTTAATAGCTTATAAAACAACTGTTATGGTAGCTGATACAGCTTTGCTCTTGTACTCAAGTGTTGCGAACTTTCTTTTTTTTCATCTTCACATCTGCACTTTTGTTAACCTTCTTAACCACCAGCTAACATCTGCTAAAGTATCTCTCAATGGGATTCAAAGGAAAGGTCTTGATAATGTATTAAGTTTCCTGGAAAGAGGATGTTCTTGCCTGAAGGTATTGTACGCACAGTGCTTAGATGATGGAGGTTTTTCATCCCTCCCTTTAAAAGTAAATATGCAATAGGGTCTGATCATATTTCTATTTCTCTTTCTGCCCAGTAGGAGTGTAAAAAAGCAGTATTTCTATGTGGGGTGCTTGTCTTAAGCCAAGTGTTCAAGTTGGCCCAAGCAGAGATTGCGTAACAAGTGTCAGATGGATGCTTCAAGTTAAACACATCATCTAGCTGGATACAGAGTCAGCTTCACAGAGGCATGTGCTAAATTAAGGCTGGGCGTTTGCCTCTTATCGTCTTCCTTATGCACTTGCTCTAAAGGAAACCAGAATGCAAGTTATCTTTCAGGGCAAAGTGCCAAAAAATAACAGCCTTGTTAGGAGAGGCTGAGAGTCCTGCAGAAGATGAAGTGCCAGGCCTCATTTGTCCTGGCAGAGGTTCATCCTGGTGCCGTTGGTACTGCTTCACAGGATGGCTCCGGCTCCCCTGCCACTGCAGTTCAGCCCCTCTTCTCCACCTCTACAGATCTAGCACTAACTTGTTACACGAGAGCTTTTTGTTTTACTGTAACTTCCAACAGCAACACGCAGAATCTTGCTTTTATTAAAAACGTGCTTTTATTTCTATTTTCTGTACAAAACAAGCTTTTTGGCATGAAGAGCAAAATATGTTTCATCAAAGGAGAGCAGAGTATAATACAATCCATTCTCATAACAATGAGGGGAGGCAGAAGGTGGTGTTTAGATATGCTTGTAACTTATTTGCTTTGTGTGCCACACATTCTTCTGGTTGACGGGATGCCAGCAGTAGAAATAACACTACCTAGGAAATGAGGGGCTCATCTCATCTCATCTCATCTTGAGATCAGAAAAGTAGGGCTCATGCACTTTAGGCAGTTTTCACAAGACTTTATTTTGTGCATGAAGTGCAACTCTACCAGTTCTGCCATGGCGACAAAAAATTGCTTACTGATATGACAGAGGCCTGACACTTAGGAAGCATGTTACATGATTACATGTAGAATTGTTTGCATGGTTTCCAGGGGAACATTTTTTTCCACAAAAAATGTCTATGTGTCAAAAGTCCATTCATTCTGGGAAGCAACACTGACTTAAAAAGAGTTGTTTTATAAGAACAACTGAAAAACAGTTTTGATATGGTAGAAATCCTGCTGTAAGACTTATTGGAGTAATATTTTATATTACAGCATTTACAATGAAAAATACAGAAATCAAAGTCAATACTATTTATTTGCAGGAATCTTCCTATTTATTTAAATTTATTTAAGCCATTGCCAGATGCTCCCCAAAATGCTAGCTCAAAATTCTTCTAGATTCTCATAACAAGTCAGGTCCAGTCTATAAATGACTGACAATAATTTAATGATCTCAAGGTAAAGTTCCCTTCAGGTGTCTGTGGTACTTTGGCCATGCATAGTAAGAAAATGGGGTAGTTAATCGTTGTCTCCTGACAACACAACCCCAAGAGATGCAAATCTGATATCGACTAGAAATGTGTTTCTCTTGTTTCAAATGTAAGAAAAGCTCTGCTGGAGAATAAGATGAGATATGGTAAATGATGATAGGAAGCTGATTTAAGGGATAACTTGTAAACACCCTGGTATGTCTGTTTAACATTGTTTTCCAGTTTATGTTTCAGTAAATTCAAAAAGCTCTGGAGGTAAGACTACCATGATGAACATAGCTATCTTAATAACAGGTTTTGGATAGATTTTTGCATAGCCCTTATTAGGGACATAAATTGTGTCAGTTGCAGGTAAGAAAGAAAGGGTCTGGGGTCAGAGGTAATAACTTGGAAGGCTCTGAGGTCTTCTTAGATAGTAGCTCAGATCCTCTGCTTCAAGGAGCTATCACAACGTCCTATTGGCCTAAGCCAGAACATTTCTGGCCTTTGAGTAACTGCTCAGGGAATTTATTTGCAGAACAGAAATATCTACAGAATGGAAATAGGCAGGTACACAGACATTACTCTGCCATGCCCTGATCAACCAAACATAAGGTGATGGTAGGGTAAAACAGGAGTCATTGCTTCTCTGTATAAATATCTTGATCAGGCCGGAGGCTGATAATATTCTGGTTGATAACTGAAGGAGGGAGGAAAAGGACACTTTCCTGGACTCCCTTTGTACAAGTAAAGGTAGAAGGAAGCTTCCTATTTTTGTAAATTTATTTAAGCCATTGCCACATGCTCCCCAAAATGGTAGCTCAGACTTCTTCTAGACTCTCATAAGAAGTCCTTTCTCCCCTCTTAAAGGAGACCACATAGAAACCCTGGATTTCACTCCAGTGGAGTCTGTTTTTCTCCGCTGACATAGATTGCCTAGACTATTCTCCCTATGCAAAAACTGGGCTTTGAGGCTGGCCTGAGTTACAGGCTAGTCAGCAAGATAAATTCTTTCATTAGTAGCCAGCAAAGTTGTGCTCTAAATTTGCTTCTTGATGTGTATCTATGGCATGCCACTTACCGAAGACTTTGGTCCTTGCTGTGGGTCTTATGACCACCCTTTTGAAACCATCTTTGGATGTGATCAAAGGCCTTCTGATATAATATCAGCTTTGATGCTTTGGGTCTTTGTCTTCAGTAAACATTAAAAAATCATCCAAAATTCAAGTGTTCGCAGTATATACAACACCAGTGAATTTTCTTACTGGCTGACTCTAAATGTCAAAGAAAGAATCACAACTCAGCAGCATTTGCAGAACTGAGAATGAGTTTATTTGACAAAAGGGAAAAAAGGGCTCATAGAGGATAGAGTGGTTCTTTGTTCTTGTATCTTGAAAATTGGTGCCACTTCTAAAATAATGTCACATCTCACCTTCTATAAACCAGACTCATGACACTGTTTGGAGAAGGAAGTTGTTTTTCTCATAAAACATCTCACATAGTGTGTTAACTTCTGGCCATAGCAACCAGGACCTTTCTTTTTAATTTCCAGGGAGACTCACAAGACAAATGAAATATGGTTGACTTCAGCAAGAAAAGGGTCTGGAATGTCAATGTACTGTTTTCTGAACAATTATGGGAAAATACTCGGTGGAAAATGCTTCTGCCTTCCTGAGGGTTCAAAGATGGGATGTGAAGTTCCTGAAATCTGTATGAGAAATGCTATTAATTACCATTTTTAGTTTGGGGCAATTGACTTAGAATAGTTTTCATTCAGTTTGTATATCGGTTATTATTTTTTGTAAAAAGCCGAAAGGAAACTACTCACTACTGAGAGAACAGGATGTTGGCCAGAGGCATAACTTCTCGCAAAAAGTTTAATCATGAATGGATATTGGGCTGGGATGGATAGACCATTATACACACACATTTTTATCAAGAATCCTCTTTTGTACTGTATTTCCAAGCATCTTTATCAAGTGTTATTGGAAACAGCATACTGCTTTTGTCTTTGGTGTTTCACAAGCTTGTGTCAGTGTGCAGTCCTTGGCAGAGGACACCTTCATCTTTGCAGGAAACACATCATGCAGATGACTAACAGGTTCCAGAACCACTTACAATTGAGTATCGGGCACACTGTGAGTCATCATGTAGCTGTGTAGTCACTCATGAAGAGAAAAAAGCCCTGAAAAAAAAGAATTCTCAAGACGAAAAAGGCATCCTTATTTTTAGAGTTTAATTCTGTCATTTCCACCTGTAGATTTGCATGTTTCAACCTCTCCTGTTATAGAATATTTTATTGCAAATCATAGATCAATAAGATGACTCTGCAAAGTTTTATATCTGAATAAAACATAAGATTATGCTAAATGCTGCAGCTACTATGCAAAACAGCATTATTAATAAGTAATACGAGTTAACTTGATTTAGTTATTTTTGCAAAGGCTTGCATGGAGAATGTTGCACTCAATAAGCCATTGGACTAGATGAAAGTTGTCACTGCAACCTGTTTCTTTAGTTGTCTGTTCATATGGAAAGCCCTATTCTGTGTCTGTTTTTATAAATAACATTGTTCATGTGGATAAACTGTTCCTTATCCATCAAGGCTATTCTTACACACAGACCATTAATGTTCTTATGTAAAGGGTGGTCATTTTATGATTATTGTATTCATCAGATAGCAAGTGTTGTGTAAAACCTGCCAAGCTGGAGTTTGTCCAAAACACCTTCTTGGGAGGAATGTTGATGTATCCATGCCATTCCCCCTCGGAGCTCAAACTTGTCAAGAGACAGATCTTGCATCATTAAGTGATGATTGCTCATGTGTTGTGTTCGTGATTGATCATAAGGCATATACATGGGAGATTTGCTCAATTAGGAGTCACATCATTTGATCCTGGAATCTTAAGATTTATGTTTTCAAGGCTATGAAAGAATCTTTAACTTTCTCTTGGCTTTTAAAGAAAAAGTTACATTTCTTTGGCTCAGGTTATCTTTGGAAGGAAGGCACTATCATAGCTGTTAATCAGCAGCCTGCCAGATATTAAGTCTGTAATACGTGGTTGCATTTTTAAAGTATTCATCCAAAGAAATTCCTTCTCTTTCTAAATTTAAAATTTGACAGCAGTTTAGCAGACAATATTCTGGGTACTCTCACAAACACATCATATATTTCTCCTACATTTTTCCCCCAAGAACTCAGGCCATCCAATTTCAATCTCCCAAACTCTTCCTTTTCCATTTGTGATCCTCCAATAGAAGTTCAGTTCAACATTCAAATTATGTCTTCTGTTGCTTTAAATGGTTTAGTGATCAAACAGTCTGATTTCAGATTTATAACTCTGCTCTTACAGCCGCCTTTCTATTGCCATATACAGTCATTACTTCGTTAATACCTGCTTCAGAAAATCAACAGTAAGTGAAAGCAAAGAATCGTAATGCATGGGTTGGAATATGTGCACACAGTGTTGAGGCATGCATAGAAGCACCAAATTTAAGTGGAGTAATTATATTTTATTACTCTTTTTTTTTTTTCCATCCTCCAGTATTCTCTGTTCAGCATCTGTGCACTTTTCCCTCTGTGAATTCTCTTTCCTCTGTATTGCTATTCTCAAGTATGTTGCTTGGCCCTCCAAAAGCTGGCAAGTTGGGCTCAGAAAAGCATGTGAAAGTTCAAAGCTGGTCTCTGTATATCCTCATCTCTTTGATCTGAATTCCTTTAAGTACAAGCTTTCCCAGAGACCTTCCTTTCCTTCCTGGTAGCTGCCTGTAAAATATTGTGAGAATTCTCTTTTGCACTGTATTTCCAAGTTTTCACTTCTAGTTCTGTCTTGAACTAGTAAGTGAAAATATGTGTAAAAAAAAAAAGGCTATGGGATGTTTTTTAAACATCATACAATATTTCCTTTTCAACTTGTTTAATTTGCATTCAACTCATGTTCACAATTGTTCCTGTGTTCCAAACCATTTTGTCAGATATCTGAACAATTCTATCCTCCTTTTCTCCTGCAACATACAAATTCATAAAATTTCCCCCATCTTTTTTTTCTGCCTCTGTTTTGTATTTGCCACCTCTCTCCTCGTTTATGAAATTCCCTTTTCTCCTCTTTCCCAGTCTTACCTCATTGCTGGATTTCCTTCTCAAAATGATAGATCTCCTTCTCAAATACTAGATCTCCTTCTTCTTCTCAAGGGTTTCAAATCTTTATTCCTGTTTTCCTTATATATCCTGTAATCTTTCTTAGGCTGGGTTTTTGTACCTCTTTATCCCCCTCTTTTGTATTTTACTTGCATGCCTGCCTGACCACACGTGGATTTACCCACACATAAAGTTTAAAAGTTTGCTCTCATTCTCGTTGTTCAATCATTGCCTCATCATGTGGTGGAGCAGCCTCTGCACTGTATATCTTGCCTTTGCCCACACAATCACTGCAGCAAGACTGCTATGTGTAAAAAAGCATACAATACATATTTTTTTTTGTTACTTAGCCCTCATCTTTTCTAGTTTCTAATACAAGCTCTGTTTTCAAGTTATATGGGTAAAAGAATGACTGCCTTCATGAAAGCCAGATCTATATAACAAACACAAGTTTTTCCTACAGACCTTAATAGGGAACCAGTCCAGGTGTTCTATAGCACAAAATCGGAATTCTATAACTTCAGTGTTATAGCTGTAGGCATCAAAAGGCAGTACAAGGAAATCCAGGCAGAGAGACAGAGACTAAGGAGAAAATAGGGAAAAGCACAAGAGAAGTGATGAAGCAATGAGATTAATGAAGGAATACCGCTTCTGCCGTTCAGGTCCCTGATTGGTGCTCAAAGCTTCAGGATAAAATTACCAATCAGCAATAGTCTCCGTAAATAGGAGGAGGCTATCTGTTTATTTTCTCATTAACCACATACAGGTGACACTGCAGAGACTATGTGCTCCTGTTAACATCACCTGGTACAAAAATCACTCCAGGCCACATGGCAGAGAGAGGGTCACCTTCTCTGTGCCACCTTTTCTCCCCTTCCCTCTCTTCTCTGCTTCTTCCTTGGTGCTGTATCCAACTCTGGCCTCAAGCACCAACCTATAAGAATGAGAAGAAAAATGTTTTGTTGCTATATTGTAAATATTTGGGGGCACAGATCTGTAAGTGTCTGATGGTTAATTTGCTAATTTGTGGATTGCTATGTATTTTTGTTCCTAGATGTTATTTAGCCATAAGTAGATCAAACATAGACTGGAATAAAGTGTTGTATAGTGTGTATATCTATATAGCAATCTGTTAACGTATGTTACATTGTAGTGGTCAGATGAATGCTACACTACTGAGTTTCTTTTCCCTCAGTTCTTCACAAAGTATGAAATTTCAGACAATTTGACAGAAATGGGATCCATGTCTCAAAATTTTTCCTTCAATTCTTTGTTGCTGTTTATCATTCTTGAACGTTTCAGCTCAGCAGCAGAGAAAGCCTACGTCTCTACTTGCTAGGCTCCATTTCCTCTTACTTTCATTAATTCCAGACAACTACAATGTTTGTTTAATTACATAGCACGGTAAATTATGCTAATCAATTCTGTTCACACCCAACTGGGATCCCTTGTGTTACATGGATATCTGTAGTTGGTGAAAAATGAAGAGAGACAGAAGTGATGAAATTAATTCAATAATTCATCATCCTAGAAGCATGCCCAGACCAAAACTTCCTCTGCAGACTCCTGTCCAACCTGAAAAGCTTGGATCTGAAATCCTGTCTGAAAGCCTTCCCTCAGGAAGGTTGCTAAACTACTGAAAAGATCTCTACAGGGTCTGAGCTCTTTAGAAATAGTTGACAGTTTATGTTTGTACTTCCTTTTAGGTGTTTTGAAAAAGGAATTGTTCTCATTGTTCTTAGTGGCTGGACAGTTACATTGCCACATGCTGTTCTCTTCTGCTGGAAAATGAATTATAGTAGTGGGACAAGTAAGATCTGCAGAAAAACACAAAGGGGAAAGAAAGCATATTTCAGTATCATGCTACCCTACTTTTCAGCCCTCCTCTTCTTCAGTCCGCAAAATATCTGCACAAGGATCTACCTGTTTGTTTTCTACCATCATGGAACAGATTCTCCTAGAAGCTATGCTAAGGCACATGGAGGACAGGAAAGTGATTCAAGACAGCCAGCATGGGTTCAACAAGGGCAAGTCCTGCCTGACCAACCTAGTGGCCTTCTATGATGGAGTGACTACAACAGTGGACAAGAGAAGAGTTATGGTTGTCATCTATCTGAACTTCTGTAAGGTCTTTGACAAGGTCACCCACAATGTCCTTCTCTTTAAACTGGAAAGGTATGGATTTGATGGGTGGACTGTTCAGTGGATGAGGGTGGTCGCATCCAGAGGGTAGTGGTCAATGGCTCAATGTTCAGATGGAGATCAGTGACAAGTGGTGTCCGTCAGGGGTCTGTATTGGGACCAGTACACTTTGATATCTTCATCAATGACATAGACAGCAGGATTGAATGCATCCTCAGCAAGTTTGCAGATGCCACCAAGCTGAGTGATGCGGTTGACACACCTGAGGGATGAGATGCCATCCAGAGGGGCCCGGACAAGCTTGAGAAGTAGCCCCATGTGAACCTCATGAGGTTCAACAAGGCGAAGTGCAGGGTTCTGCACCTGGGTTGGTGTAACTCCCCATATCAATACAGGCTGGGGATGAAAGGATTGAGAGCAGCCCTGCTGAGAAAGTGTTAAGGGTACTGGTAGATGAAAAGCTGGACATGAGCTGGCAATGTGCACTCACAGCTCAGAAGGCCAACTGTATCCTGGGCTGCATCAAAAGAAGTGTGGCCAGCAGGTCGAGGGAAATGATTCTGCCCCTTTACTCTGCTCTGGTGAGTCCCTACCTGGAGTACTGCGTCCAGCTCTGGAGCCCTCAGCACTGGAAAGGCATGGACCTGTTGGAGTGGGTCCAGAGGAGGGTGACAAAAGTGATCAGGGGGCTGGAATGCTTCTGCTATGAGGAATGGCTGAGAGAGCTGGGGTTGTTGAGCCTGGAGAAGAGAAGGTTCTGGGGAGACCTTATTGTGACCTTTCAGTACTTAAAGAGGGCCTACAGGAAAGATGGAGACAAACTTTGTAGCAGGGCCTGTTGCGATAGGACAAGGCGTAAGGGTTTTAAACTGAAAGAGGGTAGATTTAGACTAGATCTAAGGAAGAAATTTTTTATGATGAGGGTGATGAAACAATGGAAAAGGTTGCCCAGAGAGGTGGTAGATGCACCATCCCTGGAAACATTCCAGGTCAGGTTGGATGGCACTCTGAGCAACCTGATCTAGTTGAAGATGTCCCTGCTCATTGCAGGGGAGGTTGGACTAGATGACCTTTAAAGGTCCCTTCCAACTCAAACTATTCTGTGATTCTATGATACCTAGGCTTTGGTCTTAATCTTTCTTGAGACTCTTTGAAGGATAAAGTAGGATACAATCCAAAATATAGTAATATAAATACACATTTCCAAACAGTCCTTCAGTGAGTACCAATATATTATTGCTTCCTTGTGTAAGTAAAAATATTTTGATCTATGGATGCTGATGTAATTTCTGTGGATTGATAGAAAGATTTGTGAGTACAACACTGCTTCATAGCCAGAGTCTGATAAAACCTCATGAATTAAAATTTATGCTTGAGTGATATATGGTGCAATTCACCCTGGAATCTTACCTGGAAATGTATTTCATTTAAGATTTGGCATTTTGTTATGAACTTGACAGTTGCATTTACTCCCAGATCCTGCCATACCACTGTAGCAAGTTGAGGCAATATCATTGCATATACAATTTCCAATGAAAACTTGAAGCAAATTTAAAATTTGGAGAGAGGAAGGACACTTTTTTATACATACTATGTCTATATAATTATTTGGGGCAACAGTCTATTCCAAAAGAACAAAGAGGAAGCAACTGTTTTCAGCTATTTATTTTTGTCTGTAAAATATATTTCTGTTTTTCCGGGAAACACACCATAAGTTCCATACATGCTCACATATTCTTAATATTGGCAAGAGTACAGTATCGCCAAGGGGGCATATTCAGAGGTAAATTGATTTCACTCTTCTAATGGAAAAAATGCATGGTATTCCAGAGTCTTGAAAAAACACCAAAGTGAAGCAGCATCCCTTTACATATGCATTGGAATTATTCCTAAGTGCATAAAGATGCTTAGGTGATTTTTAGTCAGACCAAAAAGTTATATCCAGATGTGAATAAATGGCTATGTGGATTGCTTTTCTATTTGAAAAATGATCTATGTACCACAAAATAATATATACCAGACTAGCCTCTTGGTGTCATCTTTGTGATGAATGAACATCATGGGGGAGGAGGAAACTTGCTCTCTTCCTATTTTTCCTTCCATATTTGTAGATTTATATTGAGATGATAAATGAAACTCTGATGCATTTGCTGTTGTTTTTGAGAGATACACCCCATTCACTAGGACTGCTCGAAGACATCAGCAATTTGTGGGATAAAATTGTGGCTACATCTGGACAGCAACTGATGGAGAGCGGAGAGAGAGACATGGGGCTCTGTTACCTGCCTGCTTTCCGGTTGCACAGCTGCTTCACAGACAACCAAAAGACTGTCAGTGTAGTGAGGTGTGCTTAAATGCAATGAGTCCCATGTGCTCTAGGGGAGTACTATCCAGACTGCCCATGCAGGATAACTGTCGGCATGTATGCAGGGAAATTTGACTTTGAGGGCATCTGTAAGGTCAAGAGCAGGCAGCCTGGACATGTGAGGAACTGCACAGCTCCATTGGTGAGACCCCACCTCGAGTACTGTGTTCAGTTTTGAGCCCCTCACTACAAGAAAGACATTGAGGTGTTGGAATGTGTCCAGAGAAGGGCTACAAAGTTGGTGAGGGGTCTGGAGGACAAGTCTTATGAGGAACAACTGAGGGAACTGGGGTTGTTTAGCCTGGAGAAGAGGAGGCTGAGGGTAGACCTTATCACTCTCTACAACCACCTGAAAGGAGGTTGGAGAGAGGTGGGGGCTGACCTCTTCTCCCTGGTGACAAGCGATAGGACGAGAGGAAATGGGTTCAAGTTATGCCAGGGGAGGTTTAAATTGGATCTTAGGAAAAAAAAATTCACTGAAAGGGTTATCAAACATTGGAATAGGCTGCCCAGGTAGGTGGTGGGTTCGCCATCCCTGGAGGTGTTTAAAAAATGTGTAGATGTGGTACGTGGGGACATGGTTTAGAAGTGGTTTTGTCAGGTTAGGTTAATGGTTGGACTTGATGATCTTAAAAGTCCCTTCCAACCTCAACAATTCTATGATTCTATGATTGTCTCTCAGCAGGACAACATTAGCGAGGTGTACCAGTGTGTTTGCAGGCTTTAATGAAATACTGCAGAGTGAACTTCCAAGGCCTTTGGATTCCATATAATTCAGATGATTTACTTCCTTTTTGGCAGTCTCACAGAAAGATGGGAGAGGAAGTGCTACAATATCAGCTGGGCTGTATATGTCCGTCTGCACAGGAGTCTCTGGTGACAAAAGGTCATGAAATACCCAAACTGAGGATTTCCTTCTTTTTTTTCTTTTTCTTTTTTTTTTTTTCTTCAGAATACATAATATCTCTTTTATGGTGGACTTTGAATACATTTTGTAAAAGGATGCCCTGGAAACCCTTACAGGTTTTAGATTTGAAAGAAACTATTTGCAACTACCTGCAGCAGGTATATTTGGTACACTTCTTCTCTAGAATATGATTCCAAAACTTCCAAATATTTCAGGGAATAATCTTAACCACCTCCAAGAACAACAAGCCAATGACAGCATGGAAAACAGATGCCTGAACTCCAAAGGCACTTTCAGAATGATCGCCAGTCCTGTCAGCTATCTCAAAAGTGGGAAGGACATAATTTTGACTGTCACTGATAATAAGAACAGTTGGAAGAACAAAAGGCATTTTAAATCAGCACTTCAGCACAACTCCCTTATTGCCAACACTAAAATAATTGGTGTGATGCACATATCACATACAAAAGACCTGAGACAGACTCCTCCAACTTAATTTTCCCTGAGGCTTTGGTCTATACCAATTACATAGCATTCTTTCTCTTAACAGGTCTGGCTGATGAAAACTTGTAGGCCAGGGTAATAATCAAAACCTTTTGCTGGATTGCCCAGTTCACGTCATTCAGCCAAAATGTACTCCTTTACATCCAGGGCATCAGGCCAAGGTCTTTCTCTGCTTTTTTTAATGGCTAGCATCAACACCATTACTGAGACACCTGGCTGGAGAGATCAGGGACTCTGGTGTTCACAAAAACTTTCCCAAAACTTTTAGCAGGCAAAGGCCCAAAGAAGGTGTTTTCCCCACTTGTGAAAAAGCAGTGAAGAAGCTCATAGGACCACTTTCTTTTGTTCCTGCCCCAAATCAGTAAGTGCCTCTGCAGCCTGGAGTGCCCTGTACGTGACCTGAAACAAGTCTTTTAAGCCGTCTGTGCTTTGCTTCCACATCTGTAAACTGGAGATAATCCTTCTCCACTTCTTCAGGCAGCTTGGAAGATAAATTCATTAATTCTTGGGAGCTGCTCAGTACTTTGACAAATTGGGCTCTCTGCATGCGAGCACTTACAAAAAATTTCTTCTCCTGAAGCAACCCTTCTTCTATCTGACAGCTGAAAGATATAGGTTTGAACATACTAATCCACTGGGCCTTAAGACTTTAATCCTCCAAAGTCACCCTAGTGATTATTATGCCTGGTTGAGCATCAGAACTGAACAAACAAATGCTGAACAAAGTCAGCCTGCCAAAAGATTTCATTTCAGACATTTAGGTTTTGTTGGGGTTCCCCCCCACCCCCAACTCAGGCTCTCTGAAGAAGAAAACAAGCTGATTGAATATTACGACAGCTGCCAAGCTTGGTTTTTACCACAAATACCGTGAAATAGCAGCCATGGAACTCAAACCCCAAACATCTCACTGCGGTGGGAGAGGCAGGAAAATGAACAAGAACAAAGAGAAGGAAAGAGGAGCATTTGAGGACAGAGAAAACTGATAAAGGTGGTTTTGGTCAGGTCCGTTAAAGCATTGTGCATCTTCACAATAGCTTGCTGCTCCAGCAGGAAGCTCTAGCACAAGGCTGGTGCATGGGTAATGTTAGTTGCCACTGTATATATACGTAGTCACCAGAACCATGTTGGTGGTGTGTTTTCTCCTACTTCTTCTTGGTTTACCATTTACTTTGAACTAAGTTTGCCTTAGCATCCCGAAGAGATGCACAGAGATGAAAATGCTTAAATAGACAGTGGAAATTTTGTCCCTGTGAAGAAAATACTACAACGGGATGGGCAGATCTGTGAGTCAGTCCTGTTTGATCCCCAGAGGTGTAATGAGAGTTGAATAGATGTATGTAAGCCATATTGTCTGCCTCATGATTGTGACCATAAAAACATATAACCAGACCATGAAGGACAATTGATTTCCTACATCTCTGTATATACCTTCCCATGTATTTTCTTGCCACATATTACTGGTGATTTGTATAAATCTCATCACTCACTTTTATAGGTCTGTGAAATAGAACCATATTACAAAATTTTGTAATTGAAAAGCAAATATTTTGAAACATATTTCTCTGGAAATATAATACCATTATTCAGGAGAAAGCATTTTGTATCAACCAGTTGAGCACTAAGAAAATACAAATCAGCATGTATGTTTAGGGTTAGAACTAAGTGAACTTCTTTGTGTTTATCTTCCACCCTGATACTTACAAGAACTTGTACATATCACTTGTTTTTAACCTGGCAGTATCGCTTTGAGGTTCAACACTAACTTCATATGTGCGGGTGGATCTAAGGTTTACAAGTTTGGTGTGATTCTAATCAGCAACATACTGTTCAAGTACTATTTATGAGAACTTGTTGATATGGAAAACGGGGCTGGAAATATTGTAAAAACACACTCAGTCTGGTATGGAAACAACTTCCAAGAAGCTATTTTTGAGCAATTTCCACTTCTTGTCTTGCCTTTAAACAGGAAGCAGTAAGAATCATAACAGTAACTATGTTTAAGTTCTTAAGCTTTCTAAAACCTTGCAAACAAGTTCAAGTTTCTGGCATAGCTACTGGGAGATTCTTATTAAATCCAGATAAATTTTACCATCCTCATCTTTTGGTTTCCTGACCAAAAATACCTGTAAATTCAAAGGTGTTTTCAGCAGAAGGGCTTTTTAGAAATCAAAGAGTACATTCCTGTCCGTGACAATCCTTTGGCAGCAAAGGATTTCTATCAGTCCCCCACAGTTGGAGAATTTGGCTGAGAGGTCCTTGTCTAACGGTTTCTTCAGCGTATAACTGCATGAATCATAATGCTTGCCATTGTCCTGAAGCTGCAAAGAATTGTCCAGCAAGTTAATCTCCTCATTTGTAAGTGCTCAGGATTTTACTTCAGGATGGGATGGATGTTTGTTCAGATTAATAGAAGGAACTCTGCATTGTGCTTCAAATATACAGTTAGTCCAAGCGAATGCCAGTAACACTGTGGGTGTGACGTATTTGTCTTATCTGTCCTTGGTGGATAATAAAGGAACAGACATCTAGTGAGCAGAAGAGTTGTTATGGATAGAGGAAAAAAAAAGGAAAAAAAAAGCTCCAACTTTCCTTTTGTCAGATAAGGGAAAAGAATAAAGAAAAGCATCTTGCAACTGAAATTACTATTAGCAGGAGAAAAAGTAAGAAAAGACACTTTTTCTCCTTTTGTATCTCTCCAGTCACTCAGTGTATTCTACTTGTTTTACTGGAGAAATCATTTTGTCAGCTAATTGTGTTTATAACAATAGCTGATGCAGCGCATGGGAAGCTGAGCTACATGTTCACTGCCCTTGTGCCTGGTCAGGATGTCCACCACGTGCGGGCGGCCTCGCAAACCTTCCCTACAGAGGGCATTTCTGTCGGTGACCTTCGCAGATCTCATGCTGGGCTATTTTTGTTGGTGGGGTTAATTTAGGATATAAACCGGAAAGGAACTTGTTACTATAAGGGAGGAAAAATATAGCATAACCTTTGTGGAAGTTTTATCTGTGCTCCGTATCTCAAAGTCATAAAAACTAATCTGACTGATATGCATGAGAACTGAACCAGGCCCTTAAAAACAACATTTAAAATTTACAACAAACAATCTCCTCTTTTTCTTTCGCCCTTTTCTCTTTTTCTTCTTCTCTTGTAAGGGAATTGGGTTTCTCTAAATGTCTTCTCCTTACTCACCCCTTACTTAGTTCAAGGGTATGGGCAGGTTTGTGTTTTATTTAGGAGACCACATTTTATTTAGGTGATGGACTTCAGTAGAAAAGGCAAAAATGTAATGACTCTTTAAAAACTTTTTAAAACCCTAAAAATTGAAGTAATCTCCTTTTCCCTTTCTCTGTTTTTAGATATTTACCGCAAGTCATTGTGGATAGATTACAATGATGAAACTATATATGCCTCAGAGTACCATTACCTTAGTTAATTGAAGAACGTGTAAGGATGGAAAGTAATGCTTATTGTCTTCTGTTAGCTGCAAGGAACTACTGCTACACGTACAGACATACACACATATACGTGTGTGTATGTGTATATATATATACACACATACATGCATGCAATTATTTGTTCTTTGATGTTAAAACAAGATGTTTTAATCCTCCAGGAAAGGACATTTCCTCCAGATGTGCACACTTTTTGAGACAGAAGTCTAGATGATGATGCAGAGTGGGGATGGGGGGAATGCTGTTTGGCACCTGCTTTCTGCACAGCTGAACAACAGGATTTCTCAATACCATGGCACCGTAGCACATTTTGGAAATAGTAAAAATCTACAATGAGGATGTTTACGCTGGAATTTGAGAGCTCAGCACAGCACAGAGAAGTGAGAAGAGTTTGGGCAGTCCGGGACTGAAGTAAGCCTTTAATTACCAAAGCTTTTCAGAAGTTTAGGACCAGTTTGATATTAGTCTTATTGTTCTGGAGATATGAATGCATACTGATGCTAGACTGCAAAACAATCTCCCCACTCTTTTGAACTGAGCCAATCTGTGCCTTTCATAATATGTCTGTCACACTATCATCCCTCTCTTAAGGAAAACCAGTAATGGGGAATCTGCCGCATCTCAAATAAGCCAGCTCAAAAGAAACAGTGGCTAATTAACCTGACAAAAATGTTATGCTGTTGCTGAGTTTCATTTTACCCTTCTCTCACTGTTTAATCTTTCTCCTTGTTTCTCAGTGAAGCTGAGGAAGTAATCTTTTAATCATATTCTGGATCAACTGAAAAAAAAACCCAACCTGAGTCTAACAGCTTGCCATTAGTTTCTCAGTAATATAAGCATTGTTATCCTTCTTTTCTTGGTTTTTTTTTATTGTTTTTGAAGTAAGGGTGACAGAGCTGGAAACATATAGCACTAATGGTCTCAGTAATATCCTATTAAGAGACAATATTATCTGCCGCTTTTTCAAGGTATTTGTTTGTTTATACATGCAAACCTGATCTTTTCCTTCTAAATGATGCTGTCTCTGTAGGAGCTCCTGTTTAATGTATTACCTACCAAGGAATATGAAATCCATGTCATCATCGCTGCTTTGCAGAAAGGAAACTCTTCTTGTAAATATGGATATACATACTGTTCCTAGATGGATGACCGTGCATTTCATTGTGCTAAACTGTTTATTGTACAACTGAACCTACTTTGTCAGGTTAGTTTGATTGCTCAGTGCCACTGATACAAGAAACATGAACTCTCCAAAATCAGTCAGGGTAGAACTCATCTTGTCAAACTTAACCTAATTAAAAACTGGCCATCCAGGCTGCATTACCCACCTAGGCTCAAGAGACAGAAACAAGCCGTTCCTAACAGTAATTCATGTTGAGGACAAACAGGATAATTTACAATCTGCAAATGCCTGATTTTCCCCCATTGCATGTGAAGGCAGATGATATGAGTTGCTTGGACTTCACTCCTAACTTATAAGGGATAAAATGGATCAGATGATCCCAATTTTAAAACTTCTGCCCTTGTCCATCACAATTCTTCTGACAGCTTGTCTTTCTGAACCATTGCAGGAACTTTCCCTTCTGTCTCTCTCCTCCCCTGCAAGGTAATAATACTGATGGAGTAGTAATTTTAGATATTTTAACAAGATCAGTGATACTGCATTGCACTGCCAAGACCAATATTCATGTGGAGATGCTATGTTTTCTCTTCTGGTATCATGCACTCTGGGTTTCTCTTTGTGGTTTCTCAGAATAAGTTTTTTTTCTGTATTTTTGCAAAATGTAAAGTGAAGTTTATGTTTATGAACAAAGTCTTGGAAACCAGAAATATTTGTCTCAGAAGTCCAGTAAGGGCACCAAAAGGGCAAGTGAACATTGTTCTGAGAGTAACCCTGGAGGATCCCACACTCCTGGGAGAGTGAGCAGTTCTGATTTTTGCTGTGGTCGACCTTGAGTTGGCTAACCAGTGAGGTGCAGCTTCGAGAGATTTCTCCACATGGAATTCATCCAATTCCATCTGTATTTCTCTCATAAATTACAACAGATATTAGAAGATAGAAAAGATTTTTAATCAGTGGTATTCTGGGACGGATTTGAAGATAAGACCCAGAGTAGGGAGACTTCCTTTCCCACATATTTTTTGCATCCTGAAGGTTTCAACAAAAAAAAATCAGATTACACAAAAACCCAAAATCTGGGCCAAAATCTTCCCACTTACAACTAGTCAAACCTCATTAATTTCCTAGCCAAAACCTGGTGCTGTGAGACCCAAACCCCGAGACTCTAGCAGCAGAGAAAATAGGAAGGTCATATTTATCCACAGACCACTGATTTCCTAATTTTATACTCCATATCCTACATTATAAGACACCAACAATGTCATCCAAGCCTCTTTGGTTGTGAATGTATTATCAACTGCGTATCACACATATACTTTAGATATTTTGTAGAGAAGCATAACATTTTCATTAAATTGTCTTTTTAAATGGTAGGCTGAAAGAGCTTCTGTAGCGGTAAAAATGAAGTGGGTCTGAATTTGATCAAGACTTTGGGATTTTTTTCAAGGAAAACTGATACTGCGATTAAAACAATTGACTGCTATCCTCTCACAAAATTTCTAGTTTCTTCTAATAGTACTTTGTAAAAGTCACTTAATTGCAGAGGCAAACCTTTAATAAAGGGAGTAAGGGCGCTGTAACACTATAGCAAAACCTATAAAACAGTCTCCCAGCTCCAGGAGTAGGATTAATTATGTTAAGATATCTCACCTTTATAGATGGTTATATGACACATCTCCTACTGGAAGGACTTAGGCTTCTGCACTGGGATACTCAGCACCCGTGGCTGGGAGCTGAAATGCTTCAGAGAGCGAGTAGGAAGTGCCAAGAGAGATGCAGATTTGAAATTTCCTCTCCAGATTTACTTATGTACATGTTTCAATGCAGTAGTTAAGCAGGATTTATAAAGATTTGGCCTTCACAGTCTGAAATGACTTCAGTTTATCTGTCTCAGCTACAGTTTTGTGTCAGGACTGTTTGTGTATTCTCCATCAGGCCACAGTTGGAAAAATCAAACATATTCTACAGAGCAGAATCTCCCTTTTCTATCTGCATGTCCAGGGCCCAGAAATACTGCTTTTCTGACTTCATATTGGTCTAACTTGCCCTGGAGATATGAACAGTATTTTCACACAGAAAATCTCATAGCCTTTTAGTATGGTGACTCTCTTGGTATCTTCTACTTGGGACTCAAGCCTCCAGATGGCAAGAAGCATGTACAGACCAGGGGTGCAAGGTGCCAGAGGTGCTCTCCACTCATCAGCTACTGTTCTGACCCATACCATCTTTGAGTGGAGGTAGCCATCTACGTAGTCAGCCTTGAAAATGAGAGGTGTTACTGATCCTTTCAGTAGGAAGGACATTAGAGATTTTTCTTCCCTGAAATTTTAGGCAAGGTTAGCCTAAATCTCTGCTGGATCTGGGGTCTCACACTAAGGACAAGTAGGCACACAAGTCATGTGCTGAACCACAGTGTTTTAGTTCTCTGAAGTAGATGGTCTGTGGACACCTAGATATCTAGTTGTCCATGGCTGTGGTGCACTCTCCCTTCCAATCCTACGTTCCCAGAATAGCATGTAAGCACAGGAGCAGGATTTCCTTTGCCTTCTTTGTGGTGCCTACTTAGTTTCCAGGGTTTTACATGGCATACATTCTTTGCATGTTTGCATCATTTCTGGCATGAGGCTTCAGTCATGTCTGGTGCCTGAGGCATTACCATAATGTAAATAAAAAGATGATCCTGACATTTCCTGGAAATCTGTCCTCAGCATGTGGGTGCACAAGTAGTGCACAATTCACTTTATATCACAGCACAGACTGATTTGTACACGTCTTGACAAGCTCGGTTTCTACAGTGTGACCCGTATCTTTGAACAGACCTCAGGTCTTCACCCCCACATTAGCCCACCTCTAAGAAACATGTTACACACCATTAAAGGCTTGGTGAAAATAACAAACTGTCATGCGCCAGGCCTTATCTTGTGGACATCAGCAGATGAAAGCAGAAGAACCCACCCAACATTAGGCAACCTTCTCTGCGTGGGAGGATACGAGTGGCAAGATGGGGTCACCGGCTTGGCACACACACAGCGACAGGAAGAAAATTCAACAAGCGCAGCGCTCATGGCCCAGCCAAGCACGGAGAACATGAGCCTCGAATCAAGATGCCAGTCAATGCTGCCTCCCTTTGATGTTGTTCAAGATGGGAGGCATCAGCCACAGGTATGCAAACATGAAAGTCAAACGCCATCAATCACAAGGGAGCAGCTGCCTCAGCAAACCAGACAGAGCGTAGGTTTCCATTTGCCTAAAACAAATAAAATCTGAGAGAAAAGAAATAACTGCAGATGTACCTAAGTCAGAGTGAACTCTTCACTGTGAAAGATGGGACAGAAAATGCAGAAAAATGACAGCTTTCAGATGCAGACTTTATTGAGAGTAATTATTATAACAAAGGGATGGGTAGGGAAAGGGAAGGATATTTGCTTTTCTATTGCCTTTCTGTAAAGTTCTCTGAGACTTTGTTTGTCATAGCAAGAAACACGCTTTCTGAAAAGCTCCACACATTTGTTCTGCAGATGTAGCTTCCATTTTTATTATCACTTCAGATCGGTTTGAATCCCTTTGTTATAAGCATTAAAGACCTAGATCACGTCAGTCCCCAGGGCCGGGAAATATGGATCTCTCACATTTGATGACTGTCCTGGGACTTCCTGGATCTGCAGCATAGATGTGGAGGGTTGCACATGTGCTACGAAACATGGAGCGAGCTAAGGAGTGGATGGAAACCTGCCTGATGTTTCCCAGTCCATCTGCCTCAGCTGGCAGAGCCACTGCTCTGCATTATGCTGCACTTTAAATAGAGATGCCACAAAGCCGGCATTGGTTTAGCTGACTTCTTTTCTTTAAACCAGGCAGCACCTTATCCAGGAAAGCTCTTCAGCTCAGGCTTACCTTCAATAGCTAAATGGTCCATTGGACTTCTTATGACTCAGCATGTCCTTCAAGACTGGCAAAATCCCTCTGTGAGAGAGAGTTCTACTGAGCATGTGTTTACTCAGGTGTGGTTTTCTGAAACTGTCCATAGACTGTGATATGAATATGGAGGACAGTGACTTCAATGAGTCAGGCCCTGACAGCGAGCCTATTGGGCTAGTAATTTCAATGGATGAGTTAAGACAAGTTGAAGTGAAGAATAAAAATATCCTGTCCCCTATCCATTTAGCATCTTCTCAGAAGCGTCAGGTTGTAATTAAAGTTTTAATTTAATGCTGAATTATTCTGAGTAGCTAGTGCTTTCAGCAAGGCAATAACCGGGACAATAAACATCGTGTAGGTGATACACAGAATGTGTACGTGTAGCACTAAATATCAACACCATGTTTTCTCAGGAAAGAATTTTCACTGGAAGAAGAATATCTATTTTCCGGTGCAAATTTGTATAGACTATCTGCATGAGAGGTCTGAAACCAGGAGGCAAAATATCTCATGATATATGTTAGCATTATCAGCTGAGATTTGGACCCCTCTTTCTGCATTCATTGTTGTCTAGGGATTCCTTCCCTGCTTTGCACCATCTCGCCTTTATGTAGGACAGCAGAGAGAAGCCAGCCAGAGACTGAAACACTCCAATCAAAGGCTTCTGCAGTATTAAGATCACATTTACAGCTGTTTCAAATCACAGCAGCCCGTCTACCCAGCGACACAGACCACAGAGAGCACGCGAGTCTGTCTTCTTTCTCTTCACTGGTGCCCCATTGACAACTCGGTCGAATGCAAGGCTTCACGCTTCCTTTCAAAAGCCCTAAGCAGGACTGGCTTCAATTACCAAGTGCACTTCATACTCCCACATCACTTACGTCCTGCTGGAAGGACGGGCTTGTCAGCTTCAAGTAAATACTGCGAGTGCAGGAAACAAAGCTTCCCGAAGGACAGCCCACGGCCCCGGAGCTCACTCCTCGAAAGGCACGAATGACCAGGAATGACTGTAGCAGGGCAAAAGGCAGCAAGATCTTTCACTTTGTCCCACAGCTGCAGCAGGGGATCGAGGAAAGAAGCAGCTGCTCAACTAAACCAATAAGAAAAGCACTGCAGTGTGGGGAGCCATACGCTTCCCTAATAGGTAAACACAGGGAGCGGTTAATATAGCTTGTCCTTCGTTGACAGGGGCCAGTCACGTGCATAAAATAAAAGGCAGGGGTTTGTTGGGTCTGAGAAGGGCTCAGCGTTTCATAAGACCGCACATTGTATTTGTTACCAGTTCATCTGAGGTCACAAGCACATGCCTGCCTTCAGTTTTTGCTTGCCGGGCTCCCTTACTGCGCATAATGATTTTTCCTGCTCCCTTAATTCTCGGTAGTAGCACAGAATAGATAAGATTCAGGTGCTATAATATATTGATTTCAGTTTTAGTGGGTAAAACAAGTGACTCCCTTTTTAAAATGTACCTTATAATGCTGTCAGGTTTTAAAATTACTTGGGTTTCATCTTTTTTCATTATAGTTGTTCTGCTAGGTATATGCCGATCAATTACCCTAATGGAGCATTACTGTTATTTATGCCCTTGAAACTGGCTTGAAGTCCAAATTCCTTTATTTTACAAAGAAAACAGACTATTATTTATGATGTTGTAGACTGTTGTTTTAATACTTCGCATTAGATCTGTTATTCCAAAGAGTGAGGCTACTTATGTACTTTTTCTGCATTTAAGGAAAACAAATATATCTTTTAAGTTGTGTGCTTTTAAGGTTAAAATTCTCTTCTGTGCACATATAAGAAAAGACCCCAAAACAGCAGAGATTGTTCTGTCTTGTAGAACAGCACAGTCCTACAGCCGGTTACATTTTAGAACACAGTGGAGCAAGTACTTCCACAACTACGTAGATCCTTTAACTGCAGGCAGCACAGAAGAGCACCGGTTACTATGAAAGCTGTCTGGAGAGTGATGCCCTCTCCACCCATCGCTTGCTGGTGTAAAAGTGGGATGGTTTTCCCCATCTTCTGTGACAAGCACCTGTGAAAAGCCCATCATTTGGCTTTTTAGTTATGAACTGAAAAATGTGCTGCTTCTAACTATTCTCGAGCGTTTGTTCACATTTATATATACAGTAAATAATGAGCCATAAAATTCCATTTTGAGAATTTGCTTTTCAGTGAAAAAACAAAATATTTCAACACACAAAAGCAAATGCTAACATCCTCCCCCCCCTCCCCCCCTCCCCCCAAATCATAGTGTCTTCTGGGTCCCCTTTATTAATGACCTAGTAAACATGTATGACACTGAATACTTTTGGAACTGAATGCAAAACATATAGAATCATAGAATATCTCAAGTAGGAAGGGACCTATAAGGATCATTGAGTCCAATATAGTTGCATTGTTCCCAAGTATAAAGAAACTTTGCTACATACTTTACCTTATTTGCATGCCTAAATACTAGGCATGCCTTGCATTGCAGGCTAGGTGGGTAGCTGCTGTCACTGGTGAGCCAAATTCTCCTTATATTTTATCTCTTTTTGGAACACTGGGCTTTTTTGGTAGAAATATCTGGGACTCGTTAATAAAGATTGTACAAGAACACATGAATTCAGCTTCCTTTAACCACACACAGAGGCAAATGGTTTTGTGAAATAGTAATTGTCATTTTAGAATGAGTTATGATTTAAGATGCATTATGTCATTTTTTTTTTCATGTCGTGCCATTTGGTCTCTGATCAGTGAGGAGGCCCCATGCTCTCTATGGAATCAATTAACCCTGAAGACTGGCCATAGTTCTAACCTCGTGCTTTAATAAAAACCACTAGACTTCTTCTTTAGCCACCTCGAAAGTAATGTGTGACTTGAAGCGTACAACCCTGCGAGCCAGCTGGCCAGGAGAGCACGACTCCCTCCATTTTCATTGCTACGTGAGGTACCTGGATACCTGGAGCACAGCATGTGACACTAAATAATAGATGTAGGAGGTGGCCTGGCAGACTGTGAGGGAAACCTTGGCTTTATCTCTCTTAACACAAACAGACAGAAAGCAAAAGCATATGCAAGGTGCTACATTGAGCTGAATCAGTGAAATTCTCCAGCCCAGAGCAAAAAGAAGTAGCTTAAAATGCTCAGTGACCCAAATGTCTTCCACCAAGGCCACCAAATGAAATTCTAGCTAAGGGTGTTGTCTAAATACACAGAAAGGCATAAAGATATAAAGAAATAATCTTGCCAAAAATTACGAACCCATACCTGAAGAACATTTCCACCCAACCCCCCCAGTATCAGGTTATATGTTTTAACTAAACTGTTTCTGTTTTTTCAGTTCTCTTTTCTCCTTCCTTAAAACTCTCAATTTTTTTTTTAGCATGGGTATGTTTCCCAGCCTGGCAAACAGCGTGTAAGGGGAACCTGTGTATTATTTCTGTCTTTATTGATTTTATACAAAATAACAGTGTTCCAGGAGACCTACCCAACTATTTGAAAACATTACTTAAAAAAACCCCTACCACTGAATTTCCACAAGCTGTTGCAAAATACAGTCAAACAAATTTAAAAAAAAAAAAAGCTAAAAATCACCCTCGCCTCACCACACATCTCCCACCCTGTTCCCCCTTAAGCCAGGGGAAATCATTAGAGTTTTGCAATTTTCTTGAGAGGGAAAATAGATGTGGTTGTCTTCAGACCAAAGATGAAATAAGTTCCAGATGAGTGTCCATCCTATCCAGTGGCTTGCCAGCAGCCTGATACTTTCTAAGCTAAGAAGGTTCCAGCCTGTGAGCTTTATCTAATTGTCGTGATGACAGATTCACACTGGAAAAAAAAGAGGTGGTCATTCAAGCAGATGGTTCCATGCCACTAAGCCAAAGCCAAAAATCTCTTCCACAAACCAGCAGACCGGTGGCTTTTAATCTCAGGGTTCAAGGACACTGTAACTCTATAGCCCTGTTCACAGCTGGAGGAAGTGAGAGTCTGGTATGAAGAGGAAAACATGATGGTGTCCACAGCTCACAGCCTGCTCAGCTGATGGGCTGGCAACAGCTGGGGACCATGGCAATCTCATTGCAATGCCTCCTTCTGCGTGCTCATGGAAGGATTCACCCTCAGCAAGTGGGTGTCTATTTTTTGCACTTAACTCACTTTGAATAAATGCTCACTATAGCTCATTTGTGATTTACCATCTTTTGTAGCTTAGCCAAGTTTTGAAGTAAAGTTATTGTTTATTTGTTTTTCTGTTAGGGAGTGTTATTTCTTATCATTTATTTTGGAAATTTTCAAATATACATAAAATTAAATATTGTATAAGAGTGTTTGTCTTCTAGATCTCTTATGTGTCTTGTAACTAAGACTTCATCCTCATAGCCATTAAACAAGTTTAAAGATACCACAATGAGAAAAGCATTTTGATTTCAAAGGGACAAAATTAGCTGTAACATCATAAACACAAATCAAACACAGGGTGGAACATAGCAGGAAAAAGGCGCCATGGACTTGTGATTCAGTTGAATCCAACAAAGGTCAGTACAGGTGTGACTGAAATCACTTATGTCCTGGATATGTCAGCTGCAGATTACAATTAAAAATTAATTTGACTCTTAATTCACAAGGAAAGGGAAACTGAGAGTGAGGAATGCAGCATGTGACTGTATACAATTATCTGCAGCTCTGGAGTCCAGAGGATTTTACTAAAAAGGTTTGGCACCTACAAGCAGATTTAAGTATAGATGGGCTTTGAAAAAATATTGTTTTTTTTAATGAGAAATTATATCTCCATTTCATTTGGATCTTATTAACAATGCAAAATAAATCTTTCAGGGTTTTGTAATCCAAGTAACGCTTTTTCATCTTAACTTAGGGGTTTTTGTTGTTGTTCATGAAGATATTTTTATTGAGACTATTTTATTGTTCCCATATCACTGATTTTACTGACATTTATTTCATTTATGTGAAAATATTGTTTTACTTAAAAGAGTTTTAGTTGATCAAAGCTTCCCCTTTTTTCCATAGAAGCAGCAGCTAAGGAGAAGCAAAAAGCAGAGAAAAGAGTATGACATATATCCCCTTTGGTGAGGCATCCTTCATCTCCACATTGGTGTCAACAATAACAGAAAGCAATAGGCAGATTTCTGAGAGTAACAAGCCAATTCTTTATATTCTGCTCCTCCAAGACACTATATGAGGTGTGATATATGGAGGGCACAGCCAAAAGTCACAATTCATTTGATTCAAATAAGAAAATGAAACTACTGAAGAGGAGACTGTCACCTGGCAGATGGGATGGGGCACAGTTCACCTGAGTATAGAAGACTCATCTCACCAGTTTTAGACATCAGCTGCAAGTGAGTTGAATTGTGCTCTAGAATTGTGCTCTAAAAAAAGGGAACCTGAATGATCTTTATCAATAATCTGGACAAGGGGTTGCATGCGCTCTCAGTTAAGCTTGCAGATGACACCAAGTTGGGCGGGAGTGTTGATCTGCTTGAGGGCAGGAAGGCTTTACAGAGGGATCTGGACAGGCTGGACCAATGGGCCAAGGCCAATGGTAGGAGGTTCAACAAGGCAAAGTGCCAGGTCCTGCACTTGGGTCACAACAACCCCATGCAGTGCTACAGGCTTGGGGAAGAGTGGCTGGAAAGCTGCCTATCATAAAAGGACCTGGGAACATTGGTGAACAGCAGGCTGAATATGAGCCGATGGCCCATAACATCCTGGCTTTTTTAAGAAATAGTGTGGCCAGCAGGACTAGAGCAGTGATTGTCCCCCTGTACTTGGCACTGGTGAGGCCCCACCTCAAAGACTCTGTTCAGTTTTGTGCCCCTCACTACAAGAAAGATATTGAGGAGCTCAAGTGTGTCCAAAGAAGCGCAATGAAGCTGGTGAAGGGTCTAGAGCACAAGTCTTATGAGGAGCAGCTAAGGGAATTGGAGTTGTTTATTCCAGAGAAAAAGAGGCTAAGGGGAGACCATATAGCTCTCTACAACTACCTGAAAGGAGGTTGTAGCGAGGTGGGAGTCGGTCTCTTCTCCTAATTAACAAGCAATAAGACAAGAGGAAAAGGCCTCAAGTTGTGCCAGGGGGGCTTTAGATTGGATATTAGGAAAACTTTCTTCACCAAAAGGGTTGTCAAGCATTGGAACAGGCTGCCCAGGGAAGTGGTTGAGCCACCACCCCTGGAGGTATTTAAAAGATGTGTAGATGTGGTGCTTAGGGACATGGTTCAGTGGTGGACTTAGCGGTGTTAGGTTAATGGTTGGACCTGACAATCTTAAAGGTCTTTTCCTACCTAAACCATTCAATGATTCCACGATTAGGTCAGGTCACAGACACTTATGTTTGCTCAGATTAATTATGCCACCGGTGTTTGCAGTTAGAAGCCCACACAATGTAAATCTCTTAGCGTTTGTTTAAACTGGACAGTTAAATGATAATTCTTCCACTAGAAAAGTTTTTTTTCCAAAGATACTTTTCACTACCATGCAATCAGACTAAATCTAAAACAATAAGTTTCACTAAAATTCTTTATTTTATCTCCTCCACCTCTGTTAGCTTGAAGACCTTTCTACTATCAAACACCAGCAATCTCTTGGGTGTTTGGTGTTGCCTCTCAATAGTTGTACTGGCTGCAGACAGGGTGCAAGGCTCCTGAGTTGAAGGCTCACTCTCTTAAGTGAGTGGTATAAGGAATCAACTAGTCCCAGCACTGTCACACCTCTGTTCCCTTTCAGGGTTTTTGTTCTGTCTCTTTGTACTGCAAGTTTCCTAAAGAAGGAGAAACTTACTTAGCACAGGTCTTAGTAGTGATGAGCTCCCGGACTGCTACTGCAATTAACAAGAAGTAAAATAACAAAAAGTTCTTCAGCCTTTATTGCTCTGCTTTTCCTGTAAAACCCTCGGCCAGCAGGAAATATTTGAATACCTATTTTGTTCTTGCTTAATGTTCAGTGGCAGAACAGAGAACAGGGTGCGGGTCTCCTGCCTTTGAATCCACTTCTCTGTCCACTACTCTGCATTACCTGCACAGAAGCTCTTCTGGTCTGAAGTGGAAAGAAAGAGGATGGCAGCATCTTGTTTGTGGGGTCATAAGACTTTTCCCAGTTCCTCCACTCTGTTTTAGTTCTCACCATGGGATGACATATCCAAATCCATAAAATGTTAATGTCAAGTGAAGCAAGGAAGGAGTTAATATCTGTGATAGGAAGAGTCAGCCTCAACTGTCTGTGGAGCCACCTGGTACCCATTAAGGAGTAGTTATGAAAGAGGGGTGAGAGATAAAGTAGGAAAGTTTTATAGTGTAGGAGAGAATGAGCAAGAGGCTGCACTGGGCCAGTCGTAGGAGTAGTAAGCAGAGCCAGGTGTTTGGAGCCATGGAGAGAGGGGAGATTTATGGGCTTCTTCAGTAGACAAAAAGCTACTTTCTAGTTCCATCTGTAGGTAATGAGATACTGATAGGGCCTAAACCAACTAAATGCTGATACCTAAATAGTTAGCATGAAGGTGACTGGATGTTTACTTAAGACTGAAGCAAGGATCCTGGGTTAATATTCACTGGACGGAGTTACTGGTGTTTCAGGACTTGACTCATGCCCCTGTCCCTGTTTGTTGTTAACCTTTTGAGGGTTTTGCTTTTACAAGAATCTAAGGAATACCCCTGTCTGCCAAGTGGTCTGGTAATTTTTAGGAGACAGAGCTGGCCAAACAGACTACTCGTGAACAAACACTTCTCCTTTTGCAAAATACTTCTTGCCTGAAAAAGGCAGTATGTTTCTCAGCTTCTATTGGAGCAAGCTGGGTATTATTAATCTTTATTCTCAATTGCTAAGTTGTCTGCCGCTCCCCTTCTCGGCCCTCCTATTTCCCAATTCCAAATCTATTGTGAGAAGTAGATAAATCACAGTGGATAGCTAACTCCTATACAAAAAATGACTTTGCAATTTGGTTTTTGTTTCCCCTCCCAGATAATGTATTCTTTTTATTTGTAACACAGGGGTGAAATAAAACTGCTGAGTTATTTCTCAAAGGTCTTACTGCAGGACAAAAAGCGTATGAAGTTCAAGTAGCAGAAATGGCTCTGAGTGCCAGCTTCTACCCAGTCTCCTCTGGAGACTCCATGGCAGGCAGTAGTGCCAGAGCTGCAGGTGAAAGGACAGATCATTTCTCCATGCCTTGCTCTAACTTGCGGGTGTTCAGGATCATCTTCCCTGAGTCAGCCTTTGGCACTGAAGACATGGTAAGGAGTAAGTGGCCAGCTGAGGATGAGGGTCCTTTCAGCCTCCCGACTTTCATCTACTTGCCTTAGAGGGTTAAAAAGCATGGCACTGTGATGAATGCATTCAACTTAAAAGATAAGACCTAGCCTTACAGTTCCTTTTTGGGTTTTACTAGCTAAGTCTTAGGGGATTGTACACGTGCATTGACTTTGTGGTAAAAATGATCAAAATGCAAGCTCCTAAATTGATGTGTTTTTCTCAACTCATTAATGCTGTGGTATAAGCATTGTTGTTAGAGGCGCCGTTTTGTTCAGTGGTCATTTGGCAACAGTGAGTGCTGAAAACACAAAACACAATAGCGGACGTGCTGGAGCACTTATCTGTTCCCATGATCCTTTGTTAAGCTATTAAACTCGTACATCTTAACACCAGCAGAACTGGAGTAATTTGAGGAATAGGTTTTGCTTCATGATTTTTGGGGAGGAGGGAAGGGCAGGGCTGAAAAGATTGAATCTGCCCTGGGAGAGTGCACTGGTTGTTCTTCCCCGCACAGCCAAAATACAAGGTTCTTTTGACAAGTGATTTTTGCTTGGTTTTTTGGAGTGCCAGGAGTTTCAGAGCAGGTCTGCTAAAGCACTCTAGGGACCCTGTTCCTTCCCCTTCCCTGTGCAGTTTTCCTGCAGCTGGTGGAACTTTTTTTAAGTTGGGGATTGGCTAAAATGATTTGGTCTCTAATTAACTCAACTAATAGTAAATTAATTCAATGAAATCCTGGCAGTAGTTCTGCATAATACTGATTTAACAACTCACTGTTAACTTAGGTGCTTTCCTAAGTGGAAAGTCTTAAGGGAGCCTGTGTTTGCCATTAGAATGCTTCCAAAATGCCCTGAATTTCAGAACATCTCACTTTTTTTCCGGTGGTTTAAAAACACAGCAGTGCGTAAGCTGGCCCGATGGACTAGCAATGACAAGGATGAATGCTGTACATTTTTAGGAAATCCGAGTACCCTGTCTGTGCCTCGACAATCCCATGCTGGCTGCGGCTCCCTGTTTCAGCAGATTTCTCTCCCTGTCCCGCACGGAGCCCAAGGACTCAGCTGTGCCCTGCAAAGCTTCCTGTTTACGGCCGTGCATCCTCCGAAAACAGAGCGCGCTCTGCTTCCCACATCTCAGAAGCCGTAGACGGATCCCGTAACATCCTGTGCCTTTCCGTCATCGCAGCGCTGCTTTTTCTGAGAACTGCCGGGAGAAGTCGCTCACAGGATTGTTAACAATTGGTCATCACCTTCTGGATGTGTCAGACCGACGAGTACTCCGGGCCATCGGGCTTCACTGACAAGGAAACAATATCAACAAAACATTTGCCCTTTGTTCCCGCCGTATATTGAGTTCACTGCGTATCACAGCGGATAGCACACTTCCTACACGGAGAAAACCCATTGCTTTTTGATTTGAGGTGGGATGTTATATCAATTAAAGTGCACAGACTGAACCGGGACAGAAACGTAGCTCAGTACTGAACGGCCCTGGCAGCTGCACAGCTTATCTTCCCCGTTTGTCTCCTCGTGGTTACAGCTGAGGCACAGGTATGTACGCCGTCCGGCTCCTGACAGTGCCGTAGCCTCCTCGAGGAGAAAAAAAGTCCAGTCTCCAGCTCTCTTCGAAGAGGAGCCCAGATTAAGGCTTCGTTCCTCTCATTTCTTCCTCTGCCCTCTGCCCTACAAAGCACGGCTATTGTCCTCAGCGGTTACTTAACAGTGTTCCAGAGAGAACGAGCAGGGATGATGAATTGGAATATAAAGAGCAAAATCCTCCTTAGTATGGACAAAAAATGAGCTTGCTGGTACTGCAGGTAATAACCCTTGTCTGCTGAGGGCTGCCTACAGAGGCATACTTTGGGTCACGGAAAAAAATTAACTGAAGCTGAGCACAGTCTTTTTTTTTTTTTTTTTTTTT
>VUYV01000144.1:1328162-1616024 GCA_008711295.1 Anarhynchus alexandrinus
TTTCCCAGAAGTAAGGTAGTTTCACACTGTATAACCCAAACCTGAGCCCCGCCTTGCACTGCTTTTAGTGAGAAGAAACCTGGCGCCATGAGAAGTGAGCTGCACCGTCTCCCACAGCATCCCACTCCCCGGGCAGTGGCACGGAACTGCTCCAGTCCTTCACCTGGTCCTGTCCGTGGCAGATTGCTGGGATGTCGGCGCCTCTGTGTGTGTCACACACATCACGCAAATAAAGGTCATGATTTGGCCTTGGTGTGTGAAACTAGATTTGCCCTGTAGTATTAAGATTGCGTGAAGTTTGGAATTTGTATTGCTCTCATTTAAAGGTTACCTCCAATTAAGACTTTCCAAACATATTTGGGATTATAGATCCCTCACAATATTTCCATTGTTCTGGCAGTCAAAATAGCAGCAGCCGCAACCATGCGCACCACATTATTAAAAGAAAAGGACTAGTTTAAACTGAAGACTATAATTGCACGCCACTAAGTAAAATGTATACTTTAGAAATTCTTTCCAACATATTAAATGATTCAATAGAAAGGTAGAATTTAACACAGAAAAGGTTGAAATAAGCCTCAAAGACTCTCCCTACTGAAGAAAATAATATTTTAAAATATAGAAAAAGTAAACCACAACAAAAGACAAAATGCTCGAGAAAAGATTGAATAACCTCCAAATCCACTGCTGAAGGAGAGAAAATTCTTCAATTTACAGTTTAAATTAATGCAATAAAAAATCAACTGTAAGCGAGGGGAAAAACCTACTTTCCTTATTCCTCAAAAAAATCAGTAATGAAATCAAATAGTAAACAGATCTTCCTTCCTACACATACTCTCAAAAATAGTCAATGGACACAGAATTTGTGTGAATTAGGGCTTTGGGAAAAGCAATGAGCTGTTGCCAATACTCATTAATTCTACCAACTTCTTAATTTTTTCCCCATCCATCTGGAATATACATACACACCATCCTTCTCACTGCAAAATTGTTTACACACACACACACATAACGTCAAACAAAAAGAAACCCAAAGGGACAATGCAATAACCTGGCACACGCCTCGGAATTTTAATGCATCTTTCTTGTCTTTGTGTACGTATGCAGTACCTTTGCAGGAACAGAAATATAAACCTTGTTCTTAAAAATCTTTCTTAGTCAATTGCTGGAATGCTGGCACGTTATCAAGCAATAGATTAAGTGTCAAGTTGCTTTGTTGACGTTGGGTCTTTGATATTACCACCAGCAAGGTAGGGTTCAGTTTGCTAGAGTGATCTTGGATGGGAAGCTTTCTTTTTGTTTGGAGGGAATTTTCGACACCAGCTGAGAGTTTTGTCTCACAAGGGTATGTTTGACAAACTGTGTGACTGAGGTATATACATATTTATTTCTGTGGGACTGCTATGTGAGTTCTTTTAATTGGGCGGTATTATCTTGTTGCCAGATCACAGTAACAGCAAAGGTGACTCAAGTTCCCTGTGAATTTTGCTGTGATGGAGTCCCCTAGGTAATTCAGGAAAAGTACAGCCCAACCGCATCCCACGGCTATTGTGTGACTGTCATTGAGTCAACAAAAGGGTTTGACCCTGAATGAATTTACACGGGGCCAAGATAAACTTATCAGTCTCAATAACCTTCACACTTTTTTCTTCCTTCCTTCTATTTCAACACATACGAGCTTCACTCTGTGGCAGCACAGATGCTTTGTGAGCCACTGTGACCTTCCTTTCCCTTTCTAAATCTCATTACTATATTTCTTGCTCCATCCAAAATTTTATTTACTCTGTGGAACGTGCTACCACAAGCTCCCAGGGAGACATTGCTATGCCGTGGGCTCTAGAAAGGATGGCACAGCTGCCTGCAGGACTACAAAGTGGCGCAGACTGGCACTTTTAGGGCTTGCCACCTCTCAGAAACAAAAGCTTGGAAGAGACCTACAGCCTCATGCTTAATGGCATAGGTCAGCCTCTAGGTTAGGGCAGATTACTTTATGTTTGTCCCTCCAAATCTCAGGCACTGTCCTCTGAAGCATAAAAGACAGCCTACCTGCTCTAACTGCTGGTCTGTCCATTTCTGTGATCCTCTCTTGTCTTGGGAGCCGTCAGGTCACTTCAAAGCCTTTAACCATTGCTTTAGAGAGCAATTATTTCTAGGCGTTATTTTTTCAGTGAAGACAAAAGGGAGTGTTTGCAATCCCTAACTAAAAGTTCATAAGAACCATGGTAATTTTACCAGCTCAACCTAAGGTTAGGGCTCTAAATAAACTTAGCTGTATTTAGTCATGCTCGAGTATGACTACGCTGCACCACAGTCGCTGATCTTCCTAAATCACATCAGTACCAATTGCCTGACTCCTTTGCTGATGCTACACCACTTCAACAGATAAATTTGGCGTCAGTGAATTCTTTGGGTTTGAATTACCCAAGGACTTCAAGGGGGTCCATTAACACAGGCTGCAGACTTTTCACTGTACTCACTGTGTAGAGAAAACGAGTGGCCTGAAATGGAACAATGAGTAATGTAGTTTTCAGTAACAAACATATTAAAGAAGACCCTTTAATAAAGAAACAAGCAAACAAACAAACAAAAAAAGGTGTAGAAATGAAGTTACAGAGGTCTCTACCCATCCTTTTCCTTTTCAGCTGACAGTTCAAGCTCCATACCAGGAAGCAGGTGTATGCCCAGTGCTCACTTTGCTCTGCAACGCTAATTAAGCACTGTTTCTGGAAGAGGTGCTGTCCTTGGGGAATGGCTGTTAGACTAAGGTCATGTCTGCACATCTCTGGAATTTGTCTACGTGTCACTTTTATTTAAAGAATATGGAAATAAATGCCAACACCCTGGTTAACATTTCCTCTATTTCTGCTAAGCAGTTTCTCCTGTTTAAGACTGTATTTGTGAGCTTTCTGATCGCTATATTTACCACAGTAATGTGCTACTCTACAGTATTTAAGGACATGTTTTGTTGAAGGTTCTGTAGGTCCAAGACACAACATCCATGATGTTTGAGAACTAAGCGATTAAATAGGCGACACTCCCAAGCACGTAGGTAATCCCACTGATTCTTACGAAGTTATGTGAATATGGGTTTGTCTCTTCTAGCACAGTACTTTCTCCCACACCACATCACAGATAGTGGCTGTACATTTACAGAAACTATTCCTGCTTTTCTGACAGTAGAAATACTGCTACCATCTACATTGGTTTTTATTAAATTTCCTTTTCCATAGAGACCATAGGGAATGGGACCTGCACTTAAAATATAAATGTCCACAAACATGTTTTTCAAGTATTCAGGCTCTTCATTTAAGAATGCTTTACTGCAGACTCACTAGGCAATGCAGGGCAGGATCTGTTCTGTTTTGTTTTGGGGTTTTTTTTGTGATATCCAGCAGCTCCTCAGTTCCTCTCCAAATATATGCAGTATTTATAAGTCTTGTGTTTTACTGGAGTAAGTTATGTCCAACTGACAGCCTATTGTCCCTTCTACTTGTTAATGGACTCTGGTAACTTCTTCATTCTCTTTCTTTCTGTACCCCAGGCAAGTTTAGCTGAGGACTGTGCTAGATGTCTCGTAAAAATTCCTTTACAGCACCTCCCAAGGTGAAGGAGCCTTGGTGAGGCATTTGTCATACAGACTGCCTGAAGGCTGTGTCTATGGAGTCAAAAAATACCCCCAATGAGAAAGCAGATGAATCAAAAATCTTGTCCTGACCTTTTCCTGCCATGCAAGAAAACACCAGCCAGATTGATCTGGAGGATGACCAGGTGGCAGCAAAATGAGCAGCAGCAGGAGCAAGCGGCAGCTGGGCTGGTGCTCTGCAACAGTCTAGCAGAGGAGAGGAATTCATCCAGATTCGTTTCCTCATTAATTTCCTTTGTAATTCGGGTCAACGGGAAGCACTCTACAGCTATCAGAAAGAGATCTTGATTTAGTATATTTAAGAACAGGGAATGGAAGTGGAAAGTCAAGGAATGAGAACGCTCAGGTAGAATGAGTGCACACAATTTATCTATGTCATCTGTACTGTGAGTTTGCTTATGCAAAGCATAGTCATCCATGAAGGGCTCAACCTGTGAAGAACACCATCCATCAGAGCTCCAGAATCCCATATAATAAAGTCAGTCTTGAGGAATCTGGTTTCTTCCTTGCTTAGAGCAATGTGAACAGAAGCCTAACCTTGCCCAAAGAATGATATACCTTTCAAGCTTTCCTTCCCAGTTGCCTGTTCTTCCTGAGTAACCAGAAAGTGCTGAAAGAATAAAGTAAATAAATTCAGAATTTAGAGCTGGATGTGGCTGATTAATGTTACTTTCTCAGCCTCTGCTGAAATTCTGGAGAAAAAGGCATCCTAGAAGTGCAAAGAGTGCATTGAGGTTTTGTTGTTTTCTGGGCTGTTTTCCCTTGAATCTACAAATGTAGATTTCATCAAAATTAGTGGCATTATGTTCATCTAACAACACTAAGAAGAAAGCCCTTCCAATTGTCACATTATTGACAATATTAAAAATGTAAATTCTCAATTTTTATTTTTTTTTCTGCGTCCATTTATTTCCAACCTCTTAAGCTGTGACAGATACCTTTGTCGGAAGACATGCCTAGGCTGCTGAGGACACCTGGGAAGATGGTAAATCAAGCTACACCAATTTCAGAACAATATCCCAAATGTGTATGATTCAACCCTGCAAAAGCAGCGCAAACCCATCCAGCAGTGATTTTTTCCCCAAAAGCATGAGCATTTTTATCAGGATTTCAGATCTGTACCTTTTAACCTGCTCATTTTTGCTCAGCTACTATTGCTTGACTTGTTTATGCCTCGGGCTCAGCCCCTCTGGTTACAACTCCACGCACTGTGTGGGTACTGGACTCAATGCAAAAAAAAAGTTCCTTTTGTGTCGAGACTTAAGAACCCAAGATCTCCCCAGCTGAAGGTTAAGTTTCTTCTTCCTTTCTCACTTCAGCTTAGTGCTATTGAGACAGAGCTGTAAGTTCTGCTGCGGAAGAGAGATTTATAACACATGGCACAAAATCAGTTGTTACCCTGTCCAATTACACATTTTTGGAGATTGATCTACTCCCCACTGAAACCAGTGGGTGGTTTTGCACTGAATTCAATAGCTTTTGGATTGAGCCAAAATGAAGGAATGAAGCACCAGGGCACTACAGCACATATAAAGAGCAGGACAGTACATTAAGTACATGTGTTTTTTCATCACAATTGGTGTTTCAGGCTGTTAAACCACTGCCTCTCCCCATATCATAACAAAAGATATCTGGGCCTGGAAAAGATAAATTATTTCAGTGTTTTTTCTTCTATTGATTTTTTTTTATATGTATCCAAATAGTACATGCCAAAAGGTGACTCAATTCCTATGTTTATGTAAATTAATAGAAGGTCTGTTCCGAAAAAAATTATGTCCTTAGTACTTCTCAAAAATAATCACCTATCTTTTCCAAAGTGTGTAGGTACTTACAATAAGTATTGTTACATTCTCGTCGGAAATTACATGCCAGTACACACACATATATTCAAAGCCAAGCAAACATCATACGAATTTGCCTTGACGGTAGTTCATATGTCTTAATATCTGTTAACATTAGTCATCTGCACATTTAAGTTTTGTTAAATGTACAAACTATGTGGCACTCCACCCTTGTTGCAACATCAATTTGCAGTGTCCAGCATTTTTTGTGGTTTAAGGACATATTGCCTATCAGGCCAGTGGTCTGTAGTAAACAGTATTTGCATAGTGGGAAAAAATAAAGAAGAAAAAAGGAAAAAAAATATAAGATTTTGCAGACACTGAGGTAGCTTGGCCAATGCATAGATATTTTTTATTTAATAAAATTTACTGAAACAACATCAAGCCCTGAAAAGTTAGAAACTAATCACACTGAGGTCATCCTTTCAGTGTAAATTCGCCCTTGCTGCATATGTACTTCATAGTAAAGCTTTACATATATGATCAAATGATGCTCTTTTTTAATAAAACTTCCTTCCATTCAGAGAATAGATGGTGCTCCAAGGATGAGCATGAGCTGTGCAGCCATGGCTGTAAGAAAAGGAGCTGATATCAGACTGGGTTGCTCCAGCTGAGTAAAGTAGACACTGAATAGCTGCAGGTCAGTGCTGATGGCAGGAAGGACCAAGAGACTGGGGCAAGACCCTATTTGATACCTGCTGAAATCTTCCATTGAGGTGGGGATCAAGATGCTACATGATAGTGTGCGAGAAAAGAGATCATTTTTGAAATTCAGGTTTGGATAGTTTTAGAGAATTAAGTGTCCGTGAGGTTGCGGAGGAAAAAAAACTGCATTCCCTAGTTACCTTCCTCATTTCCACTCTGTGAATATCCACACTGCATGCAGGTTAGTTTGCCCAATGATTTTTTTTTTTTTTAAACTAGTTCTTCTCAAAGCAAAATCCTGGTAGTTTGCCAAGGATCTGCTGCTTATGTGAATGATAGATAATATTTAATTCAAGTTTTCCACCTTCTCCCCAGTTTCATTTTCCACCACTGTTCCCATGGATGCTGTGCCCTCCAGTACCCACTCAAGCCACCATGACATATTTCAAGACACGCAAGAAACACAGCATGGAAACTCCAACTATATATTTGCATATGGAGTCTGGAGGACACTTCAAATGTCTTGTCCTGTGGATGTGTTCAATCCACTGTAGATGGGACTAGCTCTGAGCAATGTGAATTTGAACCATTTTGCACGACTTGGTCTAGGAGTGAAGATAAGTCCTTGCAACAGAGGCCTTCAACAAGATGTAGAAGACCTGGAATAGAATGGAAACTTAAAGAAATTGAATTAATCTGAGTATATTATGGAAAAAGAATCAACAGGGTTTAATACCAATCTCTGTGGAAAAGGCAAGAAGTGACAGCAAGAGGTGGCAGGATTTTTCTCCCCTCAAAAAAATGTTGGTTTAACCATTCACCCAAATGAAAGGGGCTAAAACTTCATGGGTACATGTGAAATAAGAAAGAACTTATTGACTACCATCAACATAAAAATGTCCTCTGCAGCAGCAGAACAAGTAGAAAGAAATTAACATAACTGGAAAAATTCTGGAGGGAAGAGAGAGGTAAACTAACATGCATTTCTGTGGAGCTGGCACCGGGCCTTTGTTATGAGTAGCTGTGATGTATTCTGCCTCATTTCACTTCTAGAGGAAATTACAAATCCTTACAAACCCCACAACAGTCATGCAGCATCAAATATTGAAAATCTGAGAAATCTTGATGCTTTCTGGGATATTTCCAGATCTCACTTAATGCTTGACTCATGATGGCAATTATCCTTTCCATGCTAGAGGTACAATAACTAATTAAGTGGGCTCATGAAAGCACATTCAGAATCTGGAAGAAAAGCATAACTGATGTGATTATATTCCTGACATATTCCTTGGTCCAAAGCAAGCTCAAAACTATTTAAGTCCAGAGTTCAAATGACTAGAAATCAAGTGCCAAGGATTGGAAGTACTGCAGTTTAATTTACCATTTACTTTAAAAGACATTGTTCTTTGGAGGAGTCATTCTTTAAATTTTATCGTGTTTGGAGGCAGAGTTGTCTAATGACTGCAACTAAAAACTTCTGGGTTATAAGTACAAGTGAACTACTGAAACATCGTTCATTATGAGGGAAGACTGATGGCTACCTTGATTCATAGTCTGCCAAGTGAAAATAAGGACAAGGTTCTGGACCTCCTGGAAACAAAACAAAGTGCACATCCTGAGCAGACCCAAAGGACAATGCTATCAACAGCCGTGCTTGCACCCTCTCTTGAACTCTGAGTCCCTGAGAAAGAGGATGATCAAAGCTCCCGTGCTCCCGATAGTAATCCAGCTGCTTTCGTATCACACCTTTTCTTCCGTCCTATGTTTTTTTTTCTTACAATCTATTAGACAGAATTAAAAGAAAGAAGACAAATGAAGGAATAAAAAAGAAAGAAGAACAGAGGAAAAAAAGGAAAAAAAAAGAAGAAAAAATAAGAAAGAAAAGAAGAGTCCAAACTTTCCCACAGAAGAAAATATTAACAAAAATAATGTATTTGTGCTGATGTTGAACCAGGGAGTTATGGACCAGAATTTGCTGAGTAAGGAGCTGTGTACAAAGGACCAAAATGTCTTCAGGCTTTTACTACATCTATATCTGAGAGACTCATTCAGTCACACCTTACCCTATTGAACTTCTTTGGAGATGGTTCTGCAAAGAACACATTTTTCGCATTGTGAGGAGAAGAGAGAAACTCCCTACTCCATCCTGGATAACAAATTATCAGTGTCCTCCTTCTTCCCAAAGGCATTTGCTGACATTTCAGTTGCTGATATATAAATGGGTATTTAAGAAAGAGGAGGAGAGTTACTTGGAAAGTGCAGAAAAGATGCCCAAAGTCTTGCTAAAAAATCTGTGATTCACATTTTCTTTTGTCATTGTTTCGATTAGCTGAGAATCCAGTTCATATATGAATTTATGTACCTCTACATTTGTGTGCATATGGTATAAATATGTACGTAGCATATAAACTTCATATGCTGTGTACATATGGGTGGGTGTGTGGGTGTGAGCGCAACAAAATTTGTAGCTCTTTAGAGCTTTCTGATTATTTTTTCCATTTACTTTATACCTTTTAAATCATTTACATTTAATCAGATAAAGGCAGAAGACTCTCCATTTTGTATCTTCTCAGCACAAAACACAGACTGGGATGTCATCAGTATTTGACAAGGTGATATTTGTCCCCCACCTACACATACACGTACTTTCACACACACAGACACACACACATTCAAAATCTAATAACTTACATTTAAAAAATGGAAGAGCACTACAACTTATCTGAGTCCTTTCAGAAGCAGAAATGGTTCTCATTGAGTGTTCGGATCAAGGGATCGCACTGTCACATGCAGTTTGTGTGGCTGATTATACCCGGATGACTTCACAGTGTTTTGCCAAAGACCTTAAGCTTTTATAATGCTACTATTAAAGTTTTCCCTCTGCATGTAGGTTTCAAACACTTAAGAGTTTGAAGTACTTTCATTACAGATCTCTGACACCACGTTTTCCACTCCGATGCATGCTTCTGAGAACAAAATTATATAAATAAATAAAGCCCACATGCAACAACATGTCTTGAGAGACTCAATACTATAAAAAATATGTTTTAGCTACTTATATTAATTGATTTTTAGCCAATCCTTAAACATGCCTGCAATTGCTACTGTCTTCTCCCTGAAATTATAGCCCTCTCTCTGGCTCAGCTATTTAGTCTTTCAGAAGTTTGACACCAATTTCTCAGTGCAATTATTTTGTTCCATGGCACTCTGCTGTAAATTACTTAAATTCTAAAGCATGGAGGCATGTTCACCTGCTCAAAATGCTACATTGGCTGAAAATATACAGTGTTTTTCTTTTCAATGGAACTATCACCTTCAGGGAAACAGCAAGCAATTCCTTTTATGTGTCCTCTTAAAGGCATAATGCTTCTTTTTATTCATTTCATACTGTATGCTATTGTCTTTTGTTTTAACTAAGCATTTTTAAATATAATTAACTGCACCATAAGACAATGATATTGCATAACCACACTCAGAAACAGATGTGTTTGCTTCTTGTAACAGAATAAAAGTATATTTCAAAGTAAAGCAGTTGCCTACTATTATAGTCCTTGGTGCAAGTTTCATTTATTTCACATAAAAGAAAATATCAGCCTTCTGAAGTCAAGGGGGCAACGATTTTAGTCTATGACTTTTGGTAATGGAGGCTGAGCTACTCAGAGCTATCTAGGGTATTTAGCTACAAAACTGTAATTAAATTAATGGGAACAGCATGGCTAAACCCTCTGCTTGGTATTCAGTCATAGCATCTGCTGTAGGATCCTAACAAAACTGGAAGAGCTGCTGTTGGCTTTGAAACTGGCTGGATTGCTTCGCCTGCCCACTTACCTCAAGCCTTGTTGGGCAAAGGGTAAACCTTGACATAATTGTTGTGTTTTCCATTTGGCAATAAAGTGTGTAAATCATTTCGTGTTGGTACAAAGGCTCTGTGCTTATAAATCTTGCCTGTCACTACAGCTGTGGAACTGATGTAGTAACCAGGTGGGGGACAGTCACTGTCTTACTGTCCTGAATTTAAGAACCAGTATTCAAACAGGAATAACAGAAAAAAAAAAAAAAAAAAAGAAGTTGCTGAAGAGAGCTCTGACCCACAGTATAGTGGGCTGTAACACAGAAATTTAAGTCTGATATCTGCACAGCAGTAGTATTCCCAGAAGTTCTGTCTTTTCTTCTGTCCTTGTTATCTTACATTTGAACATTTTGTTTTTATCCTTCTATTTGCAAGCAGCTAATCCAGTGCAGGCAGGTTGCCCTCCTATTTTCAGTTATTGTTATGAACCTCAAAGTGAGCCCAAAAGGAAAACAGAAGGGAGTTAGAAAACATCCAGACAAAATAATAATATTCTATCAAATTTGTCTAGATACTTTCAAATGTTACAGCACTCACCACTTTGCTGCTGGAACGCGCTCACACACAATGGACACTGATGCAACGAGGCCAGGGTTTCGCTCAGGCTTACTGAGGTTCTCCTTATTTTTGGTGTGAGCCAGGTCCTAATAGACACGTGAGAAACACTTCCACCCCACAGAAATCAGGGGGAGGTGGTCGAGGGCTGCCAAGCAAGGGGTTGTAGGGAGGAATTAGTATGAATTCTTTTGTTTCCCTATGGGTTGGTGTAACCAGGCAGTGCCCTCAGGAGTATTGCTGCAATCTATTCACCGAATGACTCAATGTCAGAAGTTTTGTCTTTTGTTATTCGGAAGCTGGAAGGCAATGTAAATACAATTTCCCTTGTAATGAAAATGGAATAGATTAGGAAAGGTTATATGATGTTTCTGAGCCCTTTTAACTTAAAAAAGGAAAGAGAGATCTGAAGTGTTATTAATATGAAACATCTTAAAAATCTAATGGATAAAGTAATTCACAACATGATTGCAGTAGTCTTAAGAAAATGGAAATTACTACATTTCTGGAGATGAATGTTTCGTGGAAACTATATAGCTCCCTATGCACTCTGCAGCTGCGTAAGGTCGTACCACCCCAGAAAGTAGAGAAGGAACTGCTGAGGGTCCACTGGCTGCACAGAGACTCCAAAACTGTGAAACACAGGAATCCACAGGGAACCAAGGAGCCAGGGACCTTGCTAATGCCATGGTTCTTCAAGTCATCTGAGGGGAAAAAAAAAAAAAAAGAGAAGCTGAAGAATCAAGAAGAATCACTCTGGAAGGAGACAACTGGGAGAGAAACTAATTGTTAAATTTTATTGAATAAAAGGAACAAAAAAAGCTACTACTGGGAGCAACAGAGCTACTAACCCAAACATTTCTAATTGCCTTCATGGAGTAAAAACTTTCTTATCTGAGATCATGTTGGATACTTGCAAAATGCAACCGTTTCCGATTCTTAGTTTCAAGAATCTGGAAATACGTATCTTTCAGCTGGTCACACAATTCAGACAATCTCCGAAATAAAGATTTAAAATGTCACAGTGAAGAAAATTAATAGACATTTTCAGTTAAAACAACAAAAAAATACAAGTGATGATCAGGTACTTACTATGACTTATTGCCCATCTTTGTCTAATGTTAGTACAGGAGCAAGTTACTTTCATGGATAGAGTTGTTCTGTGCAAACATTCCCTTTCATGGGTCCATATTTTATACATAAAATGAAAATATTATAAACAAGTGTAAGCCTTTAATTTCACATAGAACCATGCTTTGCAGTAGGAAAGAACCTTCCATTTTAAAAATATTGGAAAATAGAAAATGAAATGTTCTTAATCTCTACATCCCTGCCAAGTTTTCATTCCCCCCTGAGTAGGAAAGTTCATTTACTCAGTGATCATGAAATGTAAAAAATGTTTTCTTTTAAGTCTTCAGGATTTTATCTGCCTCTTTAAACCACACACCCTGCCGTCATTGTCAAAGAGTCAAAACAAAGAGATTTCCAAATTGCAGGAGCAGGTACCAAGGGAAAATGTAAATCTTCCATAACCCAAAAATCTCATTTTTTAAGACACCGTGGATCAGATAGATAATGTCAATATTTTTTCAGAAATTCTCAGACCGCCCACCAGCATCAGTAAAGATATAGCCATACATATATGCATGTATACATGAAGATATAGAGCATAAACCAGAACCATTTGGAGAAATATTTTTGCTTTTTCTATAAAATGAATAATAAAGCCAATAAAAAGATTTGCACAAAGCGAAGAAGAATCAGTTCTGGAGTCCTTTAAAGCCACCAGGCAATTATGTCAATATACTTTTTAAATTGCATGCAGTTCCATCTCTGTCCTACAACAATTCGGGTGCCCAAATTAGAGACAAACAAAACTTGAAAGTGGTGACTCATTTTGTTTGTATACATGCCCAGTTTACCTGAGTCCTTTCATGTCTTCTTTTCCTACTTTGTTTTTCCACGTTTCATTTACCTGTCTTGTGATCTTTCAGTGTGTAACTCTGACCGTCTTCCCAGAAAAGAGCTGCCAGAAGATCCTGCCAAGGCGATGTTCTCCCTTCCAGTTTCACCTTAGGAAGGAATTTGCCATCACTTGGGTTGTCACCATCAAGGCAAATAAATGTGTTCCCTTTTATAATACGAAGATACTGAGAGCTCAGTTTATTAAGGTCCTTTGAGCAGGTAATCTCCATTGCAGTAGACTGATCTTCGTCTCCGGTCTCCATTTCTCTCTTTGGTGAAACCATATCAGGCAGCAGGATCTTGAAAAAAGTTGATCACTGAGAAAGAGGTTTATGTCAGGTTACTCACACCTATCCCTACTCTTTAGAAAGGAATCGCTCCTAATTAATATCAAATGCTAGAGCTGGACTCAGAGTGAGGTAGAACATCGTGCCAAGAAGCAAATGTGAATATTCTTCTTCTCTCTAATGCTGCTTGTCAGGTAGGTTTATGTATTTGTCTTCCATCTCTTCCTGAACTAGCTTTGCAGTGAGACTTCAGCAAGTAGTTGAAGAGGAAGCAGGGTGAGGTGGAGTGGGGGGAGAATTACAAAAAGCTTTCTGCAGGGAAAGTGCACTTGGTGCACCATAACAGACGGCTCATGAGGAAAGCCAGTTTTGGGTCTTCAGTTTTTTCCTGGTGTGAATCTAAACAATGCTTTGTTGTGCTCATACAGTGTTTGTTCACCGAAGGTAGGATTCCTCTCACCTAGCGTTAGCCATCTGAAGCACAGGCTAATCACACAGTCTGAGCTATCCCTTGAGGGTTGTATAATGGATTGTAGTAAGAAAGAAGCCCCTCCGAAGAGTAAGTCAGATACTTGTCTTAGGGCAGGATGGAGAGTCCTCCAGATATGCCCATCTTCCTCCATTGACTCCAGAGGGAGCTTAGGTGATTTGTTCAGACCAGATGGCTAACCTTCATGTGGCTAATGTTGGGCCAGCCTCAGCTTGCAGGATGGTACCCCAGATAAGGAATGGCAGGGCAGAGTACAGCTTCATCCATTCTTCCAATACTAATCTGCTTTCAGCATAGTCCTTCTGAGGGATGAGTCTCTTCTGCATGTTTTGGGAATCAGGGTGTATTTTGGTGAGGAAGAAAGACGCACTCTGCCTTCTTTGTTCAATCAAAGTGCCATGAAGCTCCAGCATTAATTTTCCAGTTAACTTTTAAGGGACAGGCTGCAGAAAGAGAAATGATCATCAGGCAGTTCTGCAGGATAGATCAGCTTGGCATTGAGCACTCAGTTCATAAAACAGAAAAGGATCAAATTGTGTGAGGAGAATTTTCCTTTTCATTTAAATAGCTAGTTGTAAACTCGCATGTCACTCTCACAGCCTAGACTGTTGTGGCAGCCATGCCCAAGTGAGATGGAAGTTATAGGAATCTTTATTCTTATTCTGTTAACATCTTTAAGGGAAAAAAAACTAAGGTGGTTTCCAGAATAGTTCTGCGTGAAGACTGACTGTCCTTGCTGTAGGTCCTTAGCTCCATTCAAATAACTCAATGAAACACCACATAAAAGCCAATGAAAATAAAGTGTGGAGCATTTAAAACTATCCTATATTTAGATGTCTGGTATTTTATGTCACTGCTAGTTAGCCTACCCTAATTTTAATCCTCCACCCATATCAGTTCTATTTTCATCTAGGCTAACCATATGGCTATTCTTATAACTTTGCCATTCTTCCAAGTAAAATCACTGTTTTTCTACTAAGACAGCCTATTGAATATTGATAAACAAACATCTTCAAATGTGTTTAAAATACATTTGAAAGACTTTTTTTTCATTTCATTTCACGTGCTAAAAAGTGCCACCATGCTTTACACATTAAGCGGTTGATTCCAGAGAAGCTTTTGCAATTATTTCAGGTACACCAGAATCAAGTCAACTAAAATAATCAAAAATAGCATATTATTAACTCTCACTCACATGATGGAGTGCATTTATTACACCATTTAAATGGCATATGAGTAATTTATAAGGTACAGAACCAAAGTGAAGGAAAAAAATCCTATCTTTTTAACAACCACCTTTTGTTCTGAATGGTTATTTGAACTTAAATGTTTTTTTTTCACTGTGTGTTTAGAGACACCTCTCCTCTGATAATAAAAGACAAACATCAGGACTGCTTTGCTTTGTGCTGAACTACTTATTTCAGCATCACAGTAGTGGGATATCTTACAACAGACATGTTGACTAAGGTACAAGTTTACACCTCCTAAACATGACAAGTTGCAGGTATGAAAACTGGGTGGTGTCTTAAAAGGATATAGCATTGTTTGGCCCACATTAAATGTATTTTATCTACAAATGCTAGAATGCTTACAGAATTAAAAGAACTATTCCATTTTTGCAATGAATGACATATAATTAATATACTGATTATAGTTGGTTATTGAGCTATTCATCCAAGTCACTCTCTGGGTTTGGGGTAGGGGTGAAGAAAATAAAAGTCACGAAGACTTTTCTCATGTGCATGGTGTGACCCCTCTTTGCAGCATTTCCAGGTCCTCTCTGAAAATGTTGAAATACTCCTTCTATTAGTGATGCTGAGTGAGGGAGACCCTTAAGGTAAATCTATATTTCTATAGTATAATATGTAACCCAGGATTGTGTAGCTTATCTTCCTGATTGCAAGTAATATATCCTAGTAAAGTAAAGCCCAGGTTTCTGAAGGTATCTAAAATCCCACACACTTATTTAAAGAATTTCTTGGAGTATTGCAAAAGCGGTAAAGGTGATGTAAAGTATCTATATCTGGTCTCAGGAATCTTTTAGAGAAAACTGTGTCTTTTTTCCTCACTTGGTACTGGTCTAAAGGAGACCGATATTAAGGTCAATGGACAGTCACTGAGAGACTAAATCACATTCAGATTTATCCTTTCAACTTTTTAAACACTGAGACTACTTTCTCACATAGGTTCTTCAAAAAAAAAAAAATCCCTATCAGTAGTTAGGTAGTTATAATCCAATTGTGTGATTTGATATTATTTGAAGAGGAAACTGTACCTTTACCTACCAGCTGAGGGAAAAGCTGGTGCATGACAGTTTCTGCTCCACTTCGCTTACCAGAAGGAGAACCTGTTGAGCAACTTTGACTTCTCCCATTCCTGCTGGAATAGAAAGCAATAGTGACATTGGAAAGTCCTGTCCTGGTTGGTCATGACTGTTACAGCAGGATCTTGTGCTCACAGCAATACAGAATTCCAGCACATTCACTAAGAGTAATAACGAAATTCTAATATCAACCAGGGGGGGAAAAGTGATAGTTGCACACAAATCAGTAAGACTCACTCACAGACGCATGAAGGATTTACATGGTACATGAAAAAAAGACAGCACAACACAAAAAGAATTTGACAGAATATTATATTATAGTCTGAGTTTTTCCTTGCGCTGCTCAGAAATTCTTTTCAGAATAGGTAAGTAAGTTTCTGGAGATCTGGATTTTCATGGAAACTGTTAAATTTTCCAGAAAAAAAAGTTTTTGAAAACTGAAACAAAATAATTAACTTAGGTAAATTCAACTAGTTAGACAAATATCAAAATGCTTTTTTCTCATTTGAAAAATGGTGAAATGAAATAGCTTAGTATTTCTGAATCAAAATGCTTTATATTTTCTGTTCTTCAATGTGCTTTGACCTTTTGTCCCTGTTTGGAAAGCAAACAGGTGCTGAAATGAATAAATGTGACAGAAACACCACTTCCATTCAGCTGTATTTCTTTCCATGTGCAGCACAGTTAAATTCTGGAGGGTCTTTTGCAGCATCCTGCACTCCAGAAAGAAGAACCAGAAGGAGCAGACTTGGAAGCACTCTGTATTTTCAGTTGGTGCTATTATACCACAAATGGAAATGGCCCTTACAGAGATCAGAACAAATAACATATACAATACTGATGGCCACATGTCGACATACATTTCAGATTAATAGTTCCAGGTTTAATTTGGAAATGGCAATAAAAATAACAAATAGAAAAGTCTTTTTAAAGTGCTATGCATTCTTCTTTGCTCTGCCATTTTCTGGCCCATTATTTTCTTCTTTCCTCGTGCCACTTCCATCCCATACATGTGTCTTTTTTTGTTGTTTTAAAGAGAATGTAATGCATAACATCTGTCTCTGAAATGGTTAGCATAGGGGAGAGGGAAGTGGGGATGATTAAATAGTTTGTAAATTTCTTTTTGCAAGTTCAGTAGAGATGGGTTTAAGCCACAGACTTGGCGCTGGATTTGGTGTAAACTGTAGGGAGGAGGGTGCCGCTGAGAGGCAAAAATGCAGTTTTGTGAAAGCTCCATAAGTGCTCTCCTCCCTGCTCTGCAACCAGAAATACTGCAGGGGTGCGCAGCACAAAGGGAGGCGAGACGCTGGTACAAGCAGTTTCTTGCATTCGGCAGAACAGGCCCTGGCTGTGGGAAGCCAATACTGGTTTTGAAAACAATCTTTGGAAGCAGCGTACATTTCTGAGGGAGCTCTGCAGGTGGCCCTAGCGCTGAGCTTTTAAAAGCACAAAGCTTTTAGGCGTCATCCCACAGATCTGCTGTACACTTAAGTCTGTTCTTAGAATGGATGCAAGGTGCCCTAAATACAAGGTTGTTATAATAATAATAATAATTAATTATAATAGCACTATTAACAAAAGCTGTGAACACTCTACCTTACGTGATCCTTAAAAGGGAAGCTCAAAAGCTAAAGCATACAAATACTTTTTATTGGTTTCTCTTTTCTGTGACATTCATGAGTCACAGGTCTGTCAAGAAAAAAAAAAAAAAGCAGCTTAGACATGCCTCCTTTTAATAGTTTAGCTGAAGTTGGAGAAAGATGATGCAAGCCGTTTCACCCACTGCTGACTGAGCTTCTTGCTCGGGACACGACAGAACTTGACTGCGAAGTCAAGAATCCCTGTAAGCGGCAGAGTGGGAAAGGGGTATCCCTGGAGGCTGCTCTGTCTTTCATTGCCAGCCTCTGTAATTACACACTGCCTTTCAAAGCAACTTGTGAAAGCTGTCTTTGCAGCCTGCTTCTTTTTCCCAGGCCCCGAGGAAAGTGCATCATAGTCTTTCCCTGCCAAATCCAAACACCTTACGATCAAGCATTTCTAAATATGGCTCTGCAGTAGAGCTGCTGGGGGGCGGGGGGGGGAGAAGAAGATCGAACTTTTTTTTTTTCCCTGAAAAATGGCATTTTGTTCAACCCATCAAGCTTTACGGAAATATCTAGATTGTGATGAATGTCTCACCTGGAAAGTTTTTCAGGTCCAGAATGTTACTGGAGAGCGGGGAGTTGAAAGGCTTTATAGTAGCTGGTAGCCCTTACTCTCCAATATTTTTCTTCCCATTTCCAGGTCACTAGTTAAAACAAACTGTGTTTGTTTGTATTCGGCAAAATCTTTCAAAACCTTAAACCTCTTCATAAAGTGGAAGTCCTCTCAATTTAGCCCTAGTGTCAAATCAAAAGATGCTGTAAAAAAGTCTTCGTGTTATTACTAATAAATGCATAGTTCCAGCACGGATAACAAAGGATAAACGCATGTCCTCCTGCGTGGTTATAGGCGGGGAAGAATAGCTATTTTTCTCTCCATGGCCTCATGTGGTAAGAAGCCAGATCATTCCAGCTCATGTTATTGCATTCCTTGGGAACATTCCTCTACAATACTGCACTGCTTCCCCAGTGCAAAGTGATAAGGACTGTAGCTCCTTGACTTGGTCCAGTGAACATTTGTGTGAGTGGATTCAATTTCTTAGGTGAATAAAAGCACATTGACGTAGGTATGGACTGCAAAGGCTACCTCTGGATAGAGGAAGGCAAACACAGATGTGTCCTTCAGTTGCTCTTTTCTCAGCTGATTCAGGTTCCCAAGGCTAAAGTTGTTGTGTTATCCTTTCCAGTGACTGTGAGCTTTGGAAGGGTAAAGAACTATTTTAAGTTCTCATTTATACGGTGTGCTATAAAATAAGGCCCAAGATGGATGAACAGAGGCTCTGTTTTTTAACAACAGTGACTTAGAGATTTGCACATCAGCCATCTCTCCTGTAGAGTCAGACAGATTTACAGTGCCTGGAAATGTTTGCCAACAAAGATGTTATTGTAACTCCAGTGCCTGTTCAGGGAAGTTTATGAGGTAGAGTTAGAAACTGTTCATATTGTCTTCCTGCACTTGATGTATAGGAGAGACAATATGCCAAATGCATTGCTGAGTTAAAAGCAAAGCTACTGCAATGTTAGGATTGTATCTAACGTCAAGTACCTCACTTTCTGGTCTGTTGCCTCCACCCTTCACCTAGAAAAGAACAGCCATATTTAACCCTCCTTGCATGACTGTGGGCAACTCAATTACCTTCTCTGTGTTTCTGCTTGCACAACTGATAAATAGGGGCAATGTTCATTATCTGGCTCAAATTACTCGCATCTGTTCAATTCTTTGTGAGAAGATTGCCCGGTCTTTCATGTGATTCGTTGTGGTTTACAATACTAATAACTGACTTTTCGCCCTCAGATGCCATCAAAGATGTGTCACTAAATTCACTAGATGACAGGTCATTTCTCTAAGTGGGCATAACTCCACTGGCATTAACAGCAACTGAACTTTTGTCTGGATATTCTTTTCCTTTCTGAAATATGCTAGTGCTATTTTTTTTTTTATATTGACCTCTTGGGTTGCCATTTTTGCTTATTCTAAACACCCGTCCACTGCTAATACAGTTACTCAAGGCAGCTCATAAATCTTTATCCAAAGACAGTTCCATTTGCTAGTGGAGAACAGAAGGTAGCTCTGCTTCTTCTGCTTGTAATTCTTGGAGTGTACAGAAGTTTCTTATGTGTTCATATGCCTAAAACGCACCTTAACTAAATCCCTCCTGTCGCTTTCAAACTGAATATTAGCTGTCTTTTTAACCAGTGAGATTTTAAATAACTTTGCTCCTTTTTTTATTCTCTTGGAAGAAGTTAAGTAGGCTCCATAGTAAATATCCTGCTCAGGGAAGATCGCCTGCCTCATTTCGTCTACACTTTGCACTGATTGTGTTAAGCCTATGCTCAAGAACCAATGCTTTCCTGTGAATACATCACTGACATTAGCTGCACATTCCTTGGATAGCAGCAAAGGATTCGGCTGTCTAGACACAGCCAAATAAGAGCACAAAGCTTACTTTGAGCAAATCACTAACAACTTCTGTTGGCCAACAATGGGCAGAAAGGTTCTCTGATCCCTTTAGCTGTGGTGCATGGGAGTAAGTCCAGGCTCTACGCAAACTAAGTCACTGCAACATTTTCTTCTCCATCATTTCCATTCTAGGAAGAAAAATATGATCCGGAGAGACTATAAAGAAATGTGGGAACACAGCCAGAGTAGTCGCTGCTAAATCTCTTATGTTGGTGTGGTCATTTTTTAATAGCCCAGGTGTAACATAATGTTGGAGGGATATACAACAGGCAGACGGTACCTGGCCAATCGCTCTGTTGTTGGAATGGTTCAGTTTCTCCCACATTACTGTCCAGTTCTATGTTTGGAACATTACTTTGTTTAGGCTGAAAATTTAGCATTGGATATTTTTTCTGCTTGTGGTGAAAGCAGATTTTCTCTTTGTGATCCATTTGGATTTAGACGTAAAGTTTTGAGAGAAGTTGTGGTTTTGTCTGCTTCCTTGGTTTTAAGAAATATTTGCCCAGAGAATTGACTCTTTAAAGTACCCAAGAGCCAGATTTAACTATATGCTCCAGTAGAAAGAATGAGAAAACTGGATGTATTTCAGGATAGCAGATAAAAAAGACATGGTGAGAGGAGCTTCACTAAATGTCCGAAGACATTTTCAGGCCTGAGTGAAAATTGGATTAACTGAGGCACTATTTCTTGTGATTCCATTTTGGTTTCATTTGTTCGTTAGAAACAAGCAGAATCCTACTTAATCAGAGATTCAAAGTACACGGGGGTCATTTTTCAGTGCTATGTGTAGCAAATTAGACGTAACACTCTTGGTATGACAGAAAATGTTCATTTAATCCATTCTGAATAGCACAATAATGTAGAGTGCCACAGTGCATGCCATTAATGTCAACTAGAGAAGCTGGCCTTATGAGGTGTGTGGACTTTCCATCTGTTTTGTAAATGACTTCTTTTTTTAAAATTTTAATGGTCTTTGTACCAATAAGCCTTGAGATTACCAGTAATGATATTACAAACAGCACCCATCTCATTTATTTTTCATTGACATTAAAGTCACTGCATCATTCTAATTATATTGTAACCCACAATAAAGACCGAAGTGCTTGGATCCTCGCAGTTATGTTGAAAAACAGATGCAGGAGGCCTCGTGAACTCTGTGCGTGGTACCAATGGGGCATGTAATGCTTCAGCCCATTCAAAGGTTTTAAGCCTGTGAAGGCTTGTGAGGAAATGACAGATAATAAATTATTTACATGAAAATATGTTAAACAAGCAAGAACCAGAGCCAGTAAAATGAGTGCATTCGTTCTGCTTCATGGACCTTCTGCTTCTCCCGCTGGGAATAACCAAGAGCTGGTGTTGCTTCACTGCTGCTTCGCTGTTACAAGGCACCATGCTGTAGAGCATTGTAGAGTGGGGAAAAAAAAAGCTGTCAAAAGGGGTTAGAAATATCTCTCTCTCTCTCTGTTCCCACCCAAAATACTTTCCTTAGTCCACCAAACAGATCTAACAGAAGGTCCTCTGGGTTTACACATGCTGCTGTTGTCAGCTGTCCCCAGCCAAGCTGTGGACACAGGAGCAAAGGAAAAGCTTTTCTTTCAGACATTGTGTTACTATTCCAGGATACTGATAAAGGATCTGTGATGCAGCAACAAGTATTCGGATGACTTTTCCTATTCTTCAAAATGTATAACCGAATGGCTTAGACACAGCTAAAGATTTCCTGCGTGTAAACTAGAATATAACTGAAATAACAGTTGACTTCCAGACAATTGGTTTTCCGAACCGCTCTGAGCACATCAATGGCTTTTTTGCCCATTTGCAAAAAACAACCGTTTATCTAGAAGCAGATGTCAATGACAGCCTAAGAACATGTTCTTTATACTTCTGCAGCCTCAGCTGGCCTCGCTAGGAGTGAAGTTCAAGGTCATCAACAAGGAATGTTCCAGAAAGTTGTCATATTTAGCACAAAATAGCACACTCATCAATCATCTCTGTGAAGCAAACAGGATTTTGACAAATGGCATGTTTGTACAAAGTGCCTGAAACTATTGCTATTTTAGGAGGCCTTGCTCTATTGTCAAAGTAGAAGAGCTAAAGCTATTTCACTTCTTCGTGTACTAAAATCACCTGTTGAACCGTGGCACTACAGTCTTGCTGACAACCATCCCAAATACTTGATGTGTGCCTATTCCCGCTGCTCTGCTGTAATGCACTGCACACATCATCCTCAGTAGCAACAGAGTGAATAGGATCCCTGTGTTCACTTCAGCTGACTGAAGGCAGAGTCCTGTTCTCCAAAGGCTGCACAGACAGGGCTCTCCGGCAGTACGAGACCTCTCTCCTCAAACCCACCTGGGGCTGTCCCTCAGCTGTCCTCCTTACCAGCTTGCTTTCTCTCTTTCCTTCCTCCTTCCCCTTTGGTATGCTAGACAGCCATCTGATTTTCCCAGTCTTCTGCCATTTCATTACAAACCCTTTATTTTTGCCTGTGCTGGTGCAACGTCCTTCAGCAACACTTGTGGGTAGATACCTTGCGACATGGAAGATGTGATGAGGAAGATGACAGCAGTGAAGATTTTTTCTCGAGATAACCTCAGTCTCTCAGCTGTCACGAGACAGGGACATAAATGAGAGACACAAGAGGAGAGCTTGAATGTGACAAACTGATACACTGTTAGTGGCCTTTGTCTTCTTAATATGCCTTCACTTCTGAAATAAGGCAATGCATTTTAGTATCTTTCCTATTTCCTCCTTCAGAAACTGTTAGTGTGTCAAAAACAACAAATACAGATTAAATGCTAACAATAGGAAAGGAAAGTACCTATGTTTCCTTTGTTTTGTAATTCTAGTTTCATATTTGAAATTTGTTGTTAATATTCTTTGAAGGGGGATGGTTGTTTTTTTTCAATTTGTTGTAAATAGTGTTTTGTTATTGTTTTTGTTATATTTATGAGTAGGTTTTAATCGTACTTTTATTCACATTTTACTACACTTTCATCAAGCTCCCGTGACTGGACTCTGACAAAACAGCATATTTTGTATCATAAAGACCTCTGGTAGTATCAGTGTGATGATCTTCAGCACCCCGTGGTCTAAGCAGCAAACATTATCTTTGAGGTCTTTATCACACAGTTTTCCCTCTCTCTTACTCATCTTACAAATTAAAGCAGAGGTTAACCTCAGCCCAGTACCACCCACATGCCCACACATCTTGACTCTCCACTGCATCTCATCCCACGACTCTAGTCTTTTCGGCATGTTACATTTTCCATTGACTCTGTAAGTCCATGGAATATTTGAAGACATGTAGACACAGGGAATTCCTAAGGATTCCTTTACTTTAGTTAGAATGAGAAAAACACTGGTCCAAGTGAAATTATACACGTTTCCCTACCTATCTTGGCTTTCTTACATTTTTGAGCAGCTGGGGGACATTCTTCATCTGTGCTCCAAAAGAAGCACATTGGGCCTTTTCTGTCTTTATGTAGATGTCCAAATACCCGATTCCTTCTCTGGTTCTTCAGTCACAAATAATTTGATAGAAGCATTTCCCTGCTGGAAGAGTGGCACTTCCCTTTCCTACCTCGTGTCCGTATTTCCTGTTCCCATGTATCCTTGCATTCACCTCTTTGTCCTTTCTTTTTTCAAAAGGCTCTACCAGAACTTTTTTCTTTGGCTCAGTCTCTGAAGAAATGCCAACGTAGACCCCAATGCGTCACAGAGGAGCTTTCCCCTAAGCTTCAGCTGTCCTATTGTTTTGTCTGACCAAGTCTATTCACAAGATAATAACATTTAATGAGTCCCTCTCTCTCCCTCCTTCCCACAGACAGACTTGTAGACGCCACTCTTTGGCTTTTTAACGTTAAGAGTAGGAAGCAGTCACTACAAAGGCATGTCTACATTGCAGGCAGAGCTATGATTGCATCACATGCAGACACACTTGGGTTACCTTTACTGTACTCCCAGTACCTTGCTGGGTTACTGGGAGCCATTCTGTCAGTCCCAGGAGACTCTGTGCTTACCTGCACCCTTAACCTGTGCTAAGCTACAGCCTCCTGCAACTCCATTTCCCTTTGGAGCTGGGTTCCCCCAAGTATATTCCCACAGGTGTGTATCCAGCAGACCTCCTGTTGCATTGTAAATATTTTGAAAGGCTGTCAGATAACCAAATAACACCAACAATTTATAAAACCAATCTGGAATCCAAGTAGTAGACCAAGGAAGTTTCTATGCAGACTCATGAAAAAACAGGCTTAGTGCAGTGCTTGGTAAGAGATATTATGTTGTAGGCAAGTATTTTCTGAAAAAGTGACTTTGGCCAATTTTATACTAATAGTACGATCCCAACATAAGCACCAATATGGTCTTAGCAGGCTTACAGCTATACTCCTACAGTGACTTTTAATGGCAGGGCAGTAGAGCTAGGTGCATCTTTACTGAGCAGCAAATGGGAATATGTCTCTACTGGGGTGCTCCAGTCGCACACAGGCACTGCTGCACATCCTCTGCACTTAGAGCCTTGAGTAAAAGTACTTTCCTGGCACAATACATACCTGTAAAATGTGCTGAGCAGCTAGTGTTCTGTTTCCATGAAGATTTGCCTGTCTGGGGTCTCCCTGTTACACCATATCCTTCCCTGCATCATGTGCTGGCAGAGAGGCAAGAGTGTCCTGGCTGGACACTTGACTGCTTAGTCCCAGGAGAACCCTCATTTTTAGCTCATGGGTTTCTCACCTCAGCTGCTGAATGGTGAGCAGCTGCCTTCCCCCGTCTTTTCTTCCTTGTTTTTCTACATCTGGCCAAGATCCCTGAGGAGCACTTCCTTCTTGGTTGTGGAGACAAGAGGACTTTTGCAGACAGCTGTTCCCCCACAGATGCCAGACAAAAGATGAGCCTTTCCCATCCTGAAATTTTGCTCTGCAATTAAGCCCCATTTTGTCATTCCCCTTACTGCATTTCCTAATGGTTGTTAAATCATTTGGATTTTTTAAAAATCCCTTTGCTTTGTATGTGAGCAATCACCGTTGCGTTAGTTATTGCAGCTATCAGCTTTGTCTGAGGCAGGATTTGCGGATTAGTGAGATCCATCATTTGAAAATTATATGTATAAAAAACACGGGAACATGAAAGCAGTGGCATGTTCTGGCAACTGCGAGGATGATCTACAGGTGAGAGCTGCAATTTGGGGAAATTAACCCTGAATCTTGAAGACTGAATGTTAAGATTGTTATGTCTTGTTTTTGCAGCCTGTATCCAATTGCACCGAGAGTGCCAGTTGGTTACCCCTTTCACATCAACAAATGCAGTTATGTAACTTTTTATATCATATCTGACACGCATGGCAATTCTAATTAAGATTTTTTAGAGTATCAGGGACTATTTTAGATCAAGATCTTGGCTGGTAAAGTATCTAAAGTAACAGTTGTTATGTTTTCATTAAGAGTTCCTTGATACCATTCATAATATTAACATCAAGCTGCTGAAGTTGCTGGCTTCCTGAACACTAGCTCTTTTGTTGCATTTTATGATCCTTAATTTCCTTACTAATAAGCTATGGGTCCTTAGCGTATTTAGCGTGTTAGCTGCAATCTCGGCAAACACCGACCCGTCTGTTCTTTGAGTAGGGTGCAAAAAAGCTGACGATGCACAGAAGGTGCCTAAAGCAACTTGTTCTGCAATGAATTCAGCTGCATAAATATGACTCAGAGCCTGCCCTTCTCTTTAAATGTAATTGTCCAGAATAGCTGACTCAACCAGTGTATAAAACTCCGCCTGTACAAAGAGCTCACCTATGCCATTTGACTTTTTTTTGCTGCTTTGAGCCTAACATTCTCAAACTATTCTTGCAGGGTAAGCCCCTGCCCATAGGACACTGTCCACCTCCCCATGGAAAGCACTGAGACATTTGCAGTTGGCTTCAGTGGTATGTGGAGCCTGTGATCATCCCTGTATAGATATTAGTCCTCAAGAACAGTCCTCCTCCTACCATCATTTTCATTATTTGATGGACACCTTCCTCTCCCACGGCATTTTCAGGGATAGACCTCCCAACTCTGCACTCATGGGACTCCCAGGCTCTGGGGCAATAACTTCAGGAATGGATGGGTTGAAAGTTGCCAAGGGAGTGCCAAGGGACACCGAACACACCGAGTCATATGAAAGTGAAGTAGCCTGTGACTGCACGGTCCTCCATCCACACATCCAGCCTGGACTATCTCTCCTCCTACTAAAGAAAAAGTGATAAGCATAATGTGAGCACCATCTTCTGAGGTAATCTAATGTTTGGAAGCAAGAGGGACAAAATCAGGGAACAAGCTTGGTGCTGAAAAAAGTGACTGTTGCTCATATCGAGCTATGATGAGCTCTGTGCTGCTGTGTGTCTTGTCAAATCCATACCAAAGACACACATGTGATTGTTCATAGGATTTGTGCCAGAGCTTACCGGTGGGGTGGCTCACACAGCTGACTCCATGTTCACGTGAACATACCCCTTCCCTGCTAATCAGACGGGAAAACTCATGAACTCTGGTCAGAGAAGGGGGGTTAGCAAGCAGAGTAATAAATATCAGAGAAGAAACTGATGTATGAAAGAGAAACAAAACAAAAAAAAAAAAAAAAAGGAAGGATATGCTGGTAGGCATCTGGGAGAACAAGAAAAGAAATAAAAACTTATGGAAAATAGTTATGGAGCTATATATTACCTCAGTGTGGCTTCAGTTACCAAGTGCTGCTCTGCACTACCCACTGTAATCTCTTCCCTCCTTTTCATTTTCTCTTACTCTAGCTTCTCGCTCCAGTTCACACAAATTAATCACAGATTTTTTAAATTATTAGTCATGGTTTTCAATTCACTCACCTGTCGGCTAGTTATATCACTATCTCCTTCTTGTGTCCGGAACTTCCATGTTTTGAATATTCATCTCTCTTCCAATTTTTCAGCCTTTACCTTCCGGGTCTGTCCTCAAAGCTTCCTGACCTTCTGCTCATAACTTCCTTACCATTCTATTCAATGGAAGTGTCTTGTCCAGTAATTTTTATGTGTGTTTTTCCAAAATCCATTTGTATTGCTCCCATTGAAAATGTGTCCAGAGATTGCACAAAGGAGAGCAGAAATTTCCCCTGGAAGAAAAACCTAGGAAAACAACTCTGATGAATATAAAATCATATTCATTAAGTTTGGAGAAGCAATAAACAAATTTTTCTTTTCAAAATTTCCTCTAATATTGATTTTGTAATGGTGTAATTTTTAAATACGTTATTAAGTAGAAAAAATATTAATGACTGAAAATTTCACTTTTCCAAAAAACAGCATGTATTGAATGCTTCAAAAATGTGTGTGTTGGGGGGGGGGAGGATTTTCTTCAAATTTTCCCTTTACTAATAATAACAAAGTTGAAGAGGTCTTCTTTGGCTTACAAGAATAAAAACTTTGAAATCATAACACCAACTACAAAAGTCCTTCCTCTACACAGCTTTAAATAAAATAACTTGAAATTTACTGTGCATGCCAAACTACTTTCAAAAGTCCAGGGGAAAAAAACCCAAACAGAATATTCGGGACAATTCTGTTTCAAAATTATTCTGGATGGATGGCTAGCATATTACAAGAACAGGCTGATTTTCTTACAGGTAAGAGCGTGTTAATTGTCCGATCCAGTAGATTTGTGAAGAGTTCCTGCCAATTTCTGATTGCAAATATAGAAAAACCTCATGATTTGAAATGTTTCCGACTTAAAGCAATCATATTCTAAATCTTCTTTCTTGCTATGCCTAGTCTGTATACTCTTGAAAACTCTTTACCAGTGTGTACTATCATCAAAGGATAATACAAAATTATATGTAATGTCTGCCTTGAAAAACATGTCAGTATTGCATTTTAAATACAAAAATATAACTTGATTCCACTGTGAGTGTTATTAAAATCTTCTACATAAAGATGAAATTGTACCTTATTTTAAGATGTATTCCAACCCATTTCTGTAACAACTGAAAATAGGCTTGTGTGAATTCTTCAACAAACCAATTCTTTCCTAAGTAAAGCTAAAATTACAGAATCAGGTTATATTTCAGTAAAATAAAAGTGTTTTGACATTACTCATAGGCCACATATTTAAGGCAAACAGAGAAGTTATTATCTCTTCCATGACACATTTGAGTAGCCACTTCTAAGTGGTTCCAGCTTTGAAATCTCCGAATTTCCAGCCATGAAAAGCAAATACATTGTAATTCTGCTCCTCCTATCATCTATAACTGTACAGCAATAAGAACAAAATCTTCTCACAGAAACTATTGAATGCATGCACTTTTTAAAATAATTGCATAGTTTTCCATATGATACAAGCAAGAAAGGAAGCATTGGAGTTTACCAAATACAGACTAACTCTTGCTATGATTTTTAGAAATGTTTTAAGTTAGATTTGTCTACTAAAATTCTCTGTATCAGTTATGCCAAGGAGTTCACTTCCCCCAGATATGCTTTATTCTCAGCTAATGGTGATTCTTCTACAAATACAGTAGAGTAGTAAACCATATTGGGAGCTAGGATATTAAGCCCAGGCAAAACTGTGGATTCCTACTTTAAAACAAAACAAAACAAAACAAAACCAGCAAAACCAACTCGTGCATTTGAGAGAAGTAGTTGCACATTCTTTGAGGTTAATATACTGACAGCAGAGAAAAAAAAATATAAATCTACAGTAACAATAAATTACACACATGAGAAAGTCACATATTAATCTCATTACTGGAAAAGAATCATGAAACAGTGGAGCATCGGATGTAAGGCTGAGGTTTTCCTTAACCCCTTCAAAAAGTGATACCGGATAAAAGTTGGGATAGCGCAGGCACATTGGAACAAACTGCGTCCAGATGTGCACTGTGGGCCTGATCCAAGCTGACCGAGACTGACGGGAAGACCCTCGCTGATTTCAGTGCTGTTCAGAGCTGGCTCTCAGAAAAGTGACTTCTCAGCCAAGTGCCACATTACCAGGTCATTCCTGCGCTGCTGTGCCAAACACTCCTCCTTCTCTAACAAACTGTCTTTGGTCTTTTGTGTAATGCTTCTGGTTGGTCATGTCATAGCACTCCTGGGAAGAGATGGAAAAGCAGATGGAAAACTAAGAACAAAATAGACACTTAGATGAAACTTCCTTGGAGAGAAAGAGAGAGAGAACAACTGGGAGAGATCAGACAGAAGTTTTTGCCAGGACGTGTGAGTAAATGACATCAGGCATTCATGGAGGTTAAAGCAGTAACAGCCAAATTTCTCTCAACCTTGAGAGAACCCACTGAGGGCTCTGAAGCGGAGTGAAAGGAAGGGCAATCTGTCTAGTATGCCTGCTTGACGTATGTGCGTGTCCTGAACGTCGTCTGTGCATAAGCCTCCAAAACCACAGCACTTCAGTAAGCAAACTCTTCTTGTGCTGCAGAATCAACGTATGCATCTCTTGCATTACCTTGGAGGGGACCATGAGCTGATTTTCCAAAGATTTCTAAAAAAGTTGTATACCTTCACTGGTCTGGAGAGAAAATACCCATGCCAATGAAAAGAAAACATGGCTTCCTGTTCAGGCTTTCAGCTTCTGTTGAAATCTAAATATGAAGCTAACCACAATTTTGTGGCCAAACTCTGTCTTGGTGTCGAAGAGCCAAACTCCATCAAAATTCATAAAGTTGAACCCCACAACATAGCATATAGTTTTTTCCCAGTGCTTCTATGTATTTTCGTTTCTTACACCCACCTCAACACTTCTACGCTAGTCTCTAACTCCAGTATAGATCATTATACATACATTTAACTCAAGGCAAGATGCCTTTTTGCCGTCGGTGGCAGTAGATCAATATGGACTGGCCAGCAGAGGGTGCTACTTGAACTTGAGAATAAAACATATCAATAACCTTTAAGAATAAACAGATTTCTGTGAGATTAAGCTAATCACAGGGGTAGCCACCTCCTTCTGCCATTGGTGCTAAAGAAACGGAATGGTCATATATTTTTTTCCTGAAATGTTTGTTTCAACTGGTAGTATAAAATGCTGAGAAGTGATCTAAGTGAAGCTTGGGATTTATGCTCTGAAGGCAGTCTAAATGGCGCTAGATGCTACTGTACAGGAATAAGCATTGCATACAGCATTGTTGGTTCACTTTGGTAGACTTCTCATTTTATATTTTCTCCACAGATAAATTAGAAATTAGGTTTCCACCCCAGGTCATCATCCCAGATTTTTACCTCTTTGCCTTTTACCAGACCGAACCAATCTGCTTGAAATTTCTTAAGTGTATTATTCTGCCAAAGTAGAAGTTTAATGGAAAGTTTGAGGTAAATTCAGCAAGATGTTTGGGAGACATGAGGGCTCAAAAAAGGAAGCAATTTCACCTCTTGAAAATTTTCCTAACATTTTTTTTGGCTTATAGTAACTGCAAAATGGCTTGGCTGAGAAACTAGAAATTTGTTTTAATCTTTTGTAGATGGTGATTTCTGTTTCCTTTGGCTTCTTTTGGGGTGCTTCAGGGGGCAATTATTTAGTCGCTAAAAGACGTTTATGCAAACATTTAGGGTTCCTAAATCCGCATGTCAGCTTTTATAGGGCTTATGAAGTCCACAATAGTGGAATGCAGTCTTCCCAGACTGCAACAGACTTTTTCACAGGGTAACTCTTCACAGGGTAACTCTTGCCTGAATGTTGGGCAAACTTCATTTCAGAAAAGACTTTGGTAGGTTTCAGTTGCCCTGTGAGAAGCTCTGAAGGTTCCCACCCACAGCACCGTCAGGTCCTCCGAGACCTACTTGGGGCAAAGGCATTCCCATAAAGGCATTTTGCTTCCTTTTTGTCTCTACATCTGCTTAGAGTTCTCCTACATGTCTCTGTTATCTGCACGTATCTCTGTTGGTAGGATTTGAGGGAGAAAATGTTCTTCACCACAAATCTAAACTGGTTCTGTAAGGTAGGCCACTCCCAGTGTGTGGCCAGGGGCAGGTCTGTATGTAAACATTTACCCCAATGACACCCAGAAAAAAAAAATCAACTTTTCCGTTCTTCTCACTGGTTGGTGAAATGTCCTGTATTGGCCCTGAGGATCTCATCTTTAAGTGTAGCTAACACTTTTTCAGTAGTTAGCAAAACTCTCCATGACGAGGTTTGAAGGTGTTCTGAACTTTTGCAGTATGTGATATATTACTCCTACTGGCCCAAAGTCTAAGGAGTGAAGCAATTTACTGGCAGCATTTTTTGTAGAGTAATATTAAGAAAAAGCTGAGGTTCCCTAATGATTTATGAACAGAATATGGTCAGAATTAGCACCAACCTGGTGAAGATACTGTTCCATTTTTGAGATTTTTGTGTTGCTCCCAACTTTTTGGATCTACCATGAATTATATCTTTTTCAGTCCAAAAATACAGAAATAAGGAGGTAGGATCCAAAAATATAGGTCAGAAAGAATCTGTGAAAGTTTGGGAAACTTGAAACCAGGCTGTCAGAAAGGAACGAGGGAGGTATGCAAAAAGTACAAAAGACTTAATATTACACCTGCAGGCAGAATTATCCTCCAAAGTACAGAACATTTTCTGAAAATAATTTACTGTTATTGAAATGCTGACTAGAAGGAGCAACGTGTAAAGCCAGGCCTGAGACAGCCATTGCATTATGAATGAAATGTGTTTCTGTCACCTAGCTTTCTTTTTCCCTGTTCCCTCTTTTCTCCTGTCATCCTACACCCAGCATTACTGCGGAATCTATTTTATGAAGGGAAAATATATTTTGAAGAAAGCCTTGCTTATAGTCACCTGTCAACCTCTTATGTATGCAGTTACTGGCCCAGAGTTTTATGTGTCAGTAAGACAGCTAGTAGTACCACAGAAGTAAAAATGTGGTACGTTAAAAGATGATGTGCTAAATTTGCATTGGTTAAACTAATGAAGTCCTGGTGGGTTCAAAGAGGTATGGACTTGGTAGGCAGCAAGGCATGCTAACAAAATGAAGTGAAGAACAATGTAGAATCACAGAATCACAGAATTTTCAGAGTTGGAAGGGACCTCTAGAGATCATCTAGTCCAACTCCCCTGCCAAAGCAGGATTGCCTAGAGCACGTTACTCAGGACTACATCCAGGCGGGTCTTGAAAATCTCCAGAGAAGGGGACTCCACAACCTCCCTGGGCAGCCTGTTCCAGTGCTCTGTCACCCTCACCGTAAAGAAGTTTTTCCGTGTATTTGAACGGAACTTCCTATGTTCCAACTTATGCCTGTTGCCCCTCGTCCTGCCACTGGGAACCACTGAAAAGAGTCTGGCTCCATCCTCCTTCAACCCACCCTTTAGATACTTGTATGCCATAATAAGGTCTCCCCTCAGCCTTCTCTTCTCCAGGCTAAAGAGTCCCAGCTCTCTCAGCCTTTCCTCATAAGGGAGATGCTCCAATCCCTCAATCATCTTAGTTGCCCTACGCTGGACTCTCTCCAGCAGTTCCCTGTCTCTCTTGAACTGGGGAGCCCAGAACTGGACACAGTATTCCAGTTGTGGCCTCACCAGTGCAGAGTAGAGGGGGGAGAATGACCTCCCTCGACCTACTGGCCACACTCTTCCCTGTGCAGCCCAGGATTCCACTGGCCTTTTTGGCGACAAGGGCACATTGCGGGCTCATTGACAATTTATTATCTACCAGGACTCCCAAATCCTTCTCCTCAGAGCTACTTCCCAGCAGGTCCACCCCTAACCTATACTGGTGCCCAGCATTCTTCCTCCCCAGGTGCAGGACCCTGCACTTGCTTTTGTTGAACCTCATTAGGTTCTTCTCTGCCCAGCTCTCCAGCCTGTCCAGGTCACGCTGGATGGCAGCGTGGCCCTCTGGCAGCTATCTCAAAATTGGGGAAGAATTGAGAAATAAAGAATATCTAAAAACTATAGAGAAAAGGGGTTCTCAAAAGTTTGTTTCTGAGGGGCAAAGGGAAAAAAAGCAGAAAATTCTTTTTAATGGAAATCCTTGTTACATTTGACAACATGGCCATGATTTATAAGTATGTAGTCTGTTTACAAACACTTTGTAGGCTTCACTTTGCTAACCTCTTCTATAGAAGAAAAGTCTGCACCGGATGATTTTCTACCCATTTGTTGTTTCTTTTCCATCAAACAAAAGTATTGAGAAAGTACTGATCAACAGAAGACGAGAAATGGAAAACAGATCAGAAAAGAGCAATGCTATGACACCCCTGAATGTTGTCCCTTTTCAAATGTTTTCTCAGGAAGAGACATATTTCATCCCGCAAGTAACTATGAGAACCAGTCATCATCTAAAGGAAATTTCTTCATTAAAATCCATTTGTCTTGTAATTTCTCTGTTCACAAATACGTGGGATTTTTTTCATCAAACCAGTCCATCACCTTTCCCATACTTGAAAGGGAAACTCCAACAAAGAGTGCTTGCAGGTTCATTATTTGGCTCAGTTATTTGCCAGATGTGAGTGAGACTGTGTTTTGGCTAGCCTGTATGCTCTAATGTAATATTAAACCAAATAAAAAATTAAATGGGGTCCAAGTGCAGACCTGCAGCTAAGAGAAATGTTTTATGAAAAAAGGAAAATTTCTGAAATTTTATCTTCACTCTTGAGGTAATCTAAATTATTTATGCCAAAACCATAAATTAAGCTCTATATCCTCTTAGAAATATGACAAAAATCCACTATTTTTTCAATCCAATTAATCTCCAGCAACACCCACCCTATTTTACCTTCAAGATAATATTGCTATGTCTGGAAGGACTGCTTATAAGGGATTCTGACTGCTGTTTCCAATGTTCCTCCCTAGAATTGCAGGCTATCTGCAGACCTGTTTTCCATGTGTCCCAATTTAAAATCATATCAAGAAATTTATTCCACCAAACATCCTTAAATGTCAAAACTGATATTTCTGGCTTATAGTTCACAACAGTATCTGAATTATTAACTCATCCACAACTGCCAAATGGCAGGTTAGCTGCCAGGTTAGCCTGAGTGAAAACTGCATAAAATGAGAAGCGTTGTATGAAAACATTTGGTAATTGATTTATTTTTTTCTCTATATGCCAAAGGATGGTTTTGGAAGGTTGACAACATGTTTATCACTGTGACTCCAAAGTCTACTTGCAAGATCAATTGATCTCTTCCCTCTTTATCATTGCTATATTTATGAAAATGTACTTTACATGCTTTTATGACTTTATGTATTCAGCTGTTATATAGAAAACATAAAATGGTATACTGAAGAAAAAAAGCATGAAATATGTATTTAAGAGAACAGAACACACATGAGGAAGCTCAATGAAAAATCTAATTGCTAGTGTCACCTAACGGCAGAGATCTCTGACACAAAGTCTGTTCTTTACTGGAGGGTGTGCTTTTAGTACCAATCTGCAGCTAATGTAAAAGTCAGAAGATAATTCTGTTGAAAAATATTCTTTTTCATTTTTCATTTTCATTTGACCCCGTTTGCAACACTGGGTCCATATTGTTCCACAAAAGACCTGGTTTGGTTTGGGGTTTCTTTGGAAGATCCTGCTTGACTTGAATGAACTTTGCATCAGGCCTCAGTTCTGTACTAGCTAAAACTCTTCCATCAGAATTTTTCTGCCATCCATCGTAGACCAATTAGGAGGAATAAGGAGGTTATCTGAGCCTTGAGGTGCATGGATAATCATGAGAATTGTTTCTGGCTTGTCTATAGGAAGGATGCAATAATTATCCTGGTAATTGTTTGAAAACTCTATAAACTATCCCTCAAATAGGATTTGTTTAGTTTCTTGGAGCTGCTCTGGAATGATACACATTCTTCACTTGCAACTCATTATCTGTGACCGATGACCCACTTGTGCGTAGCACAGCAATCTTCAGCTAATTCTGGTATACATTTGAAACTATATCACGGCATGACAACATTAATTTCTTTCTTTCTTTCTTTCTTTACATATGTATTGACAATAATTAATAGGCAAATAAACAGCATGATAACTAGGATTTCATCTGAATACATGCGTACATGCACATATATAAACATTTATGAAAGAAACACAAAAGACAGATGTATGCATGGCCTAGAAAATAAAACAGTGGGTAAAGAAATACTTTTTGGTGTATACGAAAAATGCACACAACTTATATAGGTTGAATTCCATGTACCTTTATTTGTCCTCAACCATACATATTGAATGATTGCACAGATATATGAATGTCAGGACTTAAAGAGAAGAACAAAACAGTGTAAACTAACATCTATTTGAAAGAATATTGAATCTCTTCTTAGTGCAAACTAACAGGAATGGAATGATGTTGAGACAGGCCTTTTGTTTAAAAGGCTTTTTCAGCTGTTTGAAATTCGGGCAAGAGAAGGCTTAGGCCTGTCTGGATTTGTAGCGTTTTACCCTAGCACCTCCACCACAGTTAATGAGTATAGCAAAGCTTTGTGAAAGTTGTGGTTGAAATAGCTGTTTGTAGCAGAAATAAAATATACAGAAGTTATTACTTACATTTCAAAGTAGCTGTGATTAGCCATAAAAAATAAGCTTAGCAATTATTACAAACATGAGTATCTGAAAATACCTCTAGCAAGACCTAAGCTGTGATCACATTAAGGCCGTTTGATGCAAACTTCTAATTTGGCAACAAACTGCTTGGAAATCAAACTGTAGTAGATAGAAACTACTCAAGGTTTAAGCAAACATTGTTCAGAGTTTAATCTTCCATTTGTTGTGGTTAACTCTTATTTGTCTTCCCCAGGGAAATGTAGATTGCCACATCATCATTCTCTGTCTTCCCTCTGCCTCCTCTCCCCTTCCCTCCAGTTATTTCCACTTAAATTGTACCAACCTTGGTGAAACAAAGAACATCCTTAACTTCCTTGAAGCAGCAAGCTGAGAAGTCTTTCAAAACATATGCTCTAAAGAGGAAATTATTATCTTCATATAAAAAGTATTCAGCAAAAAAAGGATTTGTTTCCTTTTGTGCTTTTCCTTGAGCTAAGTATAGGGAAGTATACCAAAGACATTAAGAGATTCTCCATATATCCCCAAGGCCTTAGAGATACAAGAGTTTGCTGTCAAGATTTCTTGTTACATTTACTCTCTTGCTTGTCAATGAAGTGCATGTCCCCAGCGGGCTGGGGGCAAATTTGCACCCCTGAATTTTGCCTTGGTATTCTGCCTTGCTAAAAAGACCCACGCTCCCGCCAGGTCTCTCTGCCTGCCGGAGTCTGTGCTCCTGGGACCACAGCTTTCAACTCAAAGGAAAAAAATGCCTCTGCCTCTAAATACCCTACACAACAGGAACCTCCTACTGTAAACTAGCATGCTCTTTGAGGGGGGGTGGGAACTATACTGTCCAACCTGGTGGTGTTCAATCAAAATCCAGGTGTTGCACTCCTTTGATGTACTCCAGTCTTTAGGCCATTGTACAAGAAGTAGGCATCAACCAGTTTCTTCAGGGAAGGTGCTGACAGGTAGCAAACTCAAACCCATCCAGAAGTGTTACATGTTCTCTGAGCAAACAGAGAATTAGGAATACTTTATTAAAAATTCTCAAATGGAGGTAAGTGGAAAATAGTCAATTAATCCTCTCAGGCGAGCAGCCACACTTCTGGACTTGTACACTTTCAGCAAGCTACGTGTGCTTGGGAGCTTCCATCAGAAAAGCATGTGCTATCTCAGATATTTTGATGCATAAGAAGACAAGAGTGGTCTGACTGGGTCACACCAGAGATCCATCCAGCTCGGAGTCACATTCTCAAAGAAGTCAAAAAGATGATGCCTAGGGAGGGGTGTAAGTGATGCTGCTCAAGAATTCTAGCATTCGACCGTTTGTGACTCATTGACTTTTTGAACCAGTTGTCTTACATATAATAATTCTCAGTGGGTATTTCTTACATGAATTTGTCTAGTTGCCTTTTGAAATCATGTAAACTTTCAGCATCTGAAACACCCTGTGATAAGGAATTCCACATATTAACTGCACGTTGACACAGATGGATTAGGGCCAGCTTGTTTGAATCTATCTCCTGGACCTGAATTACACTCTGGGAACTTAAGTGCTATTTACAGTTCACCCTTAGTCCCCTAAACTCGTGACTTGGTTGAGCAAAATCTGAAAGCCAAATACCCACCAGTTCCACTGAAGCTTCAATTTATTGTCATTATATTTAAGGTATTCTTCCAGGGTGACACCGCAGTGCTGTGCCATAACTGAAGTCTTAAAATTGGGCAACTTATTAGACCTGTTCACCCCTGCCTTTCACAGACTGTTTTATTTATTCCTTCATATTAAATACAATTCCCTTTACTAACACTTTTACTGTTTTCTTTTCTTTTTTTTTATCAACAGAGATAGCATGTATTAATGACAAGTACAACAGGAAGAATAAGAAATTTACATTTAAAAAGATCCAATCAGACTAAGCTGAGGTAAGGTTTTAAGACACAGAAATCCAATTTCCCTTCTTAGGGGGAAATAAAAATTCTGTTCAGATCTTGGACAAGAAACAGCAAGGAAACGTATGAAGTATCACATTACTTTTTGATGGAGAAATGGAAGAAAAAAATATTGCTGGTAGTTGTTTGAACCTTTAACTCACATTGAACAATGAAAAACCAAAAGACAGAAAAAAAATCTGATTTGTATTGTAAACATTTTGGTTTTGTCTTTTTTATCTGTGTGCAAACCATCCATTTGTTTGACTGTAACCCACAGGTCATTTTCTTGCCATTGTACATGCCATTCCCACTGTGGTATTACAGATAGGCAAAGCAGATAAACAGAAGAAGCAAATAAACAGTCTTCAGTGCGATGAATGCAATTTATAATTAGCATGGACAGAGAAAAGATTCTAAGCAGAGGCTTAAAAAAATTACAGGCCCTGATGTTCAACTTGTTTCTAAATTCGTCTGTGAACCACTGATAAAATGGAATGAGAAAAGTCTTTGTAAAGTAAATGATATATTATTACACAAAATAATAAGAACATGCAGTGCTGTAAGTATGAATTAGGCATCCTGTGGTTGATTTTGCATCATATAAACATACTAGTCAGTCCAATGCTGAAAAGACAGCTGGGAATTCAGTAACTAGTGTCCCTTGTCCAGCTATTAGTGACTCCCAAAGATCCTTGGTATAAGGGACCCATATGGAACTACTCATGTGAGTAAGGTAAACTGCCAGAGCGAGCTACGTATCATGAGTAATAATATATTAGCCAGAAATTGAGAGTATAAATATATGAAGCACAATTAAAGCTCACTGAATTCAATTAGATTTTTCCACTGGATTTGTTGGCACTGAATCACAACAGGAAAGGGAGACTTGCTTAATGTACACCTGAAATGATACATACAAGTACATCATTGTCAGTCATGTTACCAATACATTGCATACACGTTGCGTGAAGGCCTAACAAAGAATTTCTGATATTGGATTGGTAATTTTTGAGATGGAAATTTTTCCTTTAAAACCTTAGAAAAATTCAAGGATGCTTGAGTGATGACAATGCATCAGGGTTGTTTTTTCCCCTTGCTTTGTGTGGGTACATGCTTAGGGAGATGGTCATCCTGCTTACTAGTTTGGTTTAGTTGTCAGCAGCAGACATTGGGCTTTCCTCATCAAACGTTAATCCATAAATACTCAATATTATTTATTTCCAAGTTATTGCTGAGACAGAAACAAATAACTTCATTTTGATGGAGTGCCACTCATTTTCTCAATTTACTCAGACAGCCTCTTTCTGTGTTATGTCCTATAACTATGATATTAACGTTCAAGTCATGAACATCTCTCCAAATTTCATTAATACCAACTAAGTCAAATTAAGCCCATAAAGCAAGCAGTTCTCATTTCTCCTGTTTATTACACTGGATCCTAGCATAGACAGATAATTAAAGACATTTCTTTTCTTCATGCTCCTTGGTGCCTTGATTAAGGCTGTTCTCAACACTCTGACATTCCACTAAGAGCATGTCTTCTATTCGTTTTCCCTTTTGCTGTGAATTTAACAGTTTTCCAATTAGTGCAGCAGGCTGGTGAGACGGGGACCATTTACCTTGTGTATTCACTTCTCAGCTTAGAAGGTGGACCGTATTGTCTTCCACAAATGATAGCTTCTGCAAAAGAAATCTTTCTCTTTACCATACTTGCCTTGCCGGTACTGCTCCCTGCTTGCTCCTCTTACAGCTAGGGAATGGCAGCAATGGGAGGTGCAGGCCAGCAACAAGGAGATACCATGAAGCTTATTAGTAGGATTCCTAGCAGTGTTGCAGCCCAATGACAAACCGAGGAATCTGCCATTATCCACAGAGTTCCTTCATCGTTTAAGTTAGCCTAGGGAACTTTCCTTCTCCCGGAGAATCCAGCTGTTAGGATGGCCAGCCTTCTAGTAATCTTCCCCCGGGCACCTAATTCTTCACTGTTTGTTAGAGGTTTAAAAGAGAATATGATCATCTCTGAGCTCTAATGCATTATGATACTTGGGATCGGCGTGGAGTATGGAGTTTCTCGCTGTCTTTTATAGCACTGACATGTTATAAAAACATAGTATGCAGCCTCAAAGATTCAAATTCATGTATGGATTACTATTTCGTGTACCTTTTAAAGGTCATTCCAAGAAAAAAGTCATATGACTATAATATCCTCCCATGAATACAAAACCTCCCAACAAATTTGGATTGCTGTGTGGCAAAGCATAGGGTATAATTTCAGAATAAATAACTTTTCATTTGTAAATGCTTAGCAAATCAAGTAAATTGGAAAATTAATCAAATTTATGAAACAAACAGTTCTGAGTGTACAGTCATTACACATGGTTACATCACAGATATCTTTGTGTTGTAACACGTTTTGTGTTTAATAACCTGTATTTTATACCAAACTCTATTGGGGAAAGTAGTGGGCACCAGCAGTATAAATAAGCAGAAATTAAACTGCTTTTCTGTATATTATACATGGACTAAGTCTTTGGTCACAATAATATAACTGATTATTTTACCATAGAATTAAAAATAACATTTACTCACTCTCAATAGTTTGTTAAATCTACATTTGATGAATATGGCTAACCAGACTGACATTCATTAAGTGAACCAGAACTAAAAATTATTTAAATACAGTGTTGTTGCTGTCTCAAAATTCCAGATGAATACTTCTGCCCACCAGCAGGCATGCGCATGGAAAAAGTGCTTCTGAAATCCTAAACCTAACATTTTCCTTTTAGCTAGCATAAATGTCCTTAATGTAAAAATCTGATCCCTTAATAAATTAGAGATTATTATAACTCTGCAAAATGCTTTTTATAGGCAAGAACTAGTCCTGATGAAAAGCTTCTGTGAGTAGGTTTACTTGTATCTCTATTGTTTCCTCAATCAGGAGGAAGATCAGTGCAGGAAAAGGTCCCTGGCATCTTCAATGAAAAGTAGAAATTACAGGACCTGGTAAATTCAAGAGGTATTTGCTTTTAAAATCATGGTTTATGTGTGTTGTCTCAGCCAATCCAAGCTTTTTTTTTCATGATGATTTGTAACTGTTTATTTTCCAGTGTGTTGGAGCAGGCAAGGATTTTATGTTTGCTAGTCAATGCACAGTCAACCTTGTTACAGCAAAGAGATGAGCCTCAGACAAACACAGACGCACAACTAGTATACTAGTGCTCTCTTTGGACTTGTACTTCTTGCATCAGATAGTGAAAGAAAAGAATTCAGGTGTAGAACGCTATTTTTACAGCCAAATTTTGCAATCCCTTGCTATATTCTTTATTCATAGAAGCCATCTCATCAACAGCACTAGTGGGGCTCTTTCCTTGATTAAAGCCTTCTCCAACTTCTGACAGATGAAGATTCAGAGACATCATTAAAGTTGATTTCTATTACTTTCAAATCTGGCTTTTCAGATAAAAAAGAGTTGGACAAAAGAATTTGATTACACACTGAGACTATTTTAACATCATAAGTCTACAGGCAGAAAGGAGTTTCCTCTGTCTCCACTTCAAGTATACAAAAACTTGTGTTGCTCCACTATAGGCTGGTAAAGAAATTGTGTGAACACAGGTAAAATCCATGCTGAGACTGAGCTAATAGGCCTCACTGAGCAGAAAATATGTTACCTGGGAACTAAGGCTGCACCACACATGTTCACATAGCTTCCACGCAGATCTATCATGTATATTTGATCTTCAGTTTTTTGGGACTGTCTCTTTCACGATGCCTTTTTTGAGGAAAGACAAGCTACAGAGGATGGGGACTGTACCATCCAAAGGGGAATACGGTATAAATAACACTGGAGCAGGAGGCCTGTTCGACAAAGGCACTTAGTGCCTGAGTGTTGCAAAGCCAGCTCTCCTCTTTCAGGGTGCCAGATGGCTTCTGGCTTCAAGCCCTGCGGTGCTTCTGAAGCAGGTTCCCTGCACCAGGTCTGGACTAAATGTGAGTGGAGTTTGATCATGTCTGCCCTTTTGTAGTGACATAAACACCCCCAGAGGCATCTGTCTGGTCCCAAAGAGAGACTTGAGTAGCCTCAGGTTTTCTTTACATTGTCTCAACCGTGCAGCATATCTAAAGCCTACACCGAAGAACAAAGTTGTAGGTGAGGGCTGGAAAGACAGAATACAAAATTCTGCATGATATCCGCTGGGCAAGTAGGGGATCTAGATAAACTGGCTTCCATTGAATTTGCATTGCTTCGTATCTATTTCTACATCTGCATTCATTCTTTTAATGTCTCCTTACCCTGAGTTCCCATCCAGAAGTTCAAGGAGCTTTATCTGGATGTTAAACAGTTGGGGAAATCATTGCAAAAAGAATTTGCAAAAGTAATCAGGCTAATGTTTAGAAAAATGACGCTGCTTATACCCTCTTCTGTTCAAGCAAATGATTTTACTGTCAGATATTTTCAAACAGAAAAGCTGAAGTACAGGCTGGTAGTCATTAACAGTGTGCAGAATGTGAGTTCCAAACCAGGAACCTGGATCTAAGCGTAGACCCCAGCCAGTCAGAATGGAAGTGCACTGTACGACCTATTTCTCCCACCTCACATAATCAAAACAACTCAAACTTTTCTTTTTGAATACATGACAGCCACAACACACTAATTGCAGCTAACCTGCAGGCCAAGAATTATTCAGAACAATTACACAGTAGAGTTTCCAAAATCCATGTATTTGAGAAAGTTTCCACTTGTAGATTTTAAACTTGAGAAGTAGAGATGCTAAAATATACATAGTACTGCACAAATAATCTCCTAAACTGGGAAAATATTTTTTCTTTCTTTCTCTTTCTTTCTTTCTCTGTTTCTTTCTTTGTTTCTTTCTTTCTTTCTGAGAGAGAATGTGCTTTCATTGAGCATTGAAGAAAATGGATTCAAATCCTTGCTCTTCCTCATGTAGGCTACGGGCTTGATCCCAGATGCCTTACTTTCTAGGGAAGTAATATATATTATAGTGTGAATTCATTTTCATTTTGACAATGAATCCCACACTATGGACCTGGTAAACATTTTTTTGTGGAAAAATACATTGTCAAAAGTTCCCAGCCATTTCTAATTGTAAGTTTGTTTCTGGAAAGGGAAAAATGAAAGGGAGGAAATATAACCATATTCGTTGGGCAAATCACACGCTAAATGCCTCCTTTTGCTGGAACAAACAGATGTGGAATGACAGGCAGAGTCATCCAAAAAGTCAGCCTTTGAGTTGGCAGCAGGAGATTTATGTTCTAGTTCTGGCTTTGTCACTGGCTGGCTTTACTTTCCAGCTCTTTGCCTTTTTGTATCCCTTATGTGTCTTCCCTATTTAACTTATAAAAACTTTGGCATAACAGCATTCCCTTAAAATCTGTAGCTCTTCAGTGAAACTCCATGGTAGCAGGGCCGCCACATTAGCAATGTCAAGCTGTAGGGACCTCTCAGCCTAGATCTGAGTAGGCAAAGGTAGGAAGAGTTGCTGCAGCAGTGGGAATAAGAGCTTCTTAGGGGCAGTTTTTAAGAGCCAGTTGTAGCAAACCAGGCTGAGCTGCTTCCAGCACAGCTCTCAGCCTCTACTTGTGAGTGCAACCCTCCTATTCATCTCCATTGTCCAGGGAGTTCTCTGTCTGCTTGCATAAATTTAGAGCTTTGACATGAAAAGGATGGGGCTTTTCTCATCCTCAGGAACTTTTCCAGTTAGGGACTGATACTGTTACTATTTACAACCAAAAGAACTTCTTTGATGACACAGAGGGATACCAGCATAAGCCAAGGTCATAGTGATAAAATCAGCCCCCAGTGCAAAATATCAAACCTTTGAAACACTAGTACTTGACAGGTTGGTGGTTGTTTTGTGTTTGGTTTTTTTTTTTTCTACTTGGCTGTATGGAGTTTAGGCAGTAGGTCAAATTCTGCTCTCACAACACTGTGAGTCTGGGAGACGTGAAGTTAATATCAAAGACAGCTGACTAACACTATGCCTGCAACTTTTATTGATAAACGTGTTGCACGTATTGCTAAATGCATCATTTATTCTCAGTGTTAAAATGACACATGGCATCTTTATAAAACTAGAAATAATTGTTTTTCAGTAATATATTAATAGCTATGCATGTGTTTTATGGAACATTCCTTTGTGTAAAAAGGGTTGTTAGATTGTGACACCAGGTTTTATTTCTTCCTCTTTTTTAATTTCAATTTCAGCCATTTAGGGGAGGTTTTCTTCTATTTTTAGTTGCCTTGACTCATGCTTGAATTTACTAAATTACTCTTCCCAAATGCTCACAGGGAGAGTCTTTTGAATTAATGGATGAAGCTAAACTCACTCCCATTCTGCAACTAAATTAGTATATTACATGCAATTATTTATGATTCATCCAAACTGGCTTCCCATGGCCCCATAAATCTTATAGAGTCAGAACGTTGTGGCATCATCTTTGCTGATAGTTTTCATTCTTTTGCCAGGCATAATGCTCCTTGAATTGGAGAAATACTGTTCCTATGTGGCGAGGACCAGTTACACTGCTGGCACCAGCAAATTTCAGGAACTGTGTCCAGCCTGACAGAGGGAAAGTAGGTATTTCCAACGGGACTAAGCACCTCCGTCCAAAACTGCACTCTTCTAAATTCCTGCTCATTTGTTGCCACACCCTGGAGGTGCTTAAGCTCCGCAGGCGCCAGCTTTTCACATTAAAATTCCCCAGACTCCTGAAATTCTGCTGTGGGCATGTCCAGAAATGCCTCTCATGTCATGGCACCGAGCTAGCTCACACCCCAGCACCGTCTGATCCAGTGAACTCAGCTTTCCTGCACCTGCACCCGTCTTGCCCAAGGGGTAGAGCCGGTGAATGTTCCCAAAACACAGTGAGCTGCCGCTCTGCGAAGCGCAGCAGCAGCAGTTGCTGTTCTCCTCTGCCGTGTTCAAGAGCTCCTTGGTGAGAGCTTTTCCCCTAGATGTGGGAAAGCTGGGTTTTACACCCTCCTGCGCCTGAGGACATCAAAACCCACGCCCTCGCCATGAGGCCGGGGCTGTTCTGGGTGAAAGTGCTCTCCACCCTGCCCTTTGAAGCTCTTCCACCCTACAGGAACAAGCCACCGCTTTGCAACAGCGGTGGAGAACATGAGTGAGCATGATGCTTCGAGGGGTTATGGCCCTCATGGGAGATTTGGGTGCCATTTCCCTCCCCTAAAGAGTTTCTGGGTATTATGTCCTAGGTCAAATGTATAAATGATCTTTTTGGACCATATATGGGAAGGGGCTTCCCCGGTGATGCTCAGTGGGATGCCGAGGAGTCTGGCAGCAGTGTTTTCTACCCGGCAGCAGTCACCCCTCCCTGGTCGACACTGCCACTGGAGCCTCTGAGCACTGCTGCAGCTCCTCCTGGCTGGTTCACCTGAGGGCTTCATGAAGGCTGAGTTTCTCAACAACTCCTCTCCCCAGAGAAGCAAAACAATAACACCACGGAACAAGGACCCGCTGCAGCATTTCAAGTATGTCCAACATCCGTCACACTCCACCTCCCAGCTGCCCTGTGGTCCCACACGCAGTCAGCCATAGCTGCAGCCTCCCTGACAGAGGCCAGCAGGCACCCTGTGACCCCCACAGCAGCCCTGCTGCCAGGTGACAGGGACGCCGCCTGTCCTCATTTGTCATGGTCCAGGATCTCTGCCCTCTCAGCTTGTTGAAGCTATTTTCTGGCCAATGGCTTGAGGAAGATGGTGAACTGGGTTTCTTTTTTCAGGGGTTTTGAAGAACGAGTTGCATATTTCTCCATAATATGCATCTATCTGGGTGACAACCCTGCCAGCCCAGGACTGCCCACTTCTGCTACCAACCATTGTTTCCCAGGGTAATTGTCATGAAGTGGTTGCAGCCTCTGGGACCCCAATTCACGCTGAGCTTTTTGTTTTGCCTTGACTGTTGGAAGCCTCCAGTGACTCTCGGGTTTATAGCGGTGAAGTCATATGCGACTCAAGTGCCCTTTAGTCTGTGCCCTTTTTGGTGTGATAGTTCGGATTCCTTGGCCCACAAAGTCAAACCACTACCCCACTTCACAAGCTTGAGTGAGTCCTTTGGCTCGCCAGCTGCATTGTTCAAAGATTAATTTTTGATCTTCAGTGCACTTCTTTGACTTCCTTAGGCACGTTTCCAGTGGAAGTAAAACTTGCAAAAAGTCTGTCTGCATATCTGTGCCATCCGCAGTGCATTTTGCCTCTTTTTTCTGTTGTCAAACAAACCTGGCAGGAAGATACAGGTTTGACAGGAGAGATGGGGCCTGAGTATTTGCCAGCTCTCCTCAACGGGTATTGCCAGCTGATTTCTGTAATGAAATAAGTGTACCTGTGATGCATGATACATATATATCATTGCCAAAATGCTCTTCAGAAGCAGGTTAGAGATATACAAAGATAACAATAAATTTCATTAAAACTAGTCAACTGACAGACAGAAACGGGTAGGAAAGCAGCCTTCATTACTGTCCATATTCAGAGAATTAATTATTGCAGGGCTAGCGACAGATCTGAGGTTAGTGTTTGAGAGGGCAGGCACAGCATGAGCAGGTTTATGAATGCATCCTGTGCAGCTTACCAGGCAAGGACAAGGGCTGGACCTGGCTGGAGGCAATTGTTTACAGCTATCTCAGGGGTGGTCAGGGGTATATTACCAATGCCGGGGATCCCTACTCACCCCATAAATAACTGTGTAGCATTGTTCGTGGAATTAATTTCGATCTGGTCTTTTATGAGGGATACGTTCATCCAGCTTTAACCCTTTTACCTACAAAGCAACTGCAAGGTTGTCTCTCAGTCATTTCTGTTTGAGTACAAGTCATACATGTTTTGTTTTTCCTGTGGTTTGCAGTATTCATGACTTTTTTTTTTTTCTGTTGTAGAAGCTGACTACGCTATAATCACTTCCAAATACTCCCCCTGACAAGGATAAATCAGCCTATGCTGAGCTCTGGGCTGCTATGGCCAGACTGCTGCCAATATCAAAGCCTGTTTAAAAGTAGCTGGGGGATCTCAGCGCTGCTCCGCAGATACAGATGTTTAACATTTCATTACCAGAGTTTTATGCTAGCCCCCTCCACGTGACTGAACTGAAACCTCTTCAATATACCTAACGCTGCAGAATCAACTATTCTTGAAACAAGGCTATCTTCTGTATATCTGTATATATATATATCTGTATAGATATATCTGATATATACAGAAGATATCTGTATATCTTCTCCTGGGCTGGCAGGTGCTGCTGGCAAGTACAGTGAATTACTGTTTACCCCTCCTCCAGCAATCTCTTCTACTTCTAGAGCATTTCAGCCCCAGCAGGGCTTTTAGCAGCTCCAGCACTCTGAGGCTTCTCTTTGTTTTACTACTAGTGTGGTTGAGTAACCACTCTGAGCTGAGGACCGTGACCAGCCTGTTTCTAGATGTTCAGGCCTGCAGCACTGTCCTCGCAGGACCCCATCGGGCGGACAGGATGGCCTGGAAAATCCCAGGCCCGCTTAATGCCGTGGCTGGCAGGGATCATGAAGCTGTTGCAATGGTGCTCCTTTATATACTACTTAGCTGTGCTTTTGCTGTTTTCAAGCACTGAACACCTGCACTTCTCAAGCCAGGGGGCCTGGTTGATACTTAGTAATAAAAGCACTGAATGGCTTTTTCAGTTGAATGAGAATCTCCCTGGTCATATGTCAGCAAAGAAAGTTCAGAAGATCCCATAGATTTCATGTGCTTTTACAGCCCGGGAAATATTTTTTTGAATCATATCCTTGGCTGCATAGAAAGAAGCATGAACAGCAGGTCGAGGGAAGGGATTCTTCCCCCTCTGCTCTGCTCTTGTGAGATCCCACCCGGAGTATTGCATCCAGTTCTGGGACATCAACCCGTTAGAGCAGGTCCAGAGGAGGCCCACGGAAATGATCAGAGGTCTGGAACACCTCTCCTATAAAGAAAGGCTGAGAGTTGGAGTTGTTCAGCCTGGAAAAGAGAAGGCTCCAGGGAGACCTTATTATGGCCTTTCAATACTTAAAGGGGTCTTATAAGAGAGATGGAGACTTTTTACCAAGACCTGTAGTGACAGGACAAGATGCAACAGTTTTAAACTGAAAGAGGGTATGTTTAGATTGAACGTAAGGAAGACATATTTTTATGATGAGGGTGATGAGACATCGGAACTTGTTGCCCAGAGAAGTTGTGGATGCCCCATCCCTGGAAGTGTTCAAGCTCAGGTTGGATGGGGCTTTGAGCAACCTGATCTAGTGAAAGATGCCCCTGCGCATGGCTGGTTTGAACTAAATGATCTTTAGAAGTCTCTTCCAAACCAAAACATTCCGTGATTCTATGTTTTATTGTTCTATGAAGAAAATGAGCTAGCTGCACTGACAGGAAATTAGTACCTTGTAAGGCTTTACACTAAGTTTGTTGTTATTCTTTTTGTTTGATATTTAGCAGCTCTTGTAAGACTGACTCACATCCTAGCTTTGGTAGTAACTAATTAAAATCACTGCCTCCTTTCTTCCAGCAAGATTACAAACGAACTGATTTCAGTAACGTCCTTCATGACATCACATCTTGGGAGGTGAAATTTGATGAAGTTCAACACAAAACTATAAATAAAATGGAAACACTGATAGGTAGTTTAAAATGACATCTGGAAGCTTTGCGAAGAGCTAACTAGAAGGACTGCTTGAATAACTTTAGATCATACAGTAATGACATATCTTGTCCCTTTAATTTTAGGAAGCACTGTATTTACATGAGAAAGAACGTATTTGCAATGGCATCTGAAAAACACAAAATTTCAGCTAAGGAAAGATCATGGTAGTTTCAAAAACAAGTCAATTTTCAAGAAATTTCCATCAGAAAGGACTACATTCAGTTCTTTAAACAGAACTGTTTTCCCTTCAGCCCACTTATATGTATCACTCCATGTGGCAGCAGATACTTTGGGGTACGACCTTAGGCAAGGATAAATCAACAAACCTATACCAAAACCAGCAGAGGTGAGATGGCTTAAATCAATTTAGAATATGGCCTATCAATTGTCTAAAAGTTCTCTTTGAAAATGATTAAGTGACAAAAATTTATGAATTAATTAATCTGTGCTAACTACTAATGGAGGTGAAAGGACTTTCAGATACAGGAAAAAATACGCAGCAGCTTTAGAATAAGATGAAAGTTTTACACAACAACCTCTCCTGGTGGGACTGATTTTTGACATTTTCAGGTACAGCAGACTTAGACCTTGCATACATGTGGCACATACAAGAATACACATGAAGCGTTTTGTGACTGTTTTCATGGGAGATATATTTACAGCAGAAGAGGGAATTTGTGGACTGCCCCTGTTTTATCCTGCAAGAATTCACAAATATTTTTCAAAGGACGGTCTGTTTAAGTGTCAGTTTTGATCCCAGCTCCTTTCCCAGAGGGCACGTAAAGGCTAGCCCCAGGAAAGCGCTGGCCGCCAGCTTAGGTCTGGGAGTGAAATCTTTACCACCGTACATCTTCGGAGGAGAGCCAGGTACTTCTGAATGAGATCCAAAACAGCCAGCATGCTCAGCGTGGACCTGCCTAAAATCAGTACACTCAGCAGGCAGCTGCCGAAACCTACTTATTAGGGAGCGCTAAGAGCAGGGGACAGTGTGAAACCTGTGGCTGGCCCAGAGCTGCAGGTAGTCACCTCTGCCCACTGCTGCTGCCCAGCCTGCAAACAGCCCTTGAGAAAGCCGAGAGGTGAAACTCCTTCAAAGAACCAAACAGCTCTCCTTGTAACTGCCTTTAAGAAATGACTGCTCACCATGCTGGTTTTTTATTTGCTGTAGGGTTTTTTTTTGTTGTTTTGGTGGTTGGTTTTTTTTTTCTTCCCCAAATATATAATCCCAGTGGTAAGAGAATGGAATTAATTTACCGTCTCAAGCTTAAGGGGTTCAAACACACAGCCCTCAGAAGAGCAGCCCGCATATCAGCCTGTGGGATAGGGATAAAACTTTCCACCCACTCGCCCTGCTGAAACTGAGCCGCAGCTCAACAAAAAATTCAGGAGTCGCTGGCTCGGAGCTGCTTGTTCCTGTCAAGGTCGGGGCAGTTCTGGGCATGTATGGAGAAACCCGGTGCTCTGCATGTGCAGAGGTACAGCCCCAGGGGCCCGAGAGATAAAAATTAAAGGTAAAATTAAAAGTGGTGTCTAAAGGGGGAAAGTTCATCCAGGATTTTGCTGCTGGAAGGATCACAGCCCTGTGCTTTCATGCTGGTGCTGGATGGTGCTTCCAAATTTCTCACCATAGCCCCAGCGCTTGAGCTCTGAGATGCGTGACCTTTCACTGTGGTGCGGTGGCAGCAGAAAGCATCTGCTCACCCTGCTCTCTGCCCTTCTGCCCAGTCAGTGCCCTTATGACCTCTTATAACTTGCCTTTCAGAAACGGATCCCCCATTACTATCTGGCTTCTACCCCCTGGACCATTTTATGTCTTCATGGTGATACTATAATGTGAATAATAAAATGAAATGCAGGCCCTGCTTGTGCTGCTGAGGTCAGGGAAGCTGAATCTATTTACAGCAGCTGAGAAACTGCTCAAATGTGTTTGTTTTCCTTCTTTGCTCGAGAAATCCGAACCCTCCATTTTCTGTTGCATGAAAAGACACCGCATAATGATTATTTTGGTGGATCATTTCCCATCCACTCTGGGTTGTCTTTTTTTCTTTCTGACTTTATACTGAAGTCTGGACAAAATCTTTTTAAAATGCTATATTTGCCTGTGAGCTGCATTCTGACAAAAAGAAGGAAAAGTCCACCACAACTTTTTACTTAACAGAAAAAGTTCTCAGGTGTGTCTTGGAGAGGAGTAGGAAACACATTCCAGGACCATCATAGCAGCATGTCTGTGTAAACTTGTACAGGATATTTCATCAGAATTTGATAGCTTTTGAGTTTTAACCTGATGTCTAAATGAAACTACAATAAACCTGAGATGACGGAAAACTTTTTTGGATGTTTGAATTCCTTGGAAACGAAGGCATGTAAGTTGAAATAAATCAGTTTCTAGCTTTGGTTCTCGTACTTGAAAGGCTATATTACTTCTACTGCACACAGTATATTAGAGGCCTAATTAGTCACTGCCCAGTACACTGATTCACAAATCTATCCCTGCTCAAACTGTACTTAAATGCGTGCTTCTATGAACCTACATAAATTCTTCTGTATCTTACTATTAAGAGGCCATATTTTCAAGAAAAGTGATGTGGTAAGATCTCGTACCTAGTTTACACTGCTTTAAAACAGCTATAATTCATGGCACAGTAAAATATCAGACCCAGCGACTCAGAGGTCTGAACAGCCTGCCCTGTTTATGTAGACTGGGTGATAATGCTGACATTTTAATTGCTCCTTAAAGTTGTCTCAGCTGATACCCTAGTGCTCATTATTTTTGCAGTCACTTACAGCTACTGTGTTTATCCTAGGATCCAAAATCCACCTCCTAAACTGTCCAGGTACTCAAACTTTCAGTTCTCTACTCCCCCTTCCTCCATCCCCAGCCTCTAATCAGTTAGATACTTAATGCATTTGCAATAACAAAATGTTGGAGCATACCACAAGTTTAATATGAAGCATTCATAATGTGGAAGCTCCTAGACTCTTTCATGAATAGACCTTTCCCTATAGAATTCATTTTAACCTGTGTTTGGGATGAAAATTTACATGGGGTTAACCTCCATTCTCCAAGTACCGCTTTCAATATTTAAACACAGTACTTAACAAATATGTTTAAACGTTTAAATCTATTGTTGACTGTCAGAGGCATATAACTCCATGACACTGCAAACACAAACTGCCCTCTTGCATCTTTTTCTACCTGTCATCCCATCTGAACAAAAAAAAAAAAAAAAAAAAAAAAAANAACTGCAGGAGGGATTGCAGAGCATCAGGAAAATTAACAAGTCTGAACAACTGAAGAAAACAAATATTAGAACCGGTTTTGCCCATAAAATAAGTCTCCCAGCAGATTTACTTCTACATTAATTGCTAGCATGAATACTTTGGATGCAATAAAAAGTCTCGGAGCTGAGCAGGACTAATTAATGAAGAGTTTGATGTTGGGATCTTCAAATAAACTCTATCTTGATTTTAACATTGACTAGCTCAACAAGGACAGCCTGACCAAGGCTGCGCCCTTCAGAATCATTGTACAGATCAGGGCTGCTATGTACAATATTGTTCAGAAGTTGGAAGGCAGATAATGTGCTTCACATGATGAGGAAAACCTTGAAAAGAATAAATTCCACTGGAATTTTGAATGCACCAAACTTGTGTTACATGATTCAGGGAGAGATTTTAGGTCCAAATAGTACAGAGTACACAAAGTCTTAGGTTGCTTTTGCTCCATTCACAAGTTTATCTGATGACTCCACTTCTAAACCTCATATTTAAAAACATGCAAAACATTAACTTGCTTCTGTTTTTATTTTTATGTATGTATTTGTATTTATTTTATATTTAAAACTGATCAGCCTCTTCAACTCAAATATAAGGACTCTGCTGTCAAATCCCCACACAAACATAGCTCCCCTATTGTGTGCAGGGTAGGATTGTGCCATTTCTAAACTATAATCAAATGTGAAATCTTTTTTTTTTCGCTTAAAACAATACACTGTTTTTAAAGTGGGTATTTTCATGAAGCTATGAATAACTCTGCCTCACACAGATTTTGAGAGAAAATATATCATTATCTCCATCAAAGGTCAACCACAGATTATAACCCTCTTTTTGCTTGTTGTGATGAATGCCTTTTCTGTGGACAATGATAAGATATGGCAAGAAATGTGTGAGAACAGAATCTTAAGCTGAATACATTGCCTTGGGTCCAAGAGCCTTTTTCCATTATTTTGCATTATGTTAGTTAGCTAATACTTAATTACTACACTTCAAATTAGTTCACTTCTACTCTTTTTCTTTCAAAGGCATCTAGGGGAGCGCTATGCATCAATTAAAGCTGATGGATGCTGATCCTCAGCTGCTGTGACTTGCAAGGCACTCAGAAAATGAGCGCAAGGGAAGACTCTTACAAGAAATACTGATGGAAAAACAGACCGAGAGAAGAAAATCTGAGAACCAGCCACATCGATTTGGGGTCTGCAGGACCCTATTATAGAGCAGGATTGCTGAAATGGATGTAGGTTTAGAACCCAAATGCAACCGGTAACATTGCTTGAGAAAGCAAGCCCTTTCTATGCTGGACTCGTGCTGCAGCACGTGGCAAAAATTTGGAACATGCAGTGATTTGCTCCTGTCATAGCAAAGTACAGGGAAAAGCTCTGAGGAATAATCAGACCAGACTGGGACCGGGTAAGCTGAAGGAGACATTAGCTGAAGTACTTTGTGACCAGACCTTAGCTCATCACATACAATAGCCAAGTGTTGCCTCAGACAGCTTAACTCCCACTTTGTATTTTGTAACTTCTTTCTACAGTGCTACAAGACGGAGCTCACGTCCAGCAGCCAGTGGTCATGTCTGCGTATGCAACTATGAAGTTGTAGAACAAGAGAGCACAGGAACATTTGGGGTGCGTCCACAGAAACAGAGGCCCACAAACACACACCTTGTTTTTCAGACCAATTAGTAGAGGCTCACTCTCTAGTTTGGAGGCAGAGGGGAGTGTTAGGCTTCTGCAGGTTTCTACTTTATTAGAGCAGGGATTATTGAACTTCCTAAGTTTTAACAGCAGGGTACATGTGTTAAAGAAGGAAAAAAGAAACATAAAATGCAATCTCTTTCACACATGCACCTACATAATATATGCACCAAATTCTTCTGATTACAATATTTTGCCAATGAGTTTTCTTCATTAATTAGACCCTCTTCACATACTTTTATACATGAAGGCAGCATACAAGTCTGACATTCAGACTCGTCTATCTCTAAAATATATTTGATTTGTTAAAAAAAAAAAAAACACAAAAGGAAGAAAATAGACTGGTCTCAATTAGCTGAATCATACAACCAGTTCATTCTTCTGATTTGTTATAATACAGCTCTTAAGTAGATGAAGAAAGAACTGCACAGTTATTACACAGGCAAAACTCCCCAGAACAATAGGGGAAATCTGGCATAAAAGGAAAAAAAATTATTTTCCACTGGGTAAGCAGCAAAAGCACTAACTATTATGCAGCAGACACTTAGTACTAAAGACAAAAGCTATGATCCTGCTGCAGAAGATAGCTTTGCAGAGATTTTGACTTCCTGACTTGAAACTAAATCCTGCAGTTTGCCCACTTTGCTACATTTCTCCCGCTTTATGAGATCTTACCATTCCACTGCTATTATTATTTATTGATTGTTCTGTAAGAAGGATCCCAGCACAGAAAAGAAAACACTTCTTACTATTCAGTTTGTCTATAGGAGTACGGGGGTATGTGGAGAGGGGAGGACGGCACTGTGGAGTGTCTCCACCTGCACTGACATTAGTAAGACTGATGGTGTTTCTCCCACCAGGAAGAAATGCATTCTTTAAAAAGGGAAAAAAAAAAAAAGGTAAGTTATCATTGGCTGGAGAGAGGCTGAGCCAGTAACAGTGCCATGGAGTGATTGATTTGTTTTTTCTAACGCAGCCTGTGCAATATCAATGAGTTGAGAACACCCAGATGAAGGGAGGAAGATTAGGTAATACTGATTGAATTTCTCCACATTTCTTTTTTTTTTTTATTTCCCAAAAAAACATTTTCTTTGGAATAAGACACGTTTGTCAGATTATACAAAAGGGAATACATTTTCCTGGTAAAGAGGATGTTCTTGTGGTTAAAGCATGAGGTTGATTCTAGGGGTTTTCTGTTCTATTCTCAGATATTTGTCACATCAGGCCACATTCAGCTCTGGCTGTCACAGCAGCTCCCACTGTCTTCAAGGAGAGCTCTATCTGCTTAAGCCAGGTGTGCTGTTTCTGTCTGGGAATAGCACAGATATTACTCAGTGACTTTTCTTTCCCAAGTGTGTTTATGAAGATAACGTTCATTCACATGTTTGAGCATTCCGAGGTGTTGCTGAAACACCAAACATTTTTATTGTTTACCATTAAGTTACAATCAGCAGTCCAAAAGGCCCAGCTGGCATCAGACATTTTATTGTTCTGTCTTATTAGGGGGCAAACCTTAAGATTCATTACAAAAGTGCACTTGTCCTGTGTCTGGGTTCCTTCTCCACTAAACCTAGAAGGGTACCAGGAAGACATTGTTCCTCTAGCTTTAAAAGGGAAGGATGTACACAGGTCATGAAAAATTTTTGGAAACTACAGGCAATTCAACTCATCTTTCTCTTTCTGTGCTGACTTAGGCCTGCCTGGTTGTGGATCCCCATCAGAAGCCACAGCTTAGGTTTTTCAATACATCCATTTTCATCAGAGCTTCATTTAAAGAAGATGAATTCATGTTATTATTACATCTCTTCTCAATCTCCTCTTCTTCAGATTCTAAAAAATCCAGTTCCATCACATTTTCTTCTTCTTTCCTTAGAGCCATTTCCGAGTATAGTGCACTGACTGGTAGGTGAAGGGTGTCCAGTCTGGGGGTAAGAGTTCCAATAAGGTACTGGATTCCACCTTTTTGGGTGTCAGGATAGCCTGTTACCGCAAGCTATTCCTGGGCTGATGGTACACAGGTTTTAGTCTTTATTCTGTCTCTCAGTACCTCTGCCACTCTTATTATTAATTCAGGGGACTGGCTTGAGCTCACTCTGCACCCGGTAACCCATTAATGGGGGACAAAATGGATTGAAGTTACTCAGCGCTTATTTTGAGGTGCTTTTACCATCATTCTCAAGCCTTCACTCAAACTGCTTGAATTTGTGGTGAATGCAGATTACCATCTGAGGGCAGCTCTGCTAACATTTTCCATCACATGACATTGCGGAGAAAATTGCAAATCCCATGAAAGACAGAAAAAAACCAAAACCACCCTACAAATCTGTGTTCAAGGACTTTGATTTGTTTACTCCAGTCTTCAAATCATTATCTTGCTAGGAAAGTGAGAATTTGATAATATGGACAAGGTCGTGGGAAATGTAAGTCTTATTTTGGAGGTTCTCACTCAACACAATCATTTAAGCACCACTGTTATTCAGCAAAACACTTGTGTTTACCTTTTCTTATCGTCTTCTTAAGCAGGCAGGCTGGAAGAAAACATCCATGCCACGAAGATCTCCACTGAAGTTAGCAGCCATGCGTGAGTATCTCTGAACTGAGTTGAACTCAGAACTGGCCGTTTTTATGCTGTAGCAATTTCTTGAGAAGCCTTATAATTACAGGTTTGTATGTGTGCCTAGCTTCAAATCCTTTACCTTTTTTGTCTGTTTGTTTCTACATTAAATAAATATGTAGAGTTTTGTACATATGCCTAAAAGAGAAGACTCTTAGTGTCTTCACCTAAAAGACACTCAGAGCCATCGTCACATTGCGCAGAATAAGAAAATGGACTATATTAAAGAGGAATCCTAATTTTCTTAGTACCCCGAGCACTGAGAGCAAGTTCCTGCCTGGAACAGACCGTACGTCCAAACATTCCCCAGTTTCTAGCCAAACCCAGGTCACCTTAGGGCTACCAAGTCCTCCCTGAGGTGGCAGGTTCGGTTGCTCTCTAGTCAATGGCTCTGATGCCACCTTCATAATCGTGAGAGCTGGGTCTGTATAACCTAACAGCACACCTGTCCTGTGACAGCATAAAGGAGGGTTTTGGAATGGGAGGCTGCATTAACAAATCAGCCCCCTCGGCCTTACTGGTTCCCTAATCTCCAATTAATCACTCCAGATGAAAACTTCATAATGCCAGGCAGCAAGAAATAAGCTGTAACTGCGTCGTCCATTCAAGAAGTGAAATAGAAACATGTAAAGCACTGCAAATTAATCCCACAAAAAATACACAGATCAGCGAACACAGAAACTGATCCCAGCCTCTTCTTTACACAGATCCCATTAAATCTTTGCAGACTGCTTCCTTAAGAGCACTAAACCCTCTACAAACACAACTCATTTGGAAAGCAGTCAACCAGTTTCTCTACTGCTTAAAACACATTAAACAAAGTGTGGCAATGACAGTGTTGTATACTGATGGAAAATGGAGCCTTGTCTACACACTGCAGTCAATTTTCTTTGGCAACAAGGAATGTACCTATGCTCAGCCCTTTCCATGCCCACCCAGGGTGGAGGGAGGCGTAGATAGCTAGTTGCGTTTCTCTTAGCTCCCCACTACCTATGTGGGATAGTCCCTGCAGCTCCACAGGTAGATTCCTTCCCGTCAGCCCAAAGTGCAGACTGGCAACCTACTGAAAACCAGTGAGATTTGTGCTTCTGAATCATTTTGTCTTATTTTCAGTTATATTTTTTTTTTAATAGCCCACCCCGAAGGTGGAGCACAACATTGACTGTGGAAACACCAGAGTCCTTAGTTGTTTTCTCTCATCAAGACTGGTGTCACTGAAGAAGTAAAACACAACTACAGCATTTGGCATAAATCACAGTACTCTGTAGCTGAAAATTCACAGTATCATTCTCCCTCACTTGGCACAAGTCCCACTTGCTGAAAGTGTGATGTCACAGAAATGCAGTTATCATGCCACTGCCAGAATTTGCATAACAGATGCTCATTAAAGGGAGGGTGAAGGACATTACTATAGAAACAGTTAGTTAGGGAACATCAGCCTCAGTTAAGGATAGTCACTCTGGCCAGAAACTTATAAACACTTGGAAACTGAAATGACTGATGAATAGTAGGTAAATTTATCTCCTTTGCTTGTCATTTTGATTTCTTTTTCACTCTACTAGATTCTTATCCTAATTTAAGCTTAACAATTTCTAAATATAAGAAAGTGTTTAAAACACTGGAAAGACAATACCAGATCCTCCTCCAAACTAATCTGCCAGTCCAAGAGAAGTGGCGCCGCACATAATGCAGCATAAAGCGAGTAAAGTTATACAAAGCTGTGCAGCTGCACAAATTTGAATTAGATCATCATAAATCTAGCGTGTGGCCCGATGCGGTCACCTCACAGCGCTCCCAGCAAACCAGTCTTATACCAATGCTTTGACTAGCTTAATTGCTCTGCCCAAGAGGCTTTATGTAATGCCTCAGACAACAGCATAACGAACTGATCAAAAGCAGAGTAGCCTTCTGTTCTTCACCATGAACTCACATATCAGTGGTGAATTATGTCATTCGCAGCACACCAGGAGAGTCCCAGCATATGACAGCACGTCTCCTAGCCCCAGATCAACTGTTGGGAAGAGACATAAAATTTAGGAAGGTACAGTAACTGCAGCGCGTGCATGTGCGCGCATGCACACACACACACACATGCACACAAAAGAGTTTGTTACTAGTTGCATTAGGTTGTTCAGTCCAATACTTCTTTGCCCTAAATTCACATCATCACTGTGCAGCGCTGTTATAACACAGCACCTGGTCCATGTTATCATAACAAAATCCATTTCAGTGATCACATTAATTCACTCCAGCTGAAGAACTCGGTGAAGTTGACTGACTTCAGTGAGGCCATTAAGTTCAACCTGGGTCTTTCACAACATCTGTAATCACGATGGTGTCCATTTTACATTTCAGTGGTGCTAAGAAAGAGCCAGTCTTGTTACGCAGGAGGTCTCCCAAACTAGTCTTTGACTTCCATAGTGGTAACATGCTCTCCCAAAATGCCTGTTTCCTTTTTTAGCAAATATTTTTCCAGCAATCTGAAAAAGGTCATGGCCACCTTATATCACAAGTCAGTGTATTTTGTATCTTGTCAGATCAACACTTCATCTGTTTGCCCCAGTCTTGAAAGGAGATATATCTTATGAAATGTATTCACCAGTAGTAACGTAAAAATACAAAAAAGTCATCAGTAGAAAACCATATGTCTGTGAAAAATGTACAAACAGACTACTACTTTGTATCTATAAAGAACAGCTTAGATGATAGGAAATTTTTTTTTTTTTACTTTTTTCATAGATAGACTCTGACAAATGATTGCATGAGTTTTTCCTATCAATTAAATGTTAAGATTACCCTTCAAAATAACATGTTATGAGAAATACTATGTAAGTTAAGCTGTTAGCAGTAAGATTTTGCTTTTTAGATTTACTGTGATTATTTAAATATATGCATATCACTATAAGAGAGCAGAGCCATAGGAATTCCAAACAAATGATATTTCTGAGTAAAGGGTTCTTTGCTCTAGTTTATATATATGTAGCTTTTAATGTAAATATACTGCAATAAAAATCATAAGAAAACTTGGCATTCAAACTTTCCTTAAGTAGTTGAAAAATTCTTAGCTTGAAATTGTCATTTATCTGCCATTTCTGAAAGGTCATTATAACCATAATATAAACCACAACGTTAAAAATAAAGGCACTAAACATTTATAATAGAATATGCAATCTCTCTTTACATTAATCATAGCGCATTCATGTGTGTTTTATGCTGTAATTCTCTTTAGCTTTGCTTATATTTATTTCATATAATTGTTTCTATTCATTTTTAAAATTACTTCACTGTACTTTCTCTTCTTTTTAATGTTTCTCCAGTATTTTCTTGCACAGTTGCCTTAAGGCGTTTAAAATTAAGATTCTTTCTTCTAAAATAGCTCTTGAATGCTTTCTTTTAAAGGCAACTCCTGAAATACACTGTTCTAATTAGCTGAGACCTTTACAGTCCACAGTCTTCTGCTATTCTGTTCATTTAAAGAAATAAGAGTAGCGAGAGGCATATAGATGTTCTCTTTTAATGTCTCACTCACTGATTAGAAATGACTCCAACTTCAGGCTCGCTCAGGCACTGGGCTCTCTGGGGAGGATGCCAGCAGAAAAGGTGTTTTTGAAAAACTACACATTTTTGTGTGGGAGAGTATTGGGATAAAGGGCACCAAATGCCTCCCACCGGGCAACTGCCAATGGCAGGTAATGACTTCAGCAATGCCTGACATGGCTGAATTCACTGGTATGAAGGAGTTTTTAAAATACTGTCAGTCCCAGTTGCTGTACTGAAAGTGTGCTCTTTGCTTTGTAACATTTCTTTGACCTTTGTGATAAAAACCACCTAAACCACGACAGCTTTGAACAAACCAAGTTCTCCACATCTTCTCCTCCTACCTCTGGAGGAGTCTACTTCCATCAGCTCCTCCACCCTGGCCTTCATGCCCAGCACCATCCTTCCCACCAAACTCAGAGGCAAATTATTCAGTTACTTTAGGGGCCAAACCTACATTGTCTGCCCTGTGCTTATTCATTAATGCCTCGCGTTTAATGAGAAACCTGTTCTTTCCCTGCTCTTTATATAACTGTCAAAAATATTTTTGCTATTGCTCCAGTTTTCTTTGCAAAGTTGAGCTTATCATCTCAGCTTCTAGCAACCCTCATTTTTTCCTTGACATTTCTCAACCTTTAAAACACCAGATTTTTTTCCACTAAAAGCTTTTGTCATTCTACCTCAAATATCTTCCTGAATCTGGCTCTTCCATCAGTTAAGTTAGGAATATTTCTCTGCAAGCCTTTCTCCCCAGCATGGCCTGGTGAATCAGCAGAGTTCCTGGTCTACCTGATGCAAAGAAATTCCAGCCTGCTCACACACTGAAGTCCTTGAACTCTTCAGTTCTGCTGACATCTTTAACAAACTCACATTTTTGCAAAACCGGGCTTATTAGGAGTTATCACATATGCACCAATGAAGACTTCTCTTGTGGACAGCCACATCACATACATTATTGCTTGTTTGGCATATTTCTTATCCTTAGCCTTTTTATTTTCAGGAATTTTTTCCTGACTTGCTTACATGCCATAGACTTGATGGGGTTTTTTTGCATTTCTATTTTGTTTGCATTTCTGTTTCTGATAGTTGTCTGCTATAAGAAAATTCTTTTGAAAGTGTGGAGTCAGACAGTAAGTAGCATTTTCCTTACTCTTTTTTACAGCTCAAACCCTGCTTATAGTTGGTTTTTAATGAAGAACCTGCTTTAAAATGCCTAAAGACGGCTTTTTAATAGGTTTCTTTCATTAAAAAAAATCTCACTATCTTCAAGTCCTTTACCATTTTTTTTTGTTTCTGCATTAAATGAAACACAAAAACATTGTAGCTTTTTTTGTTCTCTGAATGTAATGATCTTCTGACTCTTTCACTGCTTCTTCAGTGAAAAGCTTCAGAAGCTTTTCTTCCCTTTTTTGTTATCCTGAGTATGAAAACTTCTATATCTGCCCAGTGCTTCTGTACCAAACCACTATGCCAAGTAGTGCCATTTTTAGCTCACACTCACATCTGTGGATTTCCTGTACAGTTCAAGTTGCTCTTTGAAACTTTTTCCAGGGCTGCAAATCTAAATTGAAACTGCCACCAGTGCATTGGTTTTCCAGTAACTTTTGTGCCAGTAAAACTCGATCACTACAGTACTTATGAAAAGTGGTCTTGAAAAGGATGAAAGATGAGTCCTTTCTTTCACTGAGCACATAATGACTCTCTCTCTAAAAAATTATCGGGGATTACTAATCTTATTTTCTTAAAACAGCTCTCTGTTGAGTCCAGGGGTTTGACCTGGGGCTTTTGAGAACTGAGTCCAAGTAGCAACAAAATAGGTAAACTTCTGACTTAATCTTTATAATTGAGGAAATCAATGCAGAAATATTTTGCACTGTTTATCCAACAATAATGAATTTTTACCAAGCTTGACTTTTTTTCCCACTTTCTGAGCAAAAAGCAAAGGCAGAAAAAAAAAGTATTTTTTTCTCAACCAATAGTTCATATGCTACAATTTTTTCTACAGAATGGCAAGATGATCAGAAATCCAGAATAAGCCTAATCTTAACCCAAGTCATTTGGGTTTAGTCTTATTCCTTAGTCAAACTGTCCTTCAGACAGTGAAACTTGAACGATGGATTTTGGGACTTGGTGAAAAACCAACAAGTTCCATAGTTTCGTAATTCCAAAGCAATCCTTATGATTTCCCGTGAAGACCAACCTTGAATACAGTAATGATAATTCTCATTTTCTGTCCTAGCCACAAACTATGAGTGTGACTCACCACGTATGCTCTTTTCTGACTTCTGGGTTGGCTTTTTTTTTTTTTTTATCTGTGTGCCACACTGTTAAAATACTAACTGTGGTTTCTGCCTGGCCCTCCTTTTCATTTGCCACTGCCTGTACATGTAGTTATATTTTAATAAATGAAAAGAGTTCTTACTAAGAACCCTTATTAACAGCTTACATGCTGTGTTGCACAGAGCAGGTACGTCTTGGCTGAAGATCCTTCATTCCAGCTGAAGACCTGGGACTTCAAAGCACATTGTCATACATCAGCCATCCGGCAAAACAAGCACGGCAATGAGATCTCCAGTCTTGCTGCAGGCACAAATGCTGTTGCAGCGACTCTTTCCAGGGTGGATGTAACTTCTTCCCAAGTACAGTATGCTTCAGTAAATATGCTGAAAGTTGCTGGAGGTCCCAGCAACAGGGAAGTCACTGTGACCATGTTGCCAGACACGTAGCTTTGGCACTTCTGCCACTCCCCAACAAAACCAACATGCTTCTGCAAATCCATAAAGACGATAACTACAGCTGGTTATCTGACACAGCAGAGCTCCCCACGGTGGGAAATGCTGCGGCTAGTTCTGCCAAATATTTTCCATTTCCTGAAATTATTGCTTCCATTTTGCTCCCTGAGTTTTAGCCAGATGACATTTATGAATGTGCTAATTTCAGCCAGGTCTTCAGACCTCTGGATTATCTGGGAACAAATAAGATGCGTGAGTGAGGGTACCTGCATGCTGCTAAGCTTCTAGATGTTTCCTTGTTTCCTCCAGGGTATTCAAATAGTAGTTGCACAAGATAAGTGACAGTAAAAGGCACATTGGATTCATTCTAATTACAGACTCATCAGTTTGAATAAAAAAGAATAGCACTAGAAGTCTTCAATGTGTTCTCTGTAGATGAACAGAAAGGGGGGGAACCCAGAAATCCCTCTGTTCTCGTGCTCAGTACAGGGTTTTTACAGCCATTAGAGGTCACCACAGACTCCAGCGAGCTTCTCTATGAAATAGGCGGACAACTCATCTGAGCATATAATGCTTTTCAGGGTTAATGTGAAACAGTAGTGATTGATTATATGATTTACTGGGCTGAAAAGTGTTGGTAATATAATTTGGACATGGAAAAATGACCAAGCAGGATGAACTACGATTCAAGGATTATCTGTTGAAGAAGACAAAATAACCAGCAAAAGAACATAAAAAGAAAAATAGAAAGTCTTAGGCAGTGCTTAAAAGGCACAGAGTTAGAGTGCCTAAACTGATAAGGAAATGAGAGCTGGATCTGTCAGTATTAAAAGAAAATGAAGGAATGCCTACTGATCAGAATCCAAGTTTGGGAGTAACTTTGTTTGTTGTTGTTGTTAAAAAACATGTATGTTGCAATGGAAAGCAGAAACCTTGAGATGTTAATGATGACTGCACGACTTGTCTGTGAGTTCCAGTCATTGACCAAGACCCTATTGTGCTGGATGGGGAAACAAATGAATGGCTCCTTCAATACATTTCTAACCCAGCATGGGGGGGGAGCAGAGAGGAGGTTTATACAGACTGCTAGTACAAAAGAACATTATCAACAGTGCCAGCACACCAGCAATCTACTTGCTGGGGTAGCAAAATTTGATTTTGCCTACTCTGCTGAGAAACCTTGAGCTGGGAATGTGCAAGTACATGTCTCAAAATCGAGGATGTGGGTGGAGAAAGCTGGCCAACATGGAGAAGGGAACTGGCTGCTAGGCAGGATGGCAGCAAGCCATGAGGCATCCTGAGAAGATCAAGGGGTAGTTCATTTGATGTGGCACTGAAGGAGAAGCCAGCAGAAGAGCAGAAAGGGGGCAAGGGCCATAGGAACAGGGAAATAAGCACTGCAGAAACTTCCTGGAAAGGTATGAGTAGGGCAGCACTACATTAGGCAAATTAAGAGACATTAGTGTTGCAGTGTAAAGGGTCATGGTGCATTAATAAAGATCCCAAAGGATAACTCTGGATTGCCAGGAAAAATTTCTCTTAAAGGCATTACAAAGGAGAGTTTAGATATAGTCTGGCTTTGTAGAACTAAAGTAGACAGTGCAGATAACGCTTAGAGTACAAACGGGAATGACAGGCAGGAGGGAGGTGTGTGAGGCGCTGTACAGACATCAGGTAAACTCTGACCTGAAAAGTTTGCAATCTCAAACACAAGGCAGGTGTTTAAGACAAGCAGTGGCCAGTTAAAGTGGAGGGGTGAAATGTGCTTGTAATGCTTAGTGGAGCTGTAGCAACAACCACAAGTCACAATTTACATAAGATGTTATTGCACAGCAGGTTCCTTTTATGCATTACAGCACAGATGTATTTTAGAGCAGCATTTGAAGTAAGATGAGTTGAGACGCTGGCATGTCCAGACACGTGGAAAGCAACAAAGACTCTGCTTCTGTGCTAGTACCTAGATCTGGAGCCAGGACAGGACTGAAAGGAACTGAATCTTGTGATTATACATCTGGTTTTGGGTTGTACAGCATTTCTTGACTCCCCTGCTACTAAATAGTGAGCTAAATATTTACTTGCTTGCATTATCACAACCAGACTAATGTCAATATTTTCCTTTTAAACTGCTATCAGTATATTACGTCCTCCTCAATGTGGGAATGTTTTTTCATATTACATAAAATGGGAATGTGAGAAATAAACCCAAACTGAGAGAGTGATAGTAACATATGCGTTGCCATGAGTTTTGAGGAGCAGTTTGAACAAAAAAAGAGGATGCTGAAATCACGGAAACTGGGTAAATAAATTCTCTGAAGCTCAGGAAATTACTGCTAGGACACAGAAACTTTGTGACAAGTTGAAATCCAGCAGGAATTTTTTTTTTTCTTGTAAGAAAGCTGAATGACAGAAAGCACAGACACACTGTCAGACAGATGTTCTCTCTCCCTGCTTTGAAGCATCGTCAGTCCCTTGGACCATGCTGGTAGGACATCTCACCCCTGCACAAGACTGTCCTGTGCAGTGGGTTCCACAAGCTCTGATGGGAACCTATTGCACCACGTCACTGCCTTTCAACTTACAGCTTTTTCCCAATAGCGCAGCAAAGTCTTTTTGCTGCAAATTAAATCAACACCTTCTTGCCTGTCCTCTGTGGACATGGAGAACAACTAGCTCCGTACACAGGAAGGCTGCTGTCACATTGTTCTCGCCTTCTCTCTCTAGACTAAACAGAACCAATTCTCTTGACCTTTCCTCATGCGGCATGTTTTCCATACCACTTATCATTCTTGTTCTTCTCCTCTGGACTCTCTCCAGTTTGTCTCTATCATTTTTAATGTGTGGTGCCCAAAACAGGACAAAGTACTCATGCTGAGTCTCCCCAGTGCCAACAGAGTAAAAGAGAACAGCCATCCACATCTTACATAAGTGAGACTCGTCTTTCCTCAGCCATACGATGCAGCTCATTCTTATTCAGCTTAGTATAGTCTTCAGATTTCTTTCCTGTCCCACATCTACATAAATATTTCCCATTTTGTATTTATGCAGTCGATAGCTCGCTCTCATTTTGTATCCATGCGGTTGATATCTGTAGCAAATTACGCTTGTCTGTTTTTCTGAATTCACGCTACTTGTATCAGATCATCTCTCCAGGCTCTAATACAGTCCTCCAAAGTTCTGCCACTTCCTATCTGCTGGTGTAACTTGAAGATCCACTGCTTCGTCTTCCATGTCACTTATAAAAATGTTGAGTAGAACTAGACCCAGGAGTGCTATCTGTTCCATGTGTATGTTATAGTGAACTCACCTACACTGCATTTTCCTGGTTTACTTTTGAGAAAAGCATGTTGGACTGTGTGAAAAGCATTCTTAAAATAAAAATCTAGCAAGTCTAGTGCTTCATGCTTACCCCCTTGGCCAATCGCTCTGTCAAAGAAAAATGAGATGGATTTGTTTCTGATAAATCCATGCAGCACATTGTTATCACTGTATCACGTGCAAAGTGTTCACGAAGTGATTGCATGCTGTGGTATTGTCTGACTTGTCTGGTAACAGGATTATCTTTCTAGGCACCTACTGTTTATTAGGCTCCCATTTTTACAGATAGGTGTTATAGCAGACATTCTCTAACCCCGGTATCTTTCATGGTATTCTGTATTTTCTTTAAAATTCACGTCAATGGTTCAGTGACTGCTTTTGGCTGGCTGATTAGGCGTTGGAAGGTGTGCATGCCTGCTTGTTCCCGTTAACGAAGCGTTTATGTTCGATGGCTATATGGTTTGATACACCTTACTGGAAAAAAGGTGTCCACATCACACTGAGAACTGAAACCTCCAATGACTTGAAGGAATACAGTGATATGAGAAACAATCTGTATTTTCCAGTCCTTATGAATAGTTCCCTAGGAGAGTACTGCAGATATTTACTCAGTCAACATAAGGAAACTTACAGCTGCAATAGTGGAGTGGGAAGGGGATTGCTGTTTCAAGGGTTCAGTAGCCATTTTGGTTATGTTAGGACTAATGCTAACAAATATGAAGGTGAATTTTTAGGGGTGTGTACAATAACCAGCAGTTAATTCTCTGACAACAAGAAAATCTTAATATATTTTCCTTACCCTCTCCATATTTTCTTTGATTGCTCTTTAACATAATATGACATCTGAAGCTGTGATTACAGTTTATCTTGCTAGTTAGTTTAAGGATTAGCAAGATTTCCTCTCTTTATCGGTTATCCCACCTCTATCATTATAATATATTGCCACCTCCCCCAGATGGATTGAGAAGAGCAAAGTCTTTAATAAATGCTGCGCATTATCATTGCTCCCTCTTTGAGTAACAGAAAGCATTGCTTTGGGTTGAATGTTCCTGCTCACTTGTCTTAAAGGTTATTTAGTTAAAACACGAGCAAAAGAAGAATGTCCCTGCTCTAGCCAAACATAAAATGCCATCCTAAAAATAGAACTAAAATCCTCACTTTGATGTGACAATACTCAGATCCAACTCACAAGTTAGTGAAAATCTTTGTGTAGAGTGCAGAAGGAACCTGACTATCTCAGTAAAAAGATATTTGTTGCATTATTCCTCAGCATCTCCTGCTGGCTAAGAGACATGGAGACACTTTTATCAGTATGACGGGTAGCTGAGCATGGCTGGCACATAAAAACATGTGCACAAAGCTGAGTCATACTTTGCCACCAGTCAGAAAGCCAGGGGGTTCTGTAACATTGTCAGCAGAGATGGTAAACAGAAAGAACAGGTTTGTATAGGGCGAAATAAAAACTAGAGACTTGAGAAAGTTACAAAAATTAATTCTCTAGGCCTGATTCTTCATATATCTCTCTATATCAAAAGTTTTACTGCAGAGACAATGAGAATTATATCAGATTGAAGAATTTGAAGGTGGAATAAGAATCAAGCAGAAGATAGCATCAGTAAAACTGGTGTGCTGTAAAACACAGCAGTGCTGATGTATATGAGGGTTCTTCTTTTACTAGCACTCATATTTCCATTTCAAACACATGGTGGGGTAAAGGGAATATTGTTTTGGAGCACAAAGTCTTTAAAACTAACTTTACTGTAACCCCAAAGTGTGGCTTAGTTTCTGAGGATGTGTATAGAGTGAGTATCAAAATAAACTACTGGTGTTAACCTTCTGCATCTATTCAAAATGAAAATTTCGGGGAAATTTGCCAGCTATAAAAAAATAAACATTGCTGGTTAATGTCCCTGGACCAGAACGAGCTCAGCGTGAATAGATTTTATTTACATAAGTGCAGAAGCAGGTTCCATTTGCTATTAGATCTTCTAAGGTAAACTTTCTTATATAAACTATGGAATCTCCCACTAAAATAGTACAGTGAAAGAAAGCCAAAATTTCGGGTTAAAACACAAAGGCTGTATTTATTCTCTGAAACGCACACAAAACCTCATACTTTTGCTGCTCTGTTCATCCAAGGATCACAAAGGCAACCATCAGTTATAACAATGTCTATGTCTCCATTATACATTGTGGTACAAGAGGAACGGACCTGCCGAGCAAACCAGTTAGAACCAAGGACCCAAGGTCCCCAGTACCCCAGTTTTAGGGGTTTTACTTTGGGCTAGCTTTAATCCATTCCCATTGACTGGACTGCATCAGATGATATGCAGCTGGAGTACGTCCTCCAGCTGAGCACAAGGACGGACCCAGCTAGCATGTGGTGAGACTGCTCCACGATGTGAGGCAAAGGGAGGTACCTGGGGAGGATGAAGAAGTCCACTTCAAAAGCATGCCCTGATCCGAAATAAAGCACCAGTAGAGACATGCCCAGGGAATTAAGCCCTACCCAGCAGCCCGGTGTGCCAGGCAGATTTTATTAACCCCATTCCAAAGGTGGCACATGGAGGTACAGCAGATTTACATGAAAAGGAAATGGCAGAACCGTGCCAAGGCTGAATAATTCGCTGTCCAGAGACATCGTGGGGCACTACGTTTCCTGCAAATGGACAGGACACAGTGGTGGAGTAGTGAACTTATGCAGATAATCTCTATCAGGAAAGACAAAGCACAAACAGAAATTATAGGGTCTGTCTTGATTAAATGATCTGTGAATGATCTCTTTCAGTCCTACCACTGTCAGTGATAAGGACGATAACAATTAGATTGGCTGTAATGAGTAGCAATTTAGAAATGGACCATGAGACACAGATCTAAGTGAGAAATGTGAGGGCAAGAGACTGCAGCCCCTGGCTTGGCATTGCCAGATGTAGCACATTCTTTTAGTCAGCGGATGAAGAAAACATCACTTCACTGGCAGGTCATCCACCTCCATGATAGCTACATCCAGGAATAGCTGTATTCAACACCAGAGCTTCCAGGGGAATTCACAGAACCCAATTATTAGGACTCCATTGCTATCACTTCAGTGACTTCACTACCACAGAAATGTGTATGTTATTTTAACCAGCAGCAAGAGCTAATAACGTCTTATTTTGTATGATGCATTCTGTGGTTATCATATAAAGTAGAGCTTGCCATTGCTATTTTTGTATGTTTTTCTGCTATTTAATATCTGATAAAACAGCTATCCAGACTGGGTATGATATCAGCTAGATATTTAATTATTATGCGGCTGTACTGGAAAGTGATGCCAGAAAATATAGACACCCCAGATGTGCCAGTGTTGGTTTTGGGCTTTGCCCGCATTTTTTACCAGTGAAGAAGTTTCATAAGTACATTAAAGACATAATTCTGGAGGACTCTAAAGCAAAGAGTTACCACAAAATCACTGGTCACAGATAATGACCCAATTCATTGGTAAACTCATAAGAAGGGAAGCAGCCTGAGTAGAAAAAAGGTCTCAGATGTCTCTTGTTTGCAGCAGAAGGCCACAGCAAGGACTTGTCATGAGATAAAGACTCAACCGTAACGGCTCCAAAACAGTCAGTCAGTAGATGTAAAAATATGTGAATGAAGAGCCATGCCTTCTTCTACTCTTCATGAATCCAAATGCACTGCACTTATGGCAACAATGGCTTTAAGCTTTCCATAAAAGATTGTATTTTTTCCTCTCCTAAGTGGTTTTAGAAGGAAGAAATCATGAATACTATATGTCTATTTGTTTTCTAAGTGTACATTTGAAATTATTTGATCATTATATTAAGACAGTTGGATATGAGAAGGGTTTTCTTTTTGTAAATGTTGTATAACTGCCCTTTACAATATTAGCATCTGATCCTTGCCAAAAAGTTGTGCTAAATCTGTTGTTGATCTATTCAAAAAAACCTACTCAGGTTCCTCTCTCAACCTCCATTTCCACCAATGTTCGTTGACAATTGCTGTACTGTTCAAGAGGAACATGAAACCATGAAGATGATCCGAGGGCTGGTGCACCTCTCCTATGAGGACAGGCTGAGAGTTGGGGTTGTTCAGCCTGGAAAAGAAAGGACTCCAGGGAGATCTTATTGCAGCCTTCCAGTACCTAAAGGGGCCCTACAGGAGAGTTGGGGAAGGACTTTTTACTAGAGTGTGTAGTGATAGGACAAGGGGTAATGGCTTACAAACTGGAAGAGCGTAGATTTAGATTAGATATTAAGGACAAATTTTTCACTCTGAGGGTAGTGAGACACTGGAACAAATTGCCCAGGGAATTCGTGAAGGCCCCATCCCTGGAAGCGTTCAAAGCCAGGTTGGATGGGGCTTTGAACAACCTGGTCTAATGGGAAGTGTCCCTGCCCGTGGCAGCGGGGATGATCTTTAAGGTCCCCTCCAATCTAAACCATTCTATGATTCTATGAGATGTAATTGTTTCAAAAGTTGCATTAATTCCCCTTGAAGGATTGAAGAGAGTGTCCTGCACCAGTCAGAGGTGCTGTAATTCCCTCTGGAAAATCTGTTCCTTCCCTTCACCTCTACAGCCAAGCTCCAGAGCGTGATGCTGTCAAGTCATAAATATTTAAGTCAATAAAATATGAAGCCATACCAAGATGCTGTATTTATAGCAACTGTGGTCTGACTATAAATTAGTCTTTTCCTGTCTGATATTTCCCAAATTCTCTTTCATACCTCTTAGCACACTCTTTTAAGAGACACTTCATTTTAAAGACTTTGGTAGAGCACAATTGCGCAATGATAAATACTGATGAAATGGTACTATTCAAAATTAGAAGAAGGTAAGTTGATGAAGAGGCAGAACCTCATCACGAAGGCTAGGAACACATCCTATGGTATTTTAGAAGACGGAAAGAAAATTGTTTCAAGGTTTCCATAGAAAAGCTTTCAGCAGTGTTATTTTCCTTTTACTCTGTTCTCTATTCATATTTATAGATGGCTGAAAGAAGTTGAGCTTGTGGAAACCAGTAGCCTTCTGTCAGTTTCTAAATTGTTTGTCATCTTCAGGCTCCCACCTATCTGTCCTCTTCTGGTAATTACACAATCCATTCAAGAGTTAACTTGGCATCATAGGCAGTGGCAGGCTGCATGCGTAGCCATACTCTGCTTTTGTGAATAACAATGATGTCTCATTCCAGCAAACTTTACATTCAGAATGCATTTTCTAATTAGCTATACTTTGTAGCTAACAAGATCATAAAGCTGGTCATTCAGTATATTTCTTCCCATTGTTTTAATTTTTTATCCTGGAGAATTAAAGCAGCTGATTCATACTTTATTTGCTTATGCAGAGTTTAGTTGTTGTTTTTGAGAACTTTAGAATCACTTAAGCTCTAAGCTGCGCAATAGCAATCCCAAGCTAAGATTTTAGAAGACAGCCTACACAAAAGAAAAAAAAAAAGGTAGATTTAATTTTCTTTTTTAAGTTACAAAACCTTGAGAACAAAATGTTTACTTCTCCTAATTCCTCTGTTTGTTTTCATTTCTGGACAGTCAGATTTTCTTGAGCTCTGCATCAACCTCAACACAAGTGTTTAAGAAATTTCCTTCTATGTTACCTTAGTTGCTTTGTGCCTAGAATCAGGACAATATTTGGAACCTGCATTACCTACAGACTCACAAAGATTATCACATTGTCTTCCTACAGTATTTTTGTAAGGTTTAATATGTTTCAAAGCCATTTGTCTGTTGTCAGGCTTGCATAGCATCGCTGCGCATTGCTAGGATACAGTAAATGTTTTTAAAAGTGAAAGACCTCCCCTTTTTCCTATTGCTATCTAGAAAATAAGACCAGATTTTACCCTCTGATATGAGAGTGCAACTCCCCGTGGAATAAATGGGGTCATACATGTGTAGAAGGGCAGACTGTCTTTAAAGATTTATAGAGCTATAAAAACACAAGTAGATAGCTTCTATGATTTTTTTTTTGGAACTTAGGGCTGAATCCACATCCCTAACAAAACTTTCGTCTTTAAAATGGCATTAGTATCCTTGGAATATCATTTTGGATTATTATTATTATTATGTTCTTTTAGGTCTTTGGGTTCATTTGACCTTCAGTCTGATCTGTTAAAGGTAAAATATACATTTGCACAGCAAGCCAGCACAGTTCCCTTCCCTCTTCTTCCCTTTCCTATCATCTGGTTTCACGGGTGGGGCAATATAGGAGAGAAGTCAGGAGCAGAAATGCAGTACCGGCTAACTCAACATCTCCTGGAAGTTGCAATAGAGATTGTCCCACTGTCCAGGAGAAGGGAGGTGAGCTGGGAGTGGAGCTGCGTGGTTTGGAACAACACCAGAGGCAGTGACCTAGAAACCTTATGTAGGAGGGAAACAACATAGACTGTGAGCTGCAATAGTAAATTACTCGGGCTTTGCGCAAGTGGGTGAAGCTCATTCTTTTTCTGACTTGTCATGGTGTCCCAGAATATTCTTACCTTCTTCTTTCATTGTTGAAAATATTTTTCCTATCTTCTAGGCACACACTGAGGAGCCGTCCATTAGCCTTTTGAGAAGTGTGTAGCATAATGTATTTATCGTAGGCCTCCTTTTTATTTACAGTCTGGTTTTTCCACTCTCAAAACAGAATTATCCCAAAATAAACACCAGACAATGAGAATCAAAAGCATGTGTAATAGCCATGCCATTTCGTAACTACTTGCTACATCTTTGTTTGGCACACTGGACTTTGTTTAGCAGAAACATGGTGGTATCACAAGGTCAGAGTCTCCACAAGTTAATCCATCCCTAACAAAGGCTGGAATTCATACGACACAGACTTCTGTACAAAAGAGTTTCAACCAAAGTTAAAAATAAATCCCCTCAAAATGGTGAAGAGAGTGTGGTTCATTATAAAGAGGTGGGAAAAATGGAAAAAAACCCTCTCCCCATAGTCTCCTTAATTAGTTCACTTTTTTTTTTTTTTTTTACAAAATGAAGACCTTCACGTATGCAAGATGCCGTTGCTTTGTTGTCTTGGCTAGGTCCTACATCACCTCAACTGTGATCATGCTGGATCTCATAAATTAAGCAGGGCTAAACCTGCTCAGCAAAGTTACTCATTGGGGAGTTCTCCAAGACAAGCACAGGTGCTTGCAGGACTTGCAAGCAGTGTTTTAATAAGCGTGGAAGTAGCGCTTCTCTCAGACTCGCGGACCCATGCTGGATCTCAGGAAGCGTTGTGCTACCAGGAAAATTACTGCAACTAGTGCCTCAAACAAGTGGTGGTGAAAGACGTTACTCTGTAACTCATAGGTGCAAGCATACAGGTACACGTGGATCACCTGGAAAAGTAAGAACTTGGGAGAAAATCACACTTCCCATGATGCTCATCTTGCTATTTAGCAAAGCACACCTAACTCTAACCTCACCCTCATAGCTCAATGCTACCCAAAGGTCCTCCGACAATTCTTCCAGTTTCATAATATGAACTGAATTGAACTGCATGAAACATCACCTCTCTTCTAAACTTCACTGTGACCTAGGGCCATTCAGGACCTTTTGCGACCTCTAGAGTAATTCCACCACTTTCATGCACTTACAATCCTCTTCAGCTGCACAAAATCCAACTGACTTGTGGCCAAAAGTACAAGAAGAGAGTATAAGTAGCATGAACATGTTCTTTTAAATAACCCTGGGGAAGCTCTTCCCAGCTCTGTGCCTCCTCCTTCTTTGTGGAGTGCTACTGGTGTTGCAAGACCGAGAGTTGTTCTAATGGGAATTACACGTCTCATGGCAGTGGAAATTCATATTTTAAATCTAGTCTAGTAAATGAAACTATTTGGGGATCATTCTCTGTCCTCAAGAGTAAATGAGAGCTCACTATTTGCATGCTTTCTGTTTGGCTTCCTCTGCCTCCCTGCCATCCTAGGACTTGGCAGCCTCAACCATACAGCTTACTGACAGCAGTCAATAGCAGGTGACTGGCCGTGCTTCTTCCCAAATTGTGTCTAGGACACATCTGAGGGGCAAGGGCCAAAACCATGCCAGAAAGTAGGTTAAAAACTAAACAATGCAGATAGTTGTGGGAGAGTAATCAAACCCATGTCTTTTATATTACAGTAAGGATGCAACCTATGGCCTCTGCAGAATGAGCAGGTGGCACTGTGACCTGCCACGTGTCTTTGGCAATTACAATATTACTGATAGGGAAATAAGAGATCTTATTATTAGTGCTTTAATCACAATGAACAAGCCAATTGTCTTCTTAATTAGCTCAGTACATAAGAGCCACTAAGGCCAAATTTTTAACAATTGCCATTTGCAATAGTAACAGACCAACTTGATCAGCAGTGTCCCTTACTCTTATGTTCAAGTGATGCCATTGAGTTGATACTTAGACAGCAGAAAAAAATAGGGTTTAAGTTAATACATTAAGCTCTTGTCTCCCATCACTACACCATGAAGCGGTTGCAATTACATATTAAAGTTTTATTTTATTTGTTTTAGTGCTTCCTTCTTCTTTTGACTTGGCTGCTGTATTCAAAGAGCAGTGGGAAAGACCTGACTCGGGCCTGTGTAACACACATCTCACAAAATAATTCCTTTGGTCTTTTCCCAATGAGAGCGATGCTGACACTTTCCCCCCCTCGGAGGCTTTGTGGCAGTACATTGCCTTGAAGCCACCAGTCAGAAGGTATGTACTTCCTGGCTGGGCAAGCAACCAACTGTGTCTATGTGCAGAGACTTCTGCCTGAGCCTAGAAGAAATATGCGTGCTGGCCCGCTGGCTGCAACTGAGGGCTCTAGACTGCTTTTCAAGATCTCAAGCAAGCTAAACAGGATGCGTCTACTCCCCTGTGCAACTGGTTTGGTATTAGTAATTACTACTGCTGGGAAGGAGGAAGACAAAGCCAGACATTTGCAAAAGGAAGGGGACTTGTGTTAGGCAGGAGGAAAAGAGAGGCACGGTTTAATCTTAATAAAATGGAATCTTTACTGGTTTATCCACTCATTTATGTTGATGACATTTGATCCACAAAGAATGAAACTGAGCTAGCAGTAAGTTACATCAAATACATGAACTTAACTTCTGTTTTCCCTATACAAGTCTTTTTCAGTTGTAGTAATTTTAAGTGTTACTTGAAACCATTGTAGTTAGTGTCTCCAGGCAATTGAATACCCGAAAGATATTTTTTTAATGACATCAACCAGGTCAGTTCACACTAAGTGTTAAGTAAATGTGCTGTACTCAACAGCATAGGCAACTTCATCTTTGCTCAGGCTTGGTGATACAGCAAGGTTTGGTTGCTCATCAAACCAGACTCACTAGAATTGTTTAGATTTGTTATTACAAAATTTGTAGTTGTATTCCCCTGTACTATAGGATATTTCTCTAATGAGCATACAAAAATCTTTGTTTAACACAGGCCCCAGAGTAACAGCCCATAATAACACTCTCTACAAACAGCACTGAATGGGGCGATGGGAAGTTCAGATTAAGAGAACACGTACATTTGCATTTCAATAACACTTTCTATTGAACCACTTTAAAGCATCGATAGCCTGATCCTACTTCCATTGAAGCAAATGGCAAAACTCCCACTGAGGTCAATGGGAGGCTTGATCTGACCCTAATTCATGAATGGCCAGATTTTGGTAATCTGACTCCCATTGAATAAACTGTTCAGTCTGTGCAATTCCACTTAGCTACTTACTTTTAAAGTAAAGTACTACTCACTCTCAGTGTCTGTCATGAAGCTCATAACACTCCTTTGAGGTTCATCAGTAAAATTGAGGGATCTATTCATAGCAAAGAAAATGTATTAGTAGTGCATACCATCTAGCTACTCTTTAAGTAGTTGTAAAACATTTCTGATAATATATTTGTAATTTTGATGTTTTTATGACCTGATGGTTTTACAACCTTTTTATGACTCTTCACTATTTCTTTTGTGAGATTAGTCAACTAAATCACATGCATAGTTTATCTTTGCTGACTGGATGCTGACATTTTAAACATAGCTCCAAAGTAACTGTAAAGAACAATTTTTTGGTATGATTCTTCATAACAGTGGCTAAAATTTGTGTAACTACGTTCCTGAATAGCTAAGGATTGGTCAAATACTCTGAATAAACCAAATAAGAACCTGTTAACAGAATTCAATGTTTGGTTGGGGTTTTTTGTTTTTGTTGTTGTTGTTGTTGTTGTTGTTGTTGGGTTTTGGTTTGGGGTTTTTTTTGTTTTGTTTTGTTTTTTCACAAAAGTAACTGTATGCATTTACTGTCTTAGGTGATGTAGAGGAGAGTATTTTGAAAGCAGAAGAGCAAGTTCATACTTGACTACCACTGAAGATCACTAAGAATTGAACACAAAACACACTTGTCTGTTAGAAACCTCTCCATATATTAATTTGTATATTTACCTCATTGTACATGTTGCACAAAACATTAAATAATTTTTCAAGGCTGGGGTAGTTTGTTATAAGTAAGATAATGCTCTCCCATCTCTAAACTGTATGTTTTGACCTCTGTTCTTTCTCTCATAAAGGACACATCCCTTTCTGGCACCACCTTGCCTACCGAAGAGATTAGGGAGCAGTGGCTACAGCAAAGTTTCTAGAAAATTCAAAAATCCTTCATTAGGACATCCTAACAGTTAGCCATGGAGGGAGGGGAAGTGATGATTGAGATTGGATGCCACCATTCAGCATGTGTGATGCTGGTAGAGGCTGTATGTTCACTGCCACGACTTCTTTGTAAAGTCATACATGCCTAAACTGCACCTTCTATTTTAACAAAATAGCTAAGATTTTTATTTTATTTTCAGTATGAAGTCAGAACACCAATGTCCAAAAATGCTGAGAAAAAGGCTTGTTTTAATTGTCATAATAAACAACAGAAATAACAGGAATCTCATGAGATAGCTCAGATTTACAATGCAAAAAAGACTCAGATAATCCAAAGACTCATGAGACAAAACCAAACTCAAACTTTCAAATATCTACTACCCCTCATATTAATAAAATATGATCAATAATCTTATTACAAATGCAGGTTTATAATAGAATGACTAATTGAAGAGACTAGAATAAACTAGAACTTTTTCCCAGGCAGCTGTGAATATTTGGACAGTTAAGTAACTTTCTGGTTACAGCTCAGCAGGAATTACTTTACTTTCAGCAAATATTGATAATAAATACAGAATCAGCAGGGTCTGGAAAACAATTTGGTCCAACACTCCTTTCACAATCAATTTATTTTAATAAAAACACCAAGATTTGTTCAAACTTGAAAGCAAATATGAAATTTGTTCAAGCTTAAACAACAAATGCCAGTTTTTATTCTTATTATCAGTAATGTAGTCATCAGAATTACACAAGATGGCATGTCAAATACATCAAATCAATGGAATTTAAAGTCCAAAGTCACATCAATTCTGCACTTGTGTTAAGATTCTTGCTTTTTTAAAAAATATGTTTTTGTCTGCTTTATTTTTTTAACTGTAGTATTATTTGAGTATAAATCCTCAGCTTTGTCTTCACTGGGATAAAGGGCTACTGAGATTAAATTGGACAATTATAATTACAGCATTACAGCATTGGTGGATAAGGGAAGAGCAACTGATTTCACCTACCTGGACTTGTGCAAGGCATTTGACACTGTCCCACAGTTGGAGAACATGGATTTGATCGATGGACCACCCGTTGGATAAGGAATTGGCTGGATGGTCACACTCGAAGGGTTGTGGACAATGGCTTGATGTCCAAGTTGTGGGCAGTGACAAGTTGTGTTCCTCAGGGATCGGTCAGTACTGGACCGGTGCTGTTTAACATCTTTGTCGACGACATGGACAGTGGGATGCAGTGCACCCTCAGTAAGTTTGCTGGTGACACCAAGCTGTGTGGTGCAGTCAACACGCTGGAGGGAAGGGATACCATCCAGAGGGACCTGGACAGGCTGGAGAGGTGGGCCTGTGAGACCCTCATGAAGTTCAACAAGGCCAAGGTCCTGCACCTGGGTCTGGTCAATCCCAAAGAACAAATACAGGCAGGGTGGAGAATGGATTGAGAGCAGCCCTGAAGAGAAGGACTTGGGGGTGTTGGTTGATGATAAGCTCAACATAACTCGGCAATGTGTGCTTGCACCCCAGAAAACCAACTACATCCTGGGCTGCATCAAAAGAAGCTTGGCCAGCAGGTTGAGGAAGGGAATTCTGCCCCTCTACTCCACTGTTGGGGTTGTTCAGCCTGGAGAAGAGAAGGCTCCAGGGACACCTCCAGGGAGGCCTTCCAGTACTTAAAAGGAGCCTACAGAAAAGGTGGGGAGGGACTTTTTATCAGGGAGTGTAAGAATAGGAGGAGGGGTAACGGTTTTAAACTGGAAGAGGGTAGGTTTAGACTAGATATTAGGAAGAAATTCTTTACTGTGAGGGTGGTGAGACACTGGAACAGGTTGCCCAGGGAAGTTGTGGAGGCCCTATCCCTGGATGTGTTCAAGGCCAGGTTGGATGGGGCTTGGAGCAACCTGGTCTAGTAGGAGGTGTCCCTGCCCATGTCAGGGGGGTTGGAACTAGATGATCTTCAAGGTCCCTTCCAACTCTAACCATTCTATGATTCTAAGTTGCACTCATCTAGGGGCTACAATCTGCTGAAGTCTGCTGAAATCTCTCAATAATCTTTGATGCACTCTCAATAATCTTTGATCAACCATGGTGATTGGGAGAAGCATCCAAAGACAGGAGGAAAGGAAATGTTGCTCCTGTGTTTAGGAAGGAGGATCCAGGGAACTACAGGCCGGTCAGCCTCACCTTGATCCCTGGGAAGGTGATGGAGCAGCTAATTCTGGAAACCATTGCCAGGCACATGAAGGACAAGAAGTTGATCAGGAATAGTCAGCATGGATTCACAAAGGGAAAGTCACGCTTGACTAACCTGATAACAGTTTATGATTAAATCACTGGCTTGGTAGACAAGGGGAGAACAGTGGATATTTTCTACCTTGACATCAGTAGAGCTTTTGGCACTGTCTCCCATAGGATGCTTATAGAGAAGCTGATGAAGTATGGGCTAGATGAGCAGATAGTGAGGTGGATCGAAAACTGGCTAAACTACCAGGTTGAGAGGGTAGTGATCAGTGGCAGGAAGTCTACTAGGAGGTCAGTAACTAGCAGGGTAACCCAGGGGTCAACATTGGGTCTGATCCTATTTAACATCTTCATTAATGATCTGGATGATGTGGCAGAGTGTACCCCCAGCAAGTCTGCAGATGACACAATACTGGGGGGAATGGCTAGTACACCAGAGTGTCATGCTGCCCTCCAGAGGGACCTCAACCGGCTGGAGAAATGGTCTGACAGGAATCTCATGAAGTTCAACAAGGAGAAGAGCAAAGCCCTGCACCTGGGGAGGAAAAAGCCCATGCACCAGTATACACTGGGGGCTGTCTGGCTGGAAAGCATCTTTGCAGAAAAGGACCTGAGGGTCCTGGTAGACACCAGGTTGAACATGAGTCAAAAGTATGCCCTTGCTGCAAAGAAGACAGTATCCTGGGCTGCATTAGGAGGAATGCTGTGAGCAGGTCAAGGGAGGTGATCTTTCCCCTCTGCTCAGGACTGGTGAGGCCCCAGACGGAGTACTGGGTCCAGTCCTGGGCTTCCCAGTACAAGAAAGATACAGACATACTGGAGGGAGTCTAGCAAAGGGCCACTAATATCTTTAAGGGTCTGGAGCATCTCTCCTATGAGAAAAGGCTGAGGGAGCTGGGACTTGTCAGCCTGGAGAAGACAAGGCTTAGGGGGATCTTATCAATATATATAAATACTTGAAGGGAGGGTGCAAAGAGGATGGAGCCAGGCTCTTTTCAGTGGTGCCCAGTGACAGGAATAGAGGCAGTGGGCACAAACTGAAACATGGGAGGTTGCCTCTGAAGACCAGGAAATACTTTTTCACTCTGAGGGTGACTGAGCACTGGCCCAGAGAGGTTGTAGAGTCTCCATTCTTGGAGATATTCAAAAGCCATCTGGACATAGTCTTAGGACAATGGCTCTAGGTGGCCCTGCTTGAGCAGGTGGGTTGGATCAGATGACCTCCAGAGGTCCCCTTGACCATTCGGTGATTCTGTGAAAATGCAGCAGGTTTTGAACTGGGACTGTATCCAGCTGGGAGCATTTCAGTCCCTGAACTGGAACTCTGCAACTTTTTGCCATCAAGCAGAATATAAAGCATTGATAATCATTAAAAAAGTCTTACGTGGACTGAGACAGGGTAGCCCCCAAGGGAATATCTTTCATTGCACGTCATACCTGCAGGCCATAGCAGTACTCCACCTTGCTCCTAGAGAGAAGCAGCTGACATGCCAGGTGCAGTTTAGGTTCTGGAATTTGCAAAACATTTGTAAAGCAGTCCAAGCATCATGACCCCTGTAACATGCTCTAAGACTTCAATGTGAGCTTTTTTAAAGCTTTTTTTTTTTTTTTTCTTAGATGATGAAGAACTGGAAAATAGTTTAGGACACGGTTCCTTTTAAGAGTGTCATAACATGACTGCTGAGATGTGGCTGTAGGGTCAGCAGCTTGCTGGGGCACCTGCACCATGAGTAGGTATGCTAGTTACTATTAAGATTTAAACCAGTGATACATGTTAGTTCACTCATGATAACAATTATGGGGTAAAAATCTAGGCCATGTCTCCATGAAATTACAAATCCAGTTTTAGGGTTCCTGATACGTGCCATATGGTCCAAACCACTGATCTGATATCAATTCACAGTGCCAGACCAACCATGTTCAAAAATAGAGACCGATCAACTTCACGCTGGCAGGTACTGTGATGGCTCGGTTATCATGTACCGCCCTTCCTGCGGTACTCCACAGGCTTCTTTCCATGCCTTAATCTCTGTCCTTTGTGTCCAAAGGTCATTGCCCCCAGATGTTCCTACATCACCTCACGGCTGCTGAGATGTGATTGCCCTCTTTTTATGCAGTGCCTTCACATGTAAAAGTACAAACTGTCTGTCTCTAATACATGGTAAAATGAGTCAAGTAAATATTGGGCACATAAACAGTAGCGCCAGGATCTTTCCTCAGGATCAGAACTGTCATATGCTGGAAATCCTGGACAAGCAGAACAGAAATCTTCTTGAACAACATTCATAGGTGGGAAAACTGGGTGCCATTAAATACAAGATGCCATTAAAGTGATGAATAAAACTATACAGAGACTAGCCCTGTATGTGGAAGTCATAACATCAGCAGTGTTCAGTTCTGCTGTGAAGACGTCAAATACTATATCAGAAGAAACTTTGCATTGAAGTACAAAGATAAGAGAAAGATGCATTCAAGACTGTTTGCTTCACTATATTTCAAATGGGTTTTGGAACCAGTCATAGGAAATCAGTTATTTTGTGCAACTCTTGTTATAATATCTTGAGCTGGTATACCATTATCCAGCAATACCCACCACAAAACTAAGTTTTCAGGTGCTTAGAACTTGATGTATATGCATTATGCTACAGACTTTAATTGCATATTATCTCTATTTTCCCCCTACAAGATGGTAACGATGGCCGCTTGAGCTAAATCAATACCGTGCAATAAAGAAAACTTCAGTTGCAGGATCCCTACCAGTGTCAGAGGTTGAAAATTGGTAGTGAATGACACAAAGGAATGCAAAAGCAGTTTCTTCTTCAAGATGGACATTGGCCTGGGGAACTAAGCTCTCCCCATGTGTTTCTACTGTGTAATTTTTAAAAGTTGACCAAATCACTCAACATTTGAGAGATGGTTAGTAGCTGTCATCATCTTTTGATGAAGAATATTGTGTGATCTGGAAACTGCTGAGCTCTTTCAGCTGTAAACAAGGTTAAAGGGAGCTGTGGTTAAATATACATCGTGCCAGATAACATAAAACACTTAAAAATCAGGTCTTAGATACCTTTAGTCAGTCACATGCAATTAGAGATTATTATAGCTTAATCTGCCCATGCTCTGGTTCCTCATCTCTAAATGGAAATAAATCCAGTTTATTTCACAGCAGTCTGACAAAGATATGTATTAATTAGTTTCTGAAGCACTCTAATACCACCACAAGCGCCACAGCAAAGCCTGTGAGGAAATTAGTAATTCTAATTTTAGAAGGGAATGCAGTAAATAAGGCATCCAGCCACACATTGAAGAAAAAGAACGCAGCTGAACATTGTTTAGTATGTTACATGAGTGCAGCCCATCAGATGCACTGAATGAGGCAAGGATCCTCTTAAAAAGATGATACGTGATCACATAATCAAAAATCAAATTATAATGTATATGTGAGATAATTAATTCAGCCTTATTTCCTGGCATTAGTATTTCATTTGGCAGCAGTAGTCATCTACCTTTTTTAACATTGGGTTTATTTTTTATCACTGATGCTACCACTCTGCTCCTCCAGAAAGATCTTCTTCCAAGGAACTCCACCACAGTTCAAGAACTGACAACAAAGGTAGTATGACTGGTTGAGCCTTACCTTGTACACTGCCAGAGTGCCAAAAAGTTTAACAAAGATATCACAGATATTTCTATTAGTAGTAGAAAGGACTAGGGCAAATTGTTTAACCCCATGTTTTATCCCTCTGCCATTTGGATGCAATTTGGAACTAATCTGGGAGGTTGCATGAGGAGATTCAGATCTTCAATTGAAGGAATCAGGCAGGGGAAATAGCAGAGGGTTGAGACTGGCTTAGGGAGCACCCATTCACCTACCACTCAGTCAGTAATGAAAACCTCCTGATACTCCTCCCCACGTGTTTTGGGAGAGAATGGCATCTGCTTTATCTGGTCAGGTTTCACTCAGTATATATTGGGAGGCTTTAATTCCTACTGTAAGAAGAGGAAAAGGCAAGGGATAATAATCTGCAGTCATTTATCACACATGATCAACAGAAGTTGCAGAAGGCTCCAAACTCCTTGCCCTATGTCCCAACTTCCTCTCCTTGTGCCACTCTGACTCCCCACAGATGGGCATCTCCCAGTTACACCACACCATGCCTGCCTTACTCTTGCCATGTTCAATCAGAGGTAGCCTTTGGCCTTAATTTAGCACTGGAGAGCCATGATATAAATTGTGAAGGGGACTTACTAGGCTTCTTTCTGTGTGACGATTTATTTAAATAAAATATTGTACCGGCAACTCAGTGCTACTGCATTTGCATCCAGTTGAAAGTTGCCTCGTATCCTGCAAATCCAAGGTAAGCCAAGAGTAACCAAATGGAATAGGCTCAGAAAGATGAGCACAGTATGGAAAACTGGACTTTGCTTTAGAAGAATAGGACTGTCAGGCTGATAGGTATTTGAAAAATGTTCTCCAGCCTTTAAAAAAAACCTATCTGAACACACGTTTCTATTTTATTCTGGATCTAAAACTATTGTGCTGTTGTCTAACTGCTGCCCCTGCTGAACACTGTCATTACAATACCTGCCTCCAGGGAGGATTTTATTTCAGTGTGAGATTTTCTAGATCACAAATCTTATAACTAAACATACTACTTTCAAAAAATCAGAATGGCCACCTGTGATCCATTCCAAGGACCCGATTCAACAAAGACCTTTCATATTTAATTTTAAGTAGCACAAATACTGTTCTCCTCTATCCCACCGGTTGCAGAAGTTGACGAGGGGATAAATAGGAGGAGCCAGCAAATTAACTCCTGGCTCCAAGACTGGTGCATCCGGCAGAACTTTGGCTTCTTTGATCATGGGTTGATCTACAAGACACCAGGCATGCTGGCAACAGGTGGGGAAAGCCTAACCCGAAGGGGAAGAAAGATCCTGGGACAAGAATTAGCAGGGCTCATTCATAGGGCTTTAAACTAGGTTTGAAGGGGGATGGGGATGAAACCAGGATTACTAAAGTGGTGCCAGGGAGCAGCATGCCAGTGCTTTTGGGTAAAAGCGTTAGCAAGGTCTTGCAGTCTGTCCCAGTGATGGCAGGGGATGGTGATTCATGTGGTAGTGAAGACATGAGGGGTAGTGATAATTTGGTAACTACAGAAGTGTCTGAGCATGATCAGGTGGGAATTAGGGCTTGTCCCCCCAAAAAAGTGGCAGGACAATTAGCCCAGCTGAAGTGCATCTACACTAGTGCACGCAGCATGGGAAATAAAGAGGAGGAGCTGGAGGCCATTGTACAGCAAGGAAACTATGGTATAGTTGCCATCACAGAAACGTGGTGGGAAGACTCTCACAACTGGAGTGCTGTGATTGATGGCTACCAACTTTTCAGAAGGGATAGGCAAGGAAGGAGAGGTGGTGGGGTGGCCCTCCATGGGGTAGTTTTGAATGTCTAGAACTTAACAATGTGAATGACAGTGTTGAGTGTTTATGGATAAGAATCAAGGGGAAGGCCGATAAGGCAGACATCGTGATGGGAGTTTGTTATAGACTGCCCAATCAGGATGTAGAAACTGATGAAATATTCTATAAGCAGCTTGAAGAGGTCTCACGATCACTTGCCCTTGTTCTCGTGGGGGACTTCAACTTCCCAGATGTCTGCTGGAAATACTACACAGCAGAGAGGGAACAGTCCTGGATGTTCCTGGAGTGTGTGGAAGACAACTTCCTAACACAGCTGATGAAGGAACCAACTAGGGAAAGCACCCTGCTGGACCTACTGTTTGTTAACAGAGAAGGTCTTGTGGGGGATGTAAAGGTTGGAGGTCGTCTTGGGCACAGTGATCACAAAATGGTAGAGTTTGCAATTCTTGGAGAAGCAAGGCGGGGAGCCAGCAGAACTGCCACCTAGGACTTCTGAAGGGCAAACTTTAGCCTGTTTAGGAGCATGGTCAAGAGTGTCCCTTGGGAGGCAGTTTTGAGGGGCAAAGGTGTCCAGGAAGGCTGGTCATACTTCAAGCAGGTACTCTTAGAAGCACAGGAGAAGGCCATCCCCATGTCCCAAAAAACAAGCTGATGGGGAAGAAGACCAGCCTGGCTAAATAGAGAGCTTTGCCTGGACCTCAAGAACAAAAGGAAAGCTCACATTCTCTGGAAAAGGGGGTTAGCAACTTATGAGGATTACCAAGATGTAGTGAAGCTATGCAGGGGGAAAATTAGAAGGGCCAAAGCTCAAGCAGAACCCAGCTTGGCCACTGCAGTTAAAGATAATAAGAAGAGATTCTTTCAGTCTATCAATAGAAAAAGGAAGACTAGGGAAAATGTAGGCCCACTGATGAATGAGACGGGTGCCCTAGTGGTGGAAGACACAGAGAAGGCAGAGTTACTGAATGCCGCCTTTTCTTTGGTCTTCACTGCTAAAGCTGTCCCTCATGAATCCCAAACCCTGGAGGCAAGTGGGAAGGTCTGGAGAGAGGAATATTTTCCCTCAGTTGAGGAAGACTGGGTCAGAGACCACTTGGCCAAGCATCCATAAGTCTATGGGCCCTAACAGGATGCACCCGCGAGTGCTGAGAGAGCTGGCAGATGTTATTGCTAGCCCACTCTCCATCGTCTTTGAAAGGTCATGGGGAACAGGAGAGGTGCTGGAGAACCGGAGGAAGGCCGACATCACTCCAATCTTCAAAAAAGGCAAGAAGGAGGACCCAGGGAACTACAGGCTGGTTAGTCTCACCTCTGTCCCTTGGAAGGTAATGGAGCAACTCATTCTGGATGTCATCTCCAAACGCATTGAGGAACAGGAAATTATTGGAAGTGGTCAACATGGATTTACCAAGGGCAAATCATGCTTGACCAATCTGATAGCCTTCTATGATGTTATAACTGGTTGGGTGGCTGAGGGGAGAGCCGTAGATGTCATCTACCTTGACTTCAGCAAGGCTTTTGACACTGTCTCCCATAACATCCTCATTAGGAAGCTGAGGAAGTGTGGGCTAGATGAGGTGACAGTGAGGTGGATTGAGAGCTGGCTGTGTGACAGAACTCAGAGGGTTGTGATTAATGGAGCAGTGTCAAGTTGGAGGCCTGTAACCAGTGGTGTCCCCCTGGGGTCAATACTCAGTCCAATCTTGTTCAACATATTCATCAATGACCTGGATGAGGGGACAGAGTGTATCCTCAGCAAGTTTGCTGATGATACCAAACTGGGAGGGGTGGCTGACACTCCAGAGGGCCACGCTGCCATTCAGCGTGACCTGGACAGGCTGGAGAGCTGGGCAGAGAAGAACCTAATGAGGTTCAACAAGAGCAAGTGCAGCAGGGTCCTGCACCTGGGGAGGAAGAATGCTAGGCACCAGTATAGGTTAGGGGTGGACCTGCTGGGAAGTAGTTCTGAGGAGAAGGATCTGGGGGTCCTGGTAGATAGTAAATTATCCACGACCCAGCAATGTGCCCTTGTGACCAAAAAGGCCAATGGAATCCTGGGCTGCATAGGGAAGAGTGTGGCCAGTAGGTCGAGGGAGGTCATTCTCCCCCCTCTACTCTGCACTGGTGAGGCCACAACTGGAATATTGTGTCCAGTTCTGGGCTCCCCAGTTCAAGAGAGACAGGGAACTGCTGGAGAGAGTCCAGCGTAGGGCAACTAAGATGACTGAGGGATTGGAGCATCTGCCTTATGAGGAAAGGCTGAGAGAGCTGGGACTCTTTAGCCTGGAGAAGAGAAGGCTGAGGGGAGACCTTATTATGGCATACAAATATCTAAAGGGTGGGTTGAAGGAGGATGGAGCCAGACTCTTTTCAGTGGTTCCCAGTGACAGGACGAGGGGCAATGGGCACAAGTTGGAACATAGGAAGTTCCGTTCAAATACACGGAAAAACTTCTTTACTGTGAGGGTGACAGAGCACTGGCACAGGCTGCCCAGGGAGGTTGTGGAGTCCCCTTCTCTGGAGATTTTCAAGACCCACCTGGATGCAGTCCTGAGTAATGTGCTCTAGGCAATCCTGCTTTGGCAGGGGAGTTGGACTAGATGGTCTCTAGAGGTCCCTTCCAACTCTGAAAATTCCATGATTCTATAAACACTTTACTGGTCTCATCATCCAAACTCCAACCAAAGATCAGAATACTTACTAGCATTGTGAACAATGCTATCTCTGATAGATGTGAAATTAAAATGAAAAATAGAAATACAGAATTGATGCACTAAGATAAAGTGCATTCTGTTTTCAGGGAAGGATTAGCCCCTTCTGTTTTGTTTTGGTTTTGTTGTTTTTTTTTTTTTTTTTACAATGTTTTTAATTATTTTCTTGTCTGCTTTAAGTATGCCCACTGTTGACTGAAAGGAAAGATTATGTTTCTGTAAAATATTAGGCTTACATTCTTACTGAAGAATTAGACCTTTTCCACATTTTGTCTTTGAAAATTAAAGGTCTACAGAAGAAGGAAAACTATTTCTTCTGCCGCAGCACATCACTGAATGTAGGAACTTTGCCTGCATTAGAAGTGGGATGGTTGATGAGGAAGAATAAAAGCTAAATCAGCTAAGGTAATTATTCTGCCTTCTTTCTGCCTCAACCATGACCATTTCAGATAGAATTTCTGCAGAGGAGCTCATTGCTGTGCAGACCTCCGTCTCTACAAACATCACCCTTAACACTCACAAGAATTGCACGCTGTCACGTGTGTCCCTGCTCCAGTGGTATCTGCCATCACAGGGCTTCTAAGGTCCAGCTGTAAATCGCTCAATATCAGCTAGATGTAGGTTGTCCCAGAAGCTCTTGGAAGCTTTCCTGCTTCCACTATCTGGACTCCCCAGCTGCAAGTCTCCATTGATCTGGCCAGGGTTGCTCAGCACCTTTGCCATTCAAATTGCAGAAGGGTAGTTTTGGGGCAGTTTAATGAATTCAGTAGGTCTCTTTTCTGTCTCTTTCCCCTTTCACCTCACAGACCCCATCCCTCTAGTGCTGAAATGGCCTAGAGGTAAGTGTCTCTGGTCTCATCCCAGAGACTTACACCCCTTCCCCTGAGAGGACTGTACTGCTCTCTGTCTGTGGGTCAACTAATGGTATTTTTAACAAATCACTGCAGATAGATACCTTACTATCCCAGTCTTCCCTCTCACTATTGCCATCAAGCATCCTGCCCTTCTATTCAGGTTCAGCGTGAGTGGACTTGCTTTATCACAGGACAGACTGTGTGAACTTTACTTTACAATGTCTCTGTTTATTTCAAAAATCTTTGAATTCAGTATGAATCTTTTCGTACACTCCAATTCTTCAATAGACTGTTTGATCAAATGAAAAAAAAAAAACCCAAACAGTAGAAGCCTGACTAATAATGGTACAATACTGAAAAAAAAAAAACAAAAACCAAAAAGGCAAAATCCAAACTGAAAACTTTCACAGCCCCTACAGATTTACATATTGATACTCATTCTCTTGAATATTGCACGGCCTCTAGAAAATACTATAGTTAATTCCCATACCGCTATAGGTGAAATACAGAGATAAAGATGAAAAAAAAAAAAATACAATGGGCTTTTTTTTCCTCACCATTAAAATATATAACAAACAGTAATTTGTTATATATAGTACAGTAACAGAACAGTTAGTGAGATCACGAAAAATGCCCCCAAAATCCTCAATACCTGCCTGTCCCCTGAGGACCATAGTGCTATCAGGTTTTCTGTCCTGTACATGACAGAGGTTTTATTGTTTCTCTGATCTGCTCCAGTCTACAGGGAACAGTGTGATTAAGATACTACCTTTAATGGACAACTTTCCAAGTTACACTGCTCACCCTGGAAAAGTGCTCTGAGACATGGGGAGAAGCAGTAAAGGGGCAGACTGTTGTGTGAATTTTTGCTATTTTTTTTTTTTTAAATAGTAAAGCATTTTAATAACTTAGTTGGCTGAATGGGCTAAGTATCTGCCAAAGGAGACACATATTGTCTATTATGCAGCACAGGGACTACCATCCTTTGCTATTGAACACACTGAAAATATCATGTATGATATAAACATGTAAATATGTTAAACTTATCTATACTTTTACCAGCTCATACCATGTCAATTTACTGTGGCTTGGGAAGCCAAAAATTAGTTCTATTGATTGCCCTGGGAAAAAAGAAGACAGTATTTTTCCAGATCGCACACTAAATGCCCTTCTTCCTATTCCATCACCTGGTCCCCTAATAACAGAATGAGAAACGACTTTGAAAATAGAAAAAGAAACCAACAAACTATATCCAATACACACATACATTATATAAAAACATTCATGCACACGTATACATATAGTCAATACAAATAAATGCATTGGCATACTCATGAACACTCTTATGAGGCAAAGAAAGATCAGATGCAGATTCAGGTAGTCAAACACACAGCTCATTAACTGTACAAAAGAACCAAATATATGTCATTGATTTACCTCATTAACATTAAAATGTTACATTTTCCATACAGTCTTCCACAAGCTCCCTTAATGGACACACTGTTGATGTAGCATGAGCCTTTCCCATCTACTGTTTTTCTTACCATTTAGAGTTATATTTGGGGGCATCGCTGATAAGGAGTTGTATGAAGAATGCACAGCGATAATCTGTGGTAATGATTGTTGCCTGACTTAAAATAAAGAGGGGCAGCCTTTTAAGGTCAACGTCAGTTCCATGTTTGGATTGTTTCTACTATTTGGAAGGGGTTGACATGTTTTAAATTACTAAGTAATGTGAAAATACATTACTAGCACAAGACTGTTGTCTATGTAAATATTTTACGGGTAGAGTCACCCGCCATTGGTTAATAAGGTAACACAGATTCAAAGCTATTTATGTTGACTCATATTTTTAAGACGAGGAATTTAAAAACAAGAAAATGTGACAGAGTTGATCAGGACGTAAGACAGTGGCTCACAGACAGACTGTGTCTTGCATGTCATGAACAGCTCTTTAAAATTACTTATTGAAAAGAGATGTAATATTGTCCATGTGAAATACATTAAATGAATAAAACAATGAGTCACCTAATGAACCTAAGTTCAATAGCTATAATTCTTGGTTTTGCAGAGATGAAAGAAAAAGATCCTGATAGGCTTAGCTCCTCCTGGGTCAAGTATTCTCATAAAAATAAGAACTATCATCTGCCGTGTGTACATGACATCAAATAAAATAGGAAACGCACATCTATCATAAGTGTACATGAATGGTCTCACCCTGTGGTTAACAGTATGACTGGGAAGTGAGCGCAGCTCATGGGCTCAACCTGCAACAGCCTTCCCCTTGCTACTCCCCAATGTGCCTTCATTCACAGGCAGCATAAGGGCTTCCACGCTGAATTGCTCAGTTTGGACCTACTTGCTGCCTGGGCTGGTGCAGATGGTTTTTCTCGCTGTCTGATCTTAATCGCACAAGACCAAACAGAAGGGCAGCTTACGCCATCACACTGCCACTGTGGGAGGGTCCCGCAGTCCACGAAACAGGGAGATGGGGGATGCAGCGATGTTGCACAGGGGCTGCAGGATGATGGCTTGCCTTTTGCAGAGCCCATCAGAGAAGTGGCATGGCAGCCGGCGGCTGGCAGGCTTCTGGAAGCCTTCTTCCTTGCATCAAGAGAGATAAATCCCTCATCACCCTTTCTTCTGGGCAATGCCTTGGAAGCCTGTCTTAGTCTTTTGCAAGGGACTTGGGGGTAGCAAAACACACACAGGTATTGCAGCTGATTCTACAGAGCTGCACAATGATGAAATCGTGTGTGCCATTTCTGAGCAGGACAGTCTTTCAAGTTTATTGTAAGGTAAACATTTCCATCAGCTGATCACAAATTTCATCAGGGCCATGAGGGCTTTAACCTGAAGTCTATCCTGAGCACTCTGGCCAAACAAAATACAAAATTTATGCCTTTGCCTAAATACTGGACCATATGGCTCAATTAATATGCATTTGAAGTGTTTGTAACTCAGCTAGTTCCAGGGAGGTCCTCAGGCAGCATTTTAATTTCATTTTACAAGTTGGTCTCCTGTAGTTTTACTGTGTTTCATTACTTTTTGGACAAAAAAGTTTGACATTCAACATATATTGTGCATACTAAGGCAGGGCAAGAGCTGTTCAAGAAGAAGCCGCTTCATAGTATTGACTGCTTCACAGTGGCAAGTGTACAGAGGCAGATAATTCTCATGTTTAGAATAATCTGGCAACCCGATACACTAGCATTTAAGTCACGGGATATCAAGGCATCATCCAGACCTGGAGCCAAACTAGAGGTTCCTGTTCTTTTACCACTGGGACCTCATCTCTGAATGTCCTCACTCCTGTACAGCTGGTACCAAGATGATTTGCCAATACTTGCAGGAGCCTCAAGTAGTTCATCCAGCCCTCTCTTACAGCCAGGAAAACACTTTTAGTGTGTGTCAGCACTTTCAAGACTTTTACCATTCAAATCCAACAGTTAGTTAGAATTATATCTTTAGGCGCCCCTTCTAGCAGGCTCCAATGTTCATCCACACTTAGCTACAGACCCAAATCATTACCCTATTATTCTTAGAAGAACAGGAATGTGTGAAGGATGGTCATCATGAATTTGAAAGAAGGTGGCTATAAAGCCACATTTCCACTCTAGAAGATACATCTAAGCAAAAGCTGTGTAGAGCCAAAAGTTCGGTGGAAATACAAGATAGCAATTGTAGTGAAAGGGTTTCTGAACCTGTAAAGGAGATATGTATGTTTTCCTGAAAGGTCAGGGTACACCCTGGGCAATGTCCTTGCTGACTTGCTCCTATGAAGACAAATCACACAGGAGTGAGAAGACATCTGGCTGTGCTGGGTGGCACCATGTGTCACTTTCCATAGGCCAGGTCAGAGCTGCATAAACAGTGAAACTATTTTCATTAAAGTTTAGGCAGAGAGTCTAAACTTAGGATAGGCATCCTCAGACCCTGACACATGACTATCGCACATGCACACAATTGCAGAGGCACAGACGCACCCACTCACCCTGAAGCAGTTGAAGATGAAAACAAAAAATCCAAACAAAAACCCCAACCCTTATGTTAACAGTTTGGTGCTGTGAATCCTCACATGGGAATGATCTGTTTCTGGGCTGCTAAAATAAAATCCCTGAGAAATGAAGTTTATGATGTGTGAAATAATGTACATGGACAACACTCCCTTCCCCCTACTCCTCAAAATAACCCCCGTGTTCCTCATGTACACCCAATTGATCTTCCTCGCTGAGGCCACAGCCCAGTGGAGCCTCAACTTCCACCCTTCACCCTCCCCCCCCCTCAGTTTACGCAATAGATTATATGCAACGCGTGATATTTGGAAGCCACATCCTGCTGTAGGCAGGGCTGGCTGTACTCCCTAACACAACACTTGGGGATGACTCTGCTTCCAGCAAGTGGAGTTGATGTGCTGGACGTGGTTTAATTGGTGCCAGCTTTGTCCTATTAACAAGTGTCAGCTTTCTTCACTTGATGCATCAAGTGGTGATGTTCTGCAGGTTATAGCGCCCTTATGCATTAAAGCCTTTTGTATATGTTGCTGCCTGATTAGACAGGAAATAGTGCATGGCACCAGGGGATAATTCACGTGAGTAAAGTTACTTGCATGCATATGCATGTGCAAAACTGGGGCTCCAGATGCGAAATACATCTTTTTCTAATCCCTGAGCTATTCTCTGTGTGTGTGTCTATATACACATTGCATGCTTATTGCTTTTTATTACTTTCAAAACTTAAAAATAAAATTGGCTTGAATTTAGTTTGAGGATTGGCACCAATCCAGGACATTTCTTGTTTTAACTGAAACAGTTTGCCCACTGCTAATTTTAACACAAGCAATTTATTTTATTAACATGGATGCAAATGGTAAGCACACTCTCCCTTCCTACCAGGAAGCCTTGGTAGCCTAGCGCAAAGCCTCGGGAACAGTGATGCCACCGGTCTGGGGAGATGCTCTCTTTATCCGGGAAAAGGTGTTTTTGAGAGATGCCTAATTTTCATACCTGCCTTTGCTACCTATGCAGGAGGGAGGGAGCTAAAAGCCTCACACTCCCAGATGTCTGCAAGGACATAACTGAGTGAGACACCGAGTCTAATTATCTCAAGCCTTTCATTCCCTTTAACTTCAGTGAACATATAGAGGACCTGGCTCCATTATGGCAGATGATGAGACTGTAAGCACTACACCTTCAACTAGGAGCAGGGAGGGGAAAAGGGAGGGCTAATTGCTATGTATAGACAGTGCAGTCATTGAGAGACCTTTAACCTGTTTAACTTTCCTTAATAAAGTTTTTGCAATCTATGAAAGAATGACTCTGTTATTCCTCACCAAGCTTCGGCACATGACCCAGCTTTTTCTACCATTCAAGGAATGTAATTTAAACTAGATTTAGACTCCTCTGCATGGCCGAGCGTGATGCCCGCTGGAATGTTCAGCTTATGCGGAATTGTTTGGTTCGGTTTAAATAAATAAATAGCATTAAAATCTAATCATGGAAAGTGTAGCTGTTAAAAATAGACTGAGGTAGCGCTCATCCAAAGCGTCGAGAAAAGGTATGCACAGGAGGGACTCTGAGAGCCGATTCATCAAGTGCAGGAGCAACCAGACGACCAACGCTGGCGAGGTTTCAGGCACGTAAGCATCACCACCGAGTCTCCCCACCCTGCAGCAGGAGTTCCCAGCAGGAGTTCGACCTGTTTCCTTTTTTTTTGCACTTCAGCCACCTGCTTTCCCTTCAATCAGATTCTCCGTGGGGACACAAGATCCTCATCAAGCTACCTGTGGCGAGCCTGGCACCCAGCGTGAAAACCACCATGTGCAATATTGCTCCACCTGTGAAGCAGCTGTTTAAAAATGAAGCAATATTAGAAAGGATCTTCCTTTTTTTTTTTTGTTTGTAGCTTTTGATGTTGAGTTTTTTTTGTCTGTGCCACAGTAAAACCTCAGTAAGCAAAAGATGTCATGAATTCAGACGGCAAGGACAGTTTCTGTCTCAAATTGTTTCACCTGTACCCCTTCCTGCTTACTTTCAGTCATCAGCTTTAAACATGAAACTGTTATCCTTCTTGATTAGGACATATAAATTAATCAGGGTATTTAATGAAAAAAACTTGCAAGCAATTTTACATATCAGGTTCCATGATCAGGTTGGGGTTTGAGTGTTTGTGAATATTCATGAATGGAAAAGAATATTCCCTCTGGTGCAACATATTTTGGATTTTCCAGGATGCACCATAGGAACAGACAAGAGGGCCAGCTACGGTGCATCACGGGACCTTTAAAGTAGCCTGGAACACAGCCAGGAGAGCTTAGTCCAGACAGCAGCTGCCGCAAAGACCTAGGGTAGCTTTTCCAAATGAGCACGTCCCCTTTTTCACTAACATTTTCAGTTGGAATTCCACTGAATTCCACTTTCCTTTTTGCTCCTGCAAAACTAAATGCCTATGGAAAACAGAAGACTTTCTGTCCAACTGTACTCAAATGTACCAGGGTTTTTTGGTAGCTGAAGTTCTGTCTATATGCTTTTGACAGACAAACGATGGTGCTGTCAATAGGGATGCAGACAAGGTGCTCAACCGCCTGCTCCACCTGCACTGCACAGAGAACAGACCAATGCATGCATCTGCTCCTGAGCCACTAAGTTACAGTGAGACTTGGTTTAAATTGGTTTAAATTAAAACTTGCTTTAGAACACTGATTTACAGATGAAATCTCTGCAGGAACTGACTGATCAGTGGGCCAGAACTTCCTGCCTGTGAGGACCAAGTCGACAGCCCAGAGCGATGATTTTATCCCTTCTCCAAAGGTAAGCTCTCCCCCAGTCTCAGCTAAGCCTAGTTCTGCATAACACTAGTCATCTTCTTGTCCCCAAACCTTAACATTTCCATATATAAGGCTGATAAGGGATAGGAGTACAATTAGCATTTTTCAGAAGGGAAATCCAGCACTTCAGGTCATTCAGTCACAGACTGGAGATTTCCGGAGTCTTCTTCCAGTGACCTGCCGTCACTGCTATTGGCTCAGACAAGTCCCAGTTCAGACGTTAAGTGTCATGGGTGACATCAGGTCACCCTGAGAAATTTCACTAAAGACTTTAGGAAATGCATGTCAGTTTTAAGTTTTTCAAGAGTGAATGAAGGAAGTAAAAAATCTCTGAGAAATATGTACCTTCATGATGAGTGTTGCCTAGAGAAAGCTACATAAGACTTCCAGTTCATTCACTTGTAAATTTATTAAAGTGCCCAAAAGCATGCAGGGGCCAAAAGAATCATTTCTCCGACACTCTGTTTCTAAAAACCTGCAAAATGAATCTTCCTCCTTTGCCCAATATAACTAACCATTAACAGATCAATTACTCAATTTGCATGCTGCTGCGAAGGGCCTATTTCCATTTGACAGGGAATGCCAGAAAAGCTCACGGTTTGACAAGCTTTGTCTGAGCGTGGCCCAGAGCAATGCAAAACGGAACAAAGAAGGGGCGAGCTAGTGGCATTTAAAGGTGAGATGCCACAGGGGGCAGACGGGATCCAAGAGAAGGAGAAGGGTGGAAGAAGACACGGGGCAGGTCTGCTGTGCACAGCATCCTAGTGCTGTTCTCTGAGATTGCCCATCTCTGAGCCAGCAGCAACCTGGGCCAGTGCCTCCTGGTGACTCAGCGCAGCAGGGTGTGACATCTCCCGAAATTCTGCAGCCACACTGCTGTGGCACTCAGCCCCGGCTCGTAACATCGGCTTCTCTGTTGGGCACATTGAGTCACCTGCAGCGTCGCTAGGATGTGGAAATATTGCCCCCAGTCCCAGGGCTGGATGTACCTCTGGGTAGATGCACCACGCTCAGCCATGCAGGGACATACCTCACCACTGAGCGGAGGAAAAAAAAAAAGGAAGCAGCGACAGCTAAATAATAAAAAAAGCAGGGCCAAACAGGGGTCCAACAGGGAGTGACAGTGGGAAAACACAGCTGTACGAATGGTTTTGAAAATGGAAAGTCTGAGTCTGGGGGAAAAAAAAAAAAAAGGAGAATAAGTTTCCTCCTCATACCCTTGAACTGGGCAGTACGCCTCAGCATGGCTGTATGCTGCTCGGCAGAACTGTGAAGCAAACTACGTTTATCTGCTGAGATATGTATTCATCATATGTTTCAAAAGAGTGCACCGTCAGACCCAGAGAAACTCCATGAGTTCCTGGAGACTCTTAGGCTCCGAGTTTCTCACCTCCAACACCTTCCACACTGTAATCTCAAATTCAAAGTTCCTTTATTGTTACATACGAGAAGATCACAGAACAGCTACTATAGTGCAACTCTTTCTTTTCAAACATCCGTTTCCCGGTTGTCAACTTTTTTTCCTACACCACCTCTCATGTAGCTGTGCCTCGTCACTCCCTTTCCTTCCTCCTGCTCTGAGACCTGCAGCTCCACCGCTGTAAAAATAGCTGGTGTGGAAGGCTAACTCCTCTTGCTAGAGCACTGAGACAGCTGTGGTTGCTTCAAATGGGAAGGACTGCCCAAATGATTCATCTTGCTGCTCTCCCCCAGCCCTTTTCTTCCGTTGGTGCTTTTCCAAAACACTATTTCTTATTTGCAGATAGCTGGTTGTTGTGGCTGTGCTGATGAAACTGTCCTGATGCACCATGGGAAAGGGAAAATGAAGCTTTAGGAGGTATCTCTCATGCTCTTGAGGTCATCTGCTGACTTTTCCTGAAGTAGTCCAGGAGTAGCTAAAAATATGCTGAATATAACACACAGAGAGAATATATTTCACCTAAAGCAAATGCAATAAGCAGTAAAAATAAAAGCAAAGAGACTGAGTCCAAACCATTGCTCGTCAGTAAAAACCTCATTCTGACATATGGTTATGTTTATGGTTTTGTGTGATATTTAAATATAACAGGGAAGAACACCAATTTTTTTAAAAAAAACCCACTGATCTTAAAATGGAGCAAAAATCAAGGCATGCAGAAGCGTGTGTCCATTAACTGCATGGGAAGCAGAGTTACTTCTGCCTGATCACAACTTTTGAAATCTAGTCTCAAGACTCTTCTTCAGATGACCATTAATACACACTATGGTTTAAAAGTGTATCCATTTGCCCTATTAAATTTCTACAAGAAAAATTTATTTGGAAAAGGCAAATAAAGCATGTTAGCTTTTCTGCTGAGAAAATATGTGGTAGTCAGTTTACAAGTCTGGGGAAGACAGAAATTACTAAACTTCAGAATTACTCCAAGTTTTCTTTATGCAAAATGTTCTGTTCCTCGGCACTGTTATATTCACCAGATTGAATGAACTGCTACTGCTCTTTTTTTCCTACTCTTTTCTTAATGGTGTAGTTTTGAAAAGGCTGTTTGCAAACTTATGTTGGGATGATAATCTCCAGCAAATGCCAAGCTGGTTTAAAGAGCAAGCTCCTGAACATTCACAAGGGCCTGTTGTAAGCATGCTGGAAATACTTGGAAAATACTATAATCTTTAAATTGTGCTCAGCTGGATTGTCAATTGCCAATGGTGTACTCCAGATAAGTTTCTCCCCTGGAGTCCCACTAAAGTCTGTAGAAACCTATTTAATGTCATATTTATTATGTCTGCACCCCTTTTGGCTCCATCAAACTAAAGCTTTTCAATAAAAAAAAAAAAGATGGATGTTTTCTGGTCTCATGAAGATGAAGACTCCATGTAACGAGATAATCTACCTGTGATCTGGTGCCAGCTTGACTGAGACATAGTTCAAGGTAAAATGTGTTTAGAGATCTGAAGTAGTAGATTACCAGCAAAGAAAACATTCCTGTTTCCTTATCTTAGGGAGACTGGCTTCCTGCTAGTTGTGGATCCTCCTCCTGCGTGAAGTACTAAAATACCCTTGTTCAGCATTTTTTATTTCATCTTGTAGTGATAATGGAGGTTATGTATAATCTTTGTGGCTGTTCAGATTCCCTTTTTGGCTCCCTCAGTGGGTAGTACTGGAGTTCATGCAGTATCATAAGAGATGACTCCACAGCACACTAATTATATAGGGTTTTCAAAGTACTTTGAAGATGAAAATTGCTGTATCAGTGCAACTCCAGGTATTATTATTATTTATATAGCATACATAATCATTAGTGGATGCCTAGCTTTAAGTCCCTTTGGAACTAAGGTGGGAGGAAGATTTGGACAAACTCCATGTCCTTACACTTTCACTGCACCTGGTTAAGGTAGATAACTAGCATCCTGAGTCGCTCTGCTGTCTTCCTTAATTATAAAATACTATGAAAAAGAAACTGTTTGAAGCAAATGTGGACTCCTATGAGATAAGATACAAAATGACTTTCTAAGCTGTCAGCCAAAACTTAGTTATAGTAGTTAACACCTGTGAGATTCATTCTGAATGAAATTAGTAGAATGAATTCACTCATTCTCAATGAATGAAATAGGAGAAACACCAGCTTGTTAATTAATAGATATTTAATGGAGCAGGATATTCTAAGATATTTGAGTGCTCCTTACCACATAATGCAAGGGAAAAAATAATCATTACAGAAAGCTTTTTCACTACAAAACATTAAATACCTGTTGCATAAGTGATATGCAGAAAAGAAGTGGGTGGTGGGAGAAGACAGCCGCATGGGAAGAGTGGAGAAGAAGATTAACAGGATATTACAGCTCCCAGCTGAAGCCTCGGACAGGATAGAAGAGGGAAGAATTTCTACAGTTATCACTATCATTCATGCAGAAATCCCTTCACACCTTTACACCTGGACATTTCAAGACAAGGAATGGTGATTGACTAGTTTGCCTTGATTCCACAGGAAATCCTATGAGAAACAATCCAGACCCACTTTCTCTACTCGCACACCCTTTGACAGCACTAACATCCACCCTACCACTGCGGCATTGAGCGCTACAGTCAGTCCAAAGTCCACAGAGCTGGGGGGTACCAACAACCAAAATGGAGGCAGAAGAAATTCCTCAGAGATTGTTCCACACCTCAGCAAGTTACACAAGACCCACGGATTCATGGTTGGATCCTCTGTGTGCTCCTGAAATAAAACTACAGGGACTTGAATAAAAGAAGGTACTAAGTAAAGCTCAGAGCAGGGTTTTCATCTCAACCCAAACCATGACAGTCACTCAACAGAAACTCCTTGTCCTCAACAGAAGTACGCCAGGTCAGACCAGGCAGGATTCTTGCCTGAGTAATACTTCTTCACCTCCACACACTAAACCCAGATGACAATCTTACAGTTGGCTATATATTCAGCTTTCAAACAACTATGATGAGTCTCCCAAATATATGGCAGAGTACTCCCAGTGAAACACTTTGAAGTAATGATGCGTAGATAATTTTGAATATTCCCTTTTGAATAGGGAAATTCAAAGTGCAAGGAGAGCCTGTGTTTTGAAGAGGCCTCCCTGTGGAGCGTGTCCTATTATATGTAAATACCACTGAGAATAACATGCAAATATGGTCATTAGTGAAGGTTTGAACTTTTCCAGAACAACTTCAATTTTGAGCCAAGCTACTTCAACCTTCAAAGGCAGCAAACTCTATGACTCAGCAGAAGCTGAGACTGAAAAAGCCTGTTTCAGCAAGGACCGGTGGTTTTAAGATGCTAAAGTATCCAGAGGCTTTTCTAATCCCTTAAGCTATTTTCCATGCTGTTTTCCTATTCTGTTAGCTGCAGACGTGTAAAAGAGAACTATTGCATATTCCATGATTGCACTGTTTTGCTATCAATTGTCATTTTATTTCCTTACATATTTGGGGCTGCTTATGGTTTCCCCCACAGAACTTATATTATAGACCAAAAAAGAAGGAGGCAGAGGAGGGTGCAAAGACTTCTACCCAAGCAAAGCTCACAAAAGAGCTACTGAGAACAGCGGTGCATTCTGCAGCATGGAAAAACTACTCAGGTGTTTGGGATATATACAACTTTCTAACAAGGATGAGGAGAGGCAAAGTGAAGATTTCACTCCTCAGCTACACAACCCAGCGAAGTTAGGTGCATATTATAGAGTACCCTACACTCCCTTATGTAGTCCTGTGTAAATTTGACATGGACATCACATAAACGTATTTCATTACATTTACAGGGTTCACGTCCGTTTGTAAAAAAAAGCAAACCTTTAGACTACTTTTCATAAACTTGCCTCTGCACTGAGTTACGGTGAAAAGAAAGTTGTGAGGAAATAGTATGATCACACAAATTCAAGGGGTCACCGTTCAAGACAGTAGCTTATACCCATAAGCTTTCCCTTCGCAGTTATACCAACGAAAATTAGATGTCATATTATATCTTTCTGGATCCAATCTGTTTATGTCTGAAATCGAGAGGAACTTTTACATTGATTTAAATGACTGAAACCCTGGAACTCATGCAAGCATTTTCTGTCAGTTCTAATGGGAAGTATGCAACTGCGGTCTAGGCTTGTTTCAAGGAGCAATTTAAATGTCTGAACATTTTCCCTTTTGTACTGGTCTAAGCTCACATGTCTCATTCTGTTATGCATATTTTCTCAACACAGTAGCAGAGACCCGGTCTTTTTAAGTGACGGGAGAGTCCACAGTCACCAGAAAGCCATTACTTTTGACCAGTTGACTCCCTTGATTATTACTAACCCAGTACAGCCTGTCCCAGACCCTCTGCCTCTAGCAGCCAGCGCTACGCTTCTTCAGCACTTAAAAGGAGTTAACACAAAACGATCACTGTAAAAACATGTCTGTCTTTGCTCAAGGTGTCTTTGTATTGCAAATTCCAGCAAGGCAGAGGCAGCACTTTGGCTACCATGAGAAAAGAGTGAGGGCAGCCATTTTGGAGGCAGTTGGTCTCACCAGATTACTGAGCAGCCCTACACAGTTTCCAGGCACAGTATCCATAGATAATGCTCACCGTGTATATGTGCACAGCGTCTGTATTGCTTCATAGGGTCTCCTGGTAGTGCTGCACGTTAGGAAGTATCTAGGACAAGTTTAAGACGAGCGTTCTTTTTTTGTGTCTATCAAAATACCTTTTAAATAAGTACAGGAACCATAAGCTCTTCCTGTTTCAGTCTAGTGTTCTGCTAGCATCGTGTAATTTACATCTGACATACTTTCCAGGACTGACAGAGTCTGGGTGTGAATATGACCTTGGGCACAGTCAAAAGCACGTAGTTTAAGTCCGGGAAAGGCCGTCATCTCTTTGCAGAGCTGATCTTATAGCCCTGTGTTTCTGGAGCCATTATTTTAGAATAAATTAGAATAAAATGGAGGACCCTCAAATAGTTTCAAGGGACTGAGCCAGAGACTATGTCTAGGTATTGATGTCTCAGAGATGACTTATGCTTCTGACCTTATTGTCTATGTTGGCAGTAGAAATGAAAGTAATGTAGGAGCAGCTTCAACAGCTCTGTACCGTCCGAGGATTGCTTTTTTTTCCAGAGAAATCTTCAAGGGCCTTGCACCCCACTTCAGTCGTCAGCGTCCTCTGGCAGATCTAACTGCAGATTGCTGGAGTGAATAGCACGAGATGGAAAGGAAGACATCTTCAAGGAGATTATCGTCAATCCGACCATTTGTATACTACACTGCTTTAAAAAAATATTGCATATCAGGGGTAGTTCATGAGCTCAGTAGAAGGCTCAGTCCTGCCGGGTTTGGATTAGTAGTAAATAGAGAGAAAAAGTTCTACAGGAGGAAGTTAAATCCTATTTTCTGCCCTATTTTTTTTAAATTCTGGAAAAAGGAGCAGTGGTAATGATGGAGGTATTACAAGAAAAATTAAAAGTAGTCCTGACCCAGTGGGGTAGAAACAGCCACCACCAAAACTGGAGGAGGTTTGGGGGTTTTGATCTCCACATTAACCAGTCAAGGTAACTTCAGATCTGGATCGACTCCCAGGTCTGAGTTGCAAAACTCTACCCCTTACATCACCACTTTTTTTTTTTTTTTTTTTTTTTTCTTGAATCAATACCAAGCTGCAGAGAAATTCCGAGGGAAATGCCAGCGTGGTGGTAATGCGCAGTCAAGCCGGCGATGCCGTGTAGCACAGCAGCGCTGCAGACAGCCGTGGTTCTGGAATGGTGAGACGAGTACCTCATTTCAAAACGACCGATCTCAAGGGGTGTGACAGGTACACTCATAAAGTTTGTTCCGGTTCTCAAACTATTACTGTAGTTTCCACTTTAAATATGGAAATTTCATTTCTAAATTAGGAAATAACCTTCAGTGTGTGCTCACTGTATTTAAAACATCTTGAAATTACATGATCTGCATATAGACTTTAGGCTGTCTGTAACTTGTCCTTCTAACTTTATTCTTTACAAACATTTCAAATTACTGAGGCAGGGTGGGGGCCTGAGGGTGAATTTGCCTTTTTTCAAAACACTTCTACACAAAGCATCAACACAAATTTTAAATACTTAACAGGTTTTGAATTTGGGTTTTCCTGCTGTTTTGTTTGTAACCCTGCTCTTGGTAATTACCTTCAGAGATATGTATTTTTACAACATCTTTTCCAGTTTGAATTCAGTATCTAACATACCCTTCTACAGAGGTTGAGAAGTATGCGCTAGTGTTGCATCATGCATTTTTTGTCGGCTGCAGACAATGCAACTGCTGCTGCAGAGATGCACTGGGAGAAAGCGTTTTAAGAATTGGATGAATGGCACACAAAATTATGTCACTGTGATGACTTTGAAGTGTGTAATAAATGCACTCCACAGAAATAAATCTAGGTGGGAGAAATGTCCCACAGCATGTCTTTACTCTACACACACACACACAGACAAATGTTACAGCCAAAAAATCACTCAGAGAGCCTTGGCACTGAAGCACTAATTTATATCAGTTGTCCAAGGCGCTCCAAGGAACTAAGTCCTTAACTTGGGAGGTACCTGACAATCAGCCTGTCTAGGAGACACCAGATTTTATCTCAGGGTGAGCCCTTCTCTGGATGTTTCTGTATCCACCGTTCCAAGGGCATGATCTTCACAAAATGCTTGGAATGCCCTTCCCTTTGTACAGGCAAACTAGGACAAGCCAGCTTGAACATGACTCATTATTATTATTTAAGGAGTCATTCCTTGTGTTGGTGCTTGTGTAGTATCTCTCAGAGCTGTAAATCCACTACCACTGTCCTGCTTATTTTTCCCCTTCTTTACTAATAGGAAGGGGGAAAATTTGGACTTAAAATGATAAGCAAATTTGAAAGTAGAAAGCTGTATGATAACTGCATGCCCATTATATTTTGACTTTTCAAGTAAACAAGTAGTTGAACCATCTTTCCTTTAGAGTCCAGTGGTGGAAAGCAAAGCACTGTATGTCTTCCTTAGTGATAGGGACCTAAATGGCGAAGCAGTAGACAGTATGTGAAATCCCAGCTTTATCAAAATCAGTACCTTTCTCCCATTGACTCTGAATGAATGAGGATTTGATTCTAGAAACTGAAACTGGCTGTCAGTCAAGCAATCTGATTACACTGGGAAATGTAAACTAGAGGCAATGATTTCCTAATGTTGAATCTAGGCCGCATATAAAAATTGTTTGAAAATTTATGTGATAGTATCTTACTACTATCTTTTTTATAATAGTTTGCAAATAAGTATATATTTTCTGAGGCTTATGGGAAGATTTGAATGACAGTAGTTCATGCTGAGTATGACTTTGTTCCAGGAGTGGTACAAACGATGCTTGTTTTTCCTGTGTTGTGAGGATATCTGAATCTGGTCCTGTGAAATTTTAGTTCAAAGGAAATCCAGATGGATTAAATCAAGAATACTGCTGAAATGCATAATGACTGGGGAAGAACAAAGAGGGAAGGAAGGAGTTTGGAGTATAAGACTGAATGAAAAGATATATGGACATATAAAGCAGTAAAAGACAATTAGAAAATACATTTATACTAAATTAAAACTTTATTGACTAATGTTCTCCAGACAACATGATCCGACGGACTATGGTTGCATACATGCAATGAAGTTGAACACAACAGTAGTTTAACATGGAATGTCAAACAAATTAATATAATGTATTAAATGAAACAATTTATCTGTGTTGCTGCAAAATGAAACCAAGCTATGTATTTCCTTGGTCAATCTGTGTTCAGCTAAGAGGCTATGCATTTGAAGAAACTGGTAGATTTCCTTAGCATATATTTCAAATAAATTAGCTAGAATTGTACTCTTTAAAAATCCTTTCAACTTCACTTGCATTTCAAACAAAATATAAGTGTAAACACTAAAGTTGCTAGAGCCATCTAGAAAGACCTAACTGTCAAAACTTGCAGTGGACATTACAGTTCAGTAAATGTGAATATTTAGAACAAGAAAAATACCAGTTACTGCAAAAGTCATGTAGGCATTTTATTATTAATCCAGCACAAAGCATTTCTTCTAAGTTTCTCACATAAAAGACTAAAGCTTGCTTACAGTACTACATCTTCTATCATTCAAGCATCATTATTACCTATCAGGGAGATTGGCTAGATGACCTAATGGGTCGTTTCCACCCCTAACTTCTACAAAAGAAAATCATTCATGCCAGCAAGAACATGGTTCGCTACATCTTGGGCTTGATCCTGTAGCCTTTGTTAAGGCAAAACTCCCACTGACTTAAAGGAGAGATTTTCCAGAGCAAGACATCCAGGATTAGGCCCTTTTTATTTTTTTTTTTCTTTTTAAAAAAGCATCCATTTAGGATACATGGAAAATATTCTATAGAATTAAAAAAATATAATGACATGTGCTTCACTTGCATTGAAGGAATCAGAGAATGTAAACACCATAGTGGCCCACGTCTTCACAATATCCATGAAAAAGTGTCAACTGCAAGTAATCTGTGTGCATTTATTTCTCAATCTATGCTTCTGAGGGTGTTTTGTGTAGACCTTTACCTCCACATCCACACACATATGTACACCCTTAATATGCATAAAGGTGGGATAAAATTCACTAAAGGCAGTTGCTTGCCTGTCTTAACGCTTAAATCTGCAAGTGGCAGCAAACTGGGTTTTATATGTTGTTAATTAGACTGTACGTGAGCAGCAGGACATGAATATTGCTGTGGGCAAGAGAGTGTGGTTGCCGGTTCTACGAGTGTGGAGCCATCCCGCTTACGCACATCGCAAAATCTACCTGCGTGAAGGGCTGGAAAGGCAGGTGACCAAAGTATTTCTTGGTGGGCCATGTCTGAAATCTGAGTTGAATGACTCAAAGGCTGTAGATTGTCCTCACAGGAGCCTTTCGACAACCTGGAGGACCACGTAGGAAAGTTTACCTTCAAAGTGCACTTTCTAAGAATGGAATGTTCTTGACAGGGAAATGATCAGAGGCAATCCTGGACTTTTTTGCTTGCTGAATAGGAAAAATGTTTTCATCTTCAGGCAGCACTTCACCCTGACAAATGTGAGTTCAGTTATTATTGGGTTTTAGTATTACAGAAGATTCTTTAGAAACAAACACGATAGTACACACATACACATACACTCAGATATTTACAGCCTTTCTAGAAAAACAACCCCCTACCTTAGTACTGACTACCTATCTTTTTCCTTTTTTTCTTTTTTTTTAGTATTTAAATTCTTTAAACCAGCTACATTAAATACCAATGTGTACTGTACCACCCCACACCAACCCCACATCCCCCCCAAAAAAACAGCAAGTATTTTAAAAGTTTGTTCACTTGTTTGTTTGTTTTTATGATTGTTAAAATCTCCTGCTTGAGACTGTTAAGTACCACCTCCACTGGAACAAGATCAGCACTGACTGCATCTTCCAATGCATGTCGTTTCATAGTAGAGCAAGTACTGCAGCTAGAAGCTTAGATCTCCAGGTCGTCAGGTCGAGGCCTGCTGCTGGCTCGGCTGCTGGCTCTGCTGGGAGGCCTCTGGTCCACAATGGTGAGGGGCTGCAACTCGTGTCCCGACGCCAGTTTTTTAGTGTTCTGGTGCTCATCGGAGAAGTCGAAGGGCTGGGCGTGCGAGTTGGAGATGGTGCTGCCAGCCTGCCCCATTCTGTTCTGCTCCGCGCTGTAGTTGGCCCAGTTTTGCTCGCTGGCTTGCTTATTGTAGTTGCGACAGGAGGAATTGTTCCTGTCTCCGGTAACGAGCTTGTACCCTGGGGGAGACATGGGAGACAAGGGGGCGGTCGGCGAGGAGCAGCCATTGTAATAAGCATACTTGGGGGAGCCACAGTCCTTGGAAGGGCTCATGGCACCGCTGTGGGAGTAGGGGTCGGTTTTCCCTTTCACGCGATCCTTGACACCCTTGAAGAACACGTAGAAAAGCTCGATGATGTTCAAGGCAAGAGACACCAAGGACACGACCAGCATGAAGAGGATGAAGATGGTTTTCTCAGTTGGACGGGAGAGGAAACAGTCCACTCTGTGCGGGCATGGATCTCGCTCACAGGTGTAGATGGCATTCAGGCTAAACCCATAAATGTACCACTGTATCAGCAAGAAAGCCACCTCGAAGACAGATTTAAACAGGATGCTGATGATGTAAGTACGGAGCAGTCCTCCACGCATCTTCACTTTACCATGCTCTTCAATCCCATACTTGAATTTCTTTATTTCTATTTGCTTGAGGTGCATATCCACATTCACACCATCATTTTGGACCACCTTGAGCTCTTCCTCTCTTTTGTTCAGTTTCTCTTCTTTCCTCATTACGTAGAACACATGTGCCAGGTACAAAAGGGTAGGTACAGACACAAATATAATCTGCAGAACCCAGAAGCGTACATGAGAGATGGGGAAGGACTTGTCATAGCAGACGTTCTCGCAACCAGGCTGTTGAGTGTTGCACCGGAAAGCAGACTGTTCATCTCCCCAAGCAGATTCAACTGCTGTCCCCAGTAGCAAGATTCGGAAAATAAAGAGGACAGACAGCCACACTTTCCCTCCTGCAGTAGAATAGGCTTGAACCTTGTCAAGAAGTTTTCCTAAGGCACTCCAATCACCCATCTTCACAGGATGCTGGCTAAAGAAGGACACAAAGAAAAAAAACAACAGTGATGGTTAAGACAGAGCTTTAACACCTTCAATACACTGAATCACAGACCAAGGCTAACAGAGCAGTGACGTCAGCTTTGTTTTAATTCACATTTTTTACATGATCTGAAGAGAAACCAGAGTTTTAGTTAGTCTGCAGGTGGAGTGGGAAGTCAGGGAGACAGAAAAAAGAAAGTAACATATAAAGTCTCAGAGCACAATGAAAAAAGAGGTTTCTAATTTCACTCCAGTTTTCAAGAAGTCCATGACAACCCTCAGTTGCCACTGTGGTTGGCTCAGCTTCCTTGGTGGCAGCCTCAGTTCAGTGACCTACACCTGCCTCGGGTAGAAAGGAACTGTGACACCCCGCTGAAGCCGGGTGTAGAAGTACGGAGTGGCACTGCCTGAATGTGCTAGGAATACGTGAAAGATTTCTCTCTTTCAGTGTGGATCGTTCACAGTAATTTTTATGATGTTCACTGTTAAAGAGAATAAGAAAGCAAACNCGGATCGTTCACAGTAATTTTTATGTTCACTGTTAAAGAGAATAAGAAAGCAAACCATAGTATAACCTAAATACAAAAGGTTATACTAAGTTAATGTTAGGGTCGGATACCTAAAATTTTATCATTGCTAAATATGTGCTATTTTTCCTACAGCAAAATTATCACTACATTGCATGTAATACATTTAAGAATATAGTTCCTAATGATGCCAAGTTTATACTATACTCGACTTCAGAAAAAACTTGCTATCTAAATAAAGTTTATACGTTAGTATTTGCAGCACAAAGATCAAGGTTAGTATTCTTTATCTAGAGTTTTATGAAGGAATCAAATATAGTAAATACATGAAGCGCAGCTAAGCTCATGTTACCATGTTGGAGGAACTGGTTTCCTGTTTATCTGTGGCTTGCTTAATTTATTGTAGTTTCAGCTTTGTATTTGCATCTCTTTGTATTTAAATTCCTTCACTGTGTTTTGAAAGGAAAAAAGATTTAGCAAGAAAAAAAGGTAAATGAGCTCTTTCTGTTTTTAAGGCAACTCCTGGCGTGCAGTTTGCATTCCAAGTGTTGAACACTGCAAGTTTAAATTGTCTCTCTCGACTTGAGTTTTAAAGTGCGCATTTCTGGGGCACGGGCAGCTTCTCAGGGCTATCTGGAAATACACAGGATGACACAAAAGAAATGAAATGGTTTACTTGATGATTTAGATTCCTAGGAAAAACAAAGTTCACTATAGGATTTTTATCAACTGGAGAATGGTAATCTTATCTGCATAAAAATTCATATTTTAACTTGCCCCACTTGAACACGCATGTGAAATCGGGCGCTTAAAAGGAAAAATAATCACAAAGTTTCCCTTTTAAAGTAGATGATGCTGGGGACAGATATTTGTTCCGTGCATGCTGAGTAATCCCTTCCTGGTATTAATAGTTTTGATAATGTCCAAATTATTTCCTCCCCATCACATCATGGATATATGCCCTAGCGATGGTCATTTATAGCAAAAGCCCTTTTTGGCTAATTCTTAAAATAGGAAATTTTAGCACCTAGGAGATTTTTTTCTCAAGAAGCGGTGAGTCACTGGAAATACAAGATTATAAGCCTGGCAAACTCAATCATAACAATAGATGCCAAATAAATCACACTGCTCCTGCCATCGGAAAGAGTCTGAGGGAGTAATGGGAGACAAGTGTTTAAAGGACTCGCTCCGATAGCTGCCAGATGCCAATTATCTTTGAAACCCTGAAAAATATGCCAGGGCCATTTCCTCAGTCCGCTCAGCCAGCTTCCTCTGAAGTTCACCTACTGTGGCGTGCGGACCCTTCCTCGTGTAATTCCGTTGTTGGCGTGAATGAAGCCCCATCAAAGGATCGGGCCTGCTTCAGACTTTTAAATCTGGAAGCCTCCGCTGGGAGGAGTACACAGCGTGTTTCTGTCTGACACATCCCTTCAGCCATCCCCAGCTTTAGTCCTTCCCAGGAAAGGCTGCTTTTCTTTATGGGCTCGGGGTGGCAGAGAAGGAGTCGGGCACAGGAGCGTGGAGGTCTCTGGAAAGGCTGGAATGAAATGTGACCACGTTCCTCCTCAGGCTGGGATTGTTAAAACAGAGAACAGCCTGTAACTATCCAACACGTGAAGTTTGTTTTAAAAGCAAGCTATTTGCTCCATGTCCTAGAAGTGGAAGTGGACAGAAGGAGCCTTTTTCAAGTAACAGCTTCTTGATTTAATTAGACAGCTTTCCGATGATTTGAAACTACTGCATTAACAGACTTTCCTCAGACTCAACGTGTTTTTTTACTGTCTAAATGTTATTTCAGATTGAAGGTTTGATTAAGAAAACAGAGGACGTGTTATTTCAAGGCAGTTATGTGTTGTTTGTTTTTTAATTACACTCCACTCTGGTCCATTAATGCAACATGATTTACTTCAGTTTTGACCTACTTAATCCCACACCTGCAATATTTCGAGAATTTACTACCTATTTTTTAATTTGCTTCAGCATGCAAAATTGCTAAGTTTCATTTATGTCCTCTGGCAATATAAACTCCAGGAGGAAACATTCCATGCTTGAATTACTCATACATAGTTTTGAAAAGCAACTTTTTTTAAAGAGATCAGTTACACACTAGCCTTTGCCAGTGATAAAAAAACCCACATCAATTCAAAACATTGTACTGTTAATCAGATAACCTTGTGGTGGCACAAATATATTATTCCTTTGCTTAAGTGGATTCTATTGCTTTATGAAACACAGTACTTTGTTTTGTTGTGGAGAAAATTCATTCACCCGATCTAACTTGTTTACTTTCAGGACACTGAAAGACCATTTTTTATTAAGTGATTACAATATCTATTTACTAGGTATGAAAAGAGGTTTTGTATCAAACAGTTATTTAAGTATTCTAGCTTTGTAAATAGTTTGAAACGGATGGAAGATAACCTTTAAAAATAGTCCTTCAGCATTCTGGACTTAAACTTCTTTTAACACTTCCAAACACCTTAAGTGAGTCCACTGAATGACACAAGTTGACTTGGTCAATTGGTACAATTGATGATGAGTACATGCATTTCATGAGTTCTTACTGATTACTACTTTACAGGACTATAACCTTTTTCTGAGACAGACTAATGCCGGCCTCGTAAACTCTTTAAAAGATGGATTTCTTCCAGCTCCTACTGTGTGTGGGTAAAGATAGGAAAAAAAGCCATAGAGCAGAAGGAGATATAACAGCATTCATCTGCATGAATTTTGGATGGCCACATGTATAAGAAATTTGATTTGTAAGCCACAATTAAGAAATTCTAGAACTATTTTTTATGGACAGCATTCATCATGTCATCTGGTTCATATTTTCCAGGAAGAATAATGCAAACTCAGTGCTGTGCTAACATGCCCAGGTCTGACTACAGTGTTAGAAGGTCACATGCTTGTGGATGGAAGAGCAGTGAGGGTTAGCATGGAATCTAAAATGGGATTTTGCAGCTGAAGCAGTTGGGAAACATGCCAAAGTTTTGGTTTTCCTACCTTTACTGTGTTTTTCTGTGTGCTCACACATGCATAAATAGCCAACAAAAGATTCTGGACCTTGAACATCAATCAGCTTAAGTAGTTCCCAAAAGCAACCAGCATTACAGAGAAAGCAGCTGAGATGTACAGCTGATGGGATTTGGATGGGTTGGAATAGGGAAGGCTAGTTTTCTGAAATCTTACAAAAACCATCAGAAATCTTCCAGACGTTCCCCTGGAAAGGTGTAGTTCATTTGTAGGTCTGCGGATGAGCTTCAGTTCATTTCATCCACTGGACAAAGATTACACACTAAATGACTGCAGTAACTAGAATTTAAAGTGTCACAACTGTATGGTTTTTTCGTTGGCTGCTGGTATTGCTGGTGGTCAGCCACCAGTGGATCTACCCCATAGCCTTTGCCTCTCCTGTGTTGTATCCTCTCCTCCTAATTTAATTCTAAAGCAGAGTTGCAAAAGGACCCGATGCAACTGTAAGCACTTTCTTACACATTTTCTAGTTGTACAAGTCAGGTCTACCTTCTGTGTTACTGCCCAGATTAATCCCTCTCCTGACTCACTTCAGAATTAAGAGAAGAAACACTGAATTCCCTGAGGGGGCCTCGGGCCCTCTGATGCTCCTGCTTGCAGATTTTGAAATGTGTATTTCTAAAATGTACGTGTGGCATAAACAACAGACCAGGTGCCTCCATGCGAGATAAATTCAGTGGGTAACACGGGGAGGAGACACCACAGACGGGGGATGGGGGGGGAAGAGAGCAACTTATCTGATGAAACAGCTACATTGCTCAATGTCATCTAACCTTCCTCATGCCCACAGGAATCCTTGGCCTAAACCAACGTTCATTTCAGAGACAAATAAAATTAATCTTTCAGGCTTGCATAATATGAGAGCTGAGATAACTTTACAGTTTGCGCTCCTGAGTGTGTAAGCGTTCAGGTTTATGTCGCAAATCCAATCCCTTGGGTCCCTCTCTTCCCTCCTCTGAACTCAGCCTGCCGCTCACCCCTCTCCCATTTGTATGCTTGTTAGGTATCATGGGTCAGTGCCAGTGTTTGGCTTTGAAGTTTCTGAAGGAAACACTTCAGTAAACATCCCAAAGACTAGAGGCTTAAATTCTGCAGGGTAGTGTGCTGTCCAGATGTTAAAAATGGCAGGATGAAAGCTTCACGCAAGTCCTCCAACTCGCTCCCTGTGCGCGCACAGACACGCGCACGCACGCAGAAGTCAGGCACAAGGTGTCCGTTGCCCATTTTTGTCGCCATTACCGGGGATTTTCGTCATAACCCTCACACACAAAAATCAAAAGCAGCTCCTCAGATGGAATATGCCGCTTCACGAGGCTCGCCGGTTATCTCAAGGCAAAATGCGAGGACACACACAAGCACACTATATTCTCGTTTAAGAGGAGAACGTGTTACTCGATAAGATAGACTCTCTGCTTCGTCTGTCTTTCAGCTGAAGGCTCTTTTTCCTGCCTCCTCGTGTTGCTCTTTAACTACTGGCAAGCAGCAGGCAACAATCGCTATAAAGAATCACTCCAAGTCTTGCAATGTAAAAAGCTTTTTAGTTCTCCAAGAGATGCTGCTCAAGCATTTTTTTCCTCTGCTTTTTCGGTATTTAAGCCTTCAAGGTAATATAAAAGGGAATGTGTCATATTGGGATTATGACACATATTGTGGATATTCTTGCACAGTTCTTCCTAGACAACTTTCATTTATATCCACCCAAGACTTTCACAGACATTGCCAACGTGGTAAAGGCATATCATGATATCTCACATTCCTTCTCTAAAATCCCTCACCGAGGTTGCTAAAACAGAGTAACTATATACAAACCAGGTTAAAAATCCATAACCCACGTCTGGATTTTATCACATCTATTTTAAAAGAAAAGGGGGGAAACTTATCAGGAAGACCACGTGAAAGTCACCACTCTGGTAGCTGCAGCATTTAACAAAGCACCTAATTAAGAACCTTGCTCCGCACAAACTATTAGGCATCAATCAGGATTTCCATACGAAAGCAAAACGTGGGGGGCAGAAAGGGGACGCGCTCAGGACAGGGTCTCCCTGTTACTGACTTCTGATGCAATTTCGGGACAACAGAGGAGACTGAAGCGCACCTCGGGTTTTTCTTTAAAGGAGCTCGTTTAGTCCCGGGCAAATACACAGAGCAGCGAATTCACCCAAACACCAGCAACAAGTCTGCAACTCAGCCCTCGCAGTTACAACTTCATCGCAGTTTCTCTCTCAGTGGAACGAGGTTAGAAGTTGAAGAAGTGTAGTATCTGTAGAAACGTATAGAAATATCCCCAAAGAAAGCAAAGAATTCCTCCAAGTTTGAGCTTGGCACTTTAAGAGAACTTAACGCTTTTATAGATGCCTATTTTTAAACAAGTTCAACCATCAGCGCAATAACACAAAAATCCTGAGGGTGGGAAAAAAAAAAGTGTTTTCAGAAAAAGTGATACACAAAAAGATGAAAAAGGGAAACTTTCAACTTACCCTTGCTGATCAGCAGTGAAACTGGATCAGAATACTTCTTTGGAGGGTTAAAGTAAAATGGAAGAGCACGTTCAGGCACTCCGACCTGCCTATTTAAACTTTAAAAGTCTACTGCTGTTTTGTATTTTTCATCCTTCCTTCCCCACTAATGAAAGAAAAGTGCTGATACCTCGTAAAAGTTTTTTCTAACTTGGAACACTGGGAGAGCTTTTAACAAGTTTTCAAGCCTCTGACTGTGAAAGAGGAGGGGAGAAGGAGGGGTGGCAGCCCAGGAGGAGGGGCGCTCTGCAAATGGAGAGGAGGAAGGTGGGGGAGGAGGGGAAGAGCTGAAGAAGTGAAGGCACAGCAAAAACCAGCCCGGGGAAAAGGAGAGAGCGAAGGCGTGAAGGTCCAGTCTTGCTGATGTAACAAAACAAATATAAAAGCAGTCAGCAGCCACACCACCACCACCCCGGTCACTGAGGGCACCTGGGTGGCACTCTGTCCAGATTTGGGCTTGCCCGGGACAGATGAAACAACTTAGCTCTCTGGTGTGCACCAGGAGTTTCACTATAGGGAAAGGGAAAAATGCGTGAAAGGGATTAATGGGTAACCAGCGCGAACCTCCTGGATGCTGGGGCTGGACCGCGTAGCTGCAGTCTCCATTCCCTCCTTGCCACCACGTAGGAGAGGAAGCCCTCTCAAACCCTCTGGACTTTTTGTTGTGAACACAGCTTTGTTTGCTTAGGTCTATTTCCTTTACGTGCACACATGAAAGTACACACCAGGAGCAGAGTGTTTGTTTCTACAGGAGATACCCATCACACATTTTTTTATTATTATTTGTGTGTGTGTGCACGCCTGTGTGTCCATCCCATGGGAGAAATGAAGAAATGATCTCACATTCCAGGAAACTCTTTCCAGGAAATTTCAGAAAATAAAGCATAGTGCAGAGAATCGGTCTTCAATAGTGAGAAGAAATTCTCATGATATTTTCTGAGCGCGTTTTACAGAATAAAAACATGGTCCAAAACTGACTTGTTCAATTAGAACGAAACTAGTTTGGCTTTGGTCCCGACCAGTCCCTGGTTAAACGCTCCTTGAAAAATGCCTCCTCTGTAGAAAAGAGATTAATTTGTTTCTCTGCCCATGTTAAGCTCCTCACACATGGCGTCCAAACTGCACCAGGAATTGGTCTTGTACCTGTTCGTGTCATGGGGTATTAGCTCCTCTGTGGGACTGCTCAAGAGCTTCTCTAGAAGAGTTCGTGGTTAGATAGTTCTCAATGAAGTTTTACATTTGGGTTGTACCAGGCTCATTTGGATTTCAATTCATGTTATTCTCATGGGCTGTTCCTAAGCTCAGAAGCACGGATGAACATTTTTGCTCTTTAAAGGCTATAAAGGAGGGGAGAAGTCCAGTAATGACCACTGAGAGGTTCCCAACTAAAGGTCCTTTTTACAGATAAGTCTTGAAATAATGAATGTAACACTCTACAACACAACCTAGATAATACTGCTTATTTTTCACAGCCCTTACCTACTGCTTTTCACCCAGAACTCTCTGGAGAAGAGAACTAAGACAAGATCTTTGTAGAAAGATACTCAGCAGGGAGCTTTGAAGCTGGGAAACAAACACACGGTCCTGGGTCTTGCTCTGGAGCTCTTTGCAGCAGTCCATACTGCCTCCTGTTTGAGAAAAAGAGCTAGTACACTACAACTGTACACCTTCCATCCTCCTCCTTCTGGCCTCAGACGGAGATGGGTGGTTTCCCGAGCTTGCTCCCTTTCCTTTGATATCGGCTGTCAGTTTTGACAGCTTTTTTAGTTATTACAGTTGTCCAAGCCATATGGCAGAAAGAAACCTTTTCTTCATGTTCTCTGAGTGTTGTTTTAGGGTTGCTTTTTCTCTTCACAGCAAGGGAGAAATGGAGCTTTGTGCTTAACAGGCTGTGGGCGCTTCTTCTTGAGAATGAAAAAAAATGTAATATACAAACCATAGTGTTTCACTGCCTTCATGACTATGGTACAGTCAGTGAGCGGAGTGCACATAATGCTCCTGCTACTGCTCCATAAAGCACTGGTTATTTTAGAGCACAGTCTAAAACGCCACCAACATGGCTACGTGTGTGCCAATGCTGAGGCAATGAGGAGATTTGGGATGTCGTATATGTTGATGCTGAAAACGCTGCCCCTTAGGAAAGCAAAATTATTCCAGGAAAAAAACCTTGAATTACAGCATAGCATGCTAGAATACAATGCTATCATTCCCTGTCAAAGCTGGCAGAATCACGGGTCCAGCTTGCCCGATCTTGCATTTTGCCATGTATCTTCTTGTATAGGCTTAGAGTTTTTCAAGCATTGTGTTTCTGAAACAGGGAGGGAGAAGTATTTCTCCACTTAAATAAACAAACAGTGTTTGTGAGAAGCCCAACACTCTTAAAATCCACTTCACAAAACTAAAATGCATATCTTAGTAACAAGGGAAGGATAATTTTGCAGCAATAATAAGCATAACACTTGGCTTTGCTACGGCATTATCCACATGAAAAGGGGAAGTATTTCAAGTCACCGCTGTGATACTGTGTGGAATTAGGAAGAATTATTATTAGTTCTGATAAAAATGCCCTGGAAATGTCTTTTAGAGTTTGGAAATAAGTCTCCATGATCACGTTTCACAGCCTGTTACCAGAATATATTCAGCTTCAGATGTTGCAATGATCTACCATTTCACAAGGTTACCAGAAAGTCTCACACTCATTTGCATCGCAATGAAAATAAGCTTTTCAGATTGAACAAATGTCTTCACGCACAACCTCTCTTCAGCTGAAGCTGTGTTCAACAGGACAGCACAGGGGTGTCAGACCTGAGTTATTTGCAAATCAGTTCTTAATTGCGGACTAAGAGATGGGTAAGAAGATCACAGATTTGAAGTTTTGTGTTGTGGAATACAGACTCTTTTTTACACCACAGAACTGGAGGTTTTGGAGCTCAGAGCTCTCTGGGACCTATACTGCCATCCATTGACATGTTGCCTTTTGGAGCAAACGGCGCTGTCTTGTGAAGCAATCTTTTAGCGTGGCAATCTTAGGACTGCAGAACCTGTTTCTCTTTGGTTTGGCAGGCTACAGCACAATCAGTAAGAGCACGTTTGCACTGCGACCCAGACGCAGAGCTGCAGCCCGGGCTCTGTCAAGTGCATCTCTGGGACTGAACCCCAGGGTGACTTCCACAGGATTTCTGTCCACTGAATCCTCGGCTGAATCAGTGAAATAGTTCAGAGCCCATAGCACCGCTGCGGCTTTTCTACACAGTCTTATCAAAAGGAACCATAAACTGGATTATTTAGTATTTACAGCCTTTGAGACATATTCGCGGTTAATACAGAAGTCAGTCCACTGTTTTCTTTCTATGTTCTACCTGAACATAAGTACAGAACTCTATACAGAAATGTTTTACTCATATCGCCTCCAAATATTTCCTCAAAAATATTTTTGTAACCTGATTCACCAGGAAAGCCCTAGTGAATGTTTCATTTGGAAAACTCTCCAGTCCTTTGACCATTACAAAATTTCCCGTTGATACCAGTGCGGTTCATGGTCTACTCCAAGTTAAGGATGTCTGTGATTTATGGAGCTCTTAAGACAAAGAGCATGTCTTCACTTGTTTTAGATTTGTTTGCAAAATTCGCTTCCCAGTACTCCCATGCACAGAACTGTCCTGGTCCTGTGCAATCTGGGAGAGGAGCTCATGGACTGAGCAAACTGAATATACAGTAAACTGAGGTGAATATACACATGTAATACAGATTTTCTTGGGTGCCTTTCAAGGCAGCTGTGCAGTCACCCACGTCCCTGGATGGCACGTAAGCTTCGGCACGTTTTCACCGATATCCCTTCTCAACACATTTGGCTTTAAAGACAGACTTGTGAATAATGCGTGGCCCTGTTTCATGCCCTGTTGAGGTAAAGCTTCTCAGAATGTCCAAGGAACAATAATGCGGTATTTGTTGATTACCTAAGCACATAAATGTGCAGACTAATGATTTTTTTTTTTTTTTAAAGCAGCCAGTGGTTTTCGCTTGTTTAAGGAATTTACATCATGAAGAAATACAACACAGCTTAGAAGTTGCTGGCCACAGCCCTTGCACGTCCTGTCAGCTGGAGCAACTGGGCTGGAGCCCACTGGGAGCCGCAGCACCCGGTGCCACCGGGTCAGTAAAACACAGCCTTTCCCCGGAGTTTCAAAGGGTCATCGCTTGTTCAGAGCAACGGCAATTGTCACCCCTCAAGGTGGCAGCTGTTCCTACTTGGGTAGCACGGCACATAGCATATAAGAGAATATTTTCTGATAATTGTAAGGATAGTAATAATAAAAAGTAGGATAACCACAAGACTGTCTCTTAGTGAGCACACCTGCCATTCCTTGTTGAAACTGGTCTCTCAGATTCATTTGCTACGGGGCTATTAAAGCTTGACATTCCCCAGGGGAAAAGGAGGCTTAGTCATTCTGCTCCTACTGATCTGCCTGCAAAAGAAAAAAACTGCCATTTTATGAGACCCTGCTGAAAACACAACAAGACTGAAGCACCTCAGATGAAAGAGTGGAGAAGTTCTCAGTGACAGATGCCATCAGATCAGAGCCCGGTCTAGCAAATGGTCACTATTCTCTGGAAATATTTTGCACTGTTGCACAGTCATCTATCTAGAATCTCAGAGTGTTTTATAAATGTTAATGTAGAACAAGTTACGTTATGTTGACCTCTTTTGCAGAGATGGGAAGTTTGTCATGGAGAATATCAGTAGCTCTTCTGAGTCATAGACAGCTCATGACACAACCAGGATTAGGAGCAAAATTTCTTAATGCCTGGCTCCATCCTTTAAGCCCCAAATTATTCTGTCCTATTCACTAGTTGCTCTTTGAAATGTCAGCTAGCAGTGAAAACAGCTAAATGGGTGTTTTATGAGGATCACAGAGAAGGAAAATACAATGTTCAAAGTTTGGGGTGATTGTCTCCTTTCTGTTCTTCGTGCTGGTGCCTGCCACTTTATACCACTAAGATCTCACTACAACTTCTTCATGGTGATACTCAGCTTGCTCACTTTCCCATGCTACATTTAGAAATATGGATTCATTCCTGGCTTGCTGATGGACAGAAAGGGAGAAGGGTAATACATGGAGGCTCAGATGCTCTTCAGCTGTGCCAGGGAACTTCTAAACCTCATTACAGACAGCTTAAACGCCAGAAAAGTTGGTCTTAAATGGATTTATCCCAACATTGTAACTAATTCCAATCAATATCTCCTCTGAGCTAGCTGTCCCTCTAGAAAGACAGTAGAAAACCATTCAAACAAAGAATGAAGTATGAGTTCACAGATCCTTATGAATTTGGCTCCACCTTCTGTACACAGTGAAAATAAACATGAATTATATTGCATCTTGAATGTCAGTTAAGCTTTTCGTTTTTTTGTTTTCCATTTCACTTTCAAAAATCCTGCATTGAGATGGTTTTGTGGTATTTTGTGAGCTTTTATTTCTCTATATTGGTGGTGAGGATTTCCAGTCATTTGGTTCCAAAGGATGGGAGCTTTTTAAAAACAAATATGGCCATTTCAGGTTTTCAAACCATAGAGTCACATAGTGTGAAAGTAACGTAGTCTTTCACACTATGTGACAGTCTTTACATTTCTTCAGGGGGTCTTGCAATGACTGAATACATTAGAAAAGAAATAAAACAAAGTTTCAGAATATGTATTGCCACCGTCTGCTACTTCCTCTGATGGGTAATCTCACTGAATCCAATAAATCTGCACACAGTAAGTGCTACCCAGCAATGTAAATAAAGGCTCTACAGCCAGACTTCAAAATAGAAACCTGCACAAATAAAAGAAAACTGGAGTAGGTAACTCCCCCAAATTCCTATCCAGTTGGACGCTTGTGCACCTTTATTGATGAAAACCATTTTCTCTATTACCAAACAGAAAATAAGCTGTGCAGTAATTGTTGTGCTTTGAATATTTAGCAAAAGTGAGTGGTTTTGACATAAATTCTAATACTTTTTATCCAGGTTTCTACAAACAGTAACTGACTTACTGTGGTAGTCTTTGAAATCTTGTAGAGATTGATGAGTTTTCCACATGTGGCTGAACCAAGGGACAGAAAATTTGGCTACTTTGCCCATGTCAGAAGAGCAAAAGAGAAACAGGTGAGCTCCCTTCCCCTCAAGAAATCTTTCCTTTTCCATTCTGTCCTCAGAATATCCTCAGGTTTTATTTCATTTTGAACTTTGATCTTCTCATTTAAATCATTCCAGAGTTTCATTTGGCATTTGAATGAGGCACTATGTTTTAGTCACAGAGCAATATTTTTACGTTTACTTAGGCAATATAATTGGTTATAGTGGATTAAATTGAGCTGCTTCAATACTTAGATAAGCATTGAAGTCTAAGCAAAAGTACTTTTTATCCAGAAGATCAAAATGAACAAAATGAAATTTATATCGGTCTACAAATTGTTCAGTATTTGGAAATAAGTCCATTTTTTCTACCACTTTCTATATAGAAACAGAACTAGAATTAATTATTTATAGGCTCTGATTTGTTATTCCATATGTTTGAATAAGATTTGTTAATCCCATTATTCAATTAATATTTTTTTTTCATCACAAGATTAGCGAATGCTTGTGGGGAGCCTTTTCCTGTAGATACAATAATTTTTAGATTGACTAGTTCATTCACATTTAGCTGAGTGACTGTGTTCACTCACCTGCAGACAGCCTATGCCGGTCATTTTAAAGTCTTGTCCCCACACGACTGTCACAGAAAGAAAGAGGATCAGATGTTCTCTCACTTTATGCTTTTTGGGCTGCGGAAAAGAGAAATTTAATGTCACCTGAGAGAATGGCCTGAAATACACTATTTCAAAAGATTTCTGAAAGACAGAGGCAAGGTGTGTGAGATGTTCCTGGCTGAAAGGCAGAGGTACGGTCATTGGGTTTCTCGATAGCGTCACAGGGGTGTTTGAGGACATGAACATTTCAAGGCTTCCCTCTCATTTTCCCTACACCACTCTGTTGCCATTTGCTGTACAGATGCATATATGTTGGCCAGAATCATTTGAGGAGCATAATTGCTCCTTTCTTTTAGCAGTCTGCAGGATTAACTGTTGTAGACATGAAAGGGTCTACAAAGAACTGAACATCAAGAAATTTTACATAAAAGCAAGTAAAAATTATTAATAGGGTTGACTGACGGTAAAAACACAAATTGATTAAAAATATACTGCTAATTAGGGGGTTCCCATAAGAACAGCTTTGGGAAAGCAACTGGAAAATTAATCTACTGGAATTAGCTGTTTCTGTTATAAGATTTTCCCAGAAAGGGATCTCCCAGTATAATCCATTAGTCCTTTTCCCAGGCAGTAAAGAACATCAACTGCAGTGGTCGGCTTTGCATTTAAATGTATTTACATTCATTTATTTAATTTCTCAGAAATTTTAAAATTAACTGAACTGAAAAAAAAAAAGAAAAAAGTAGTCGAGTTACACAGTGTATAAGTAATTTAATGACAAGTACAAATGAGGCATAAAGAACATAAAAATCCCTGACTCCACAATTCAGGCTGGGAAGTGCTCATTAGCTGTTGCTAGCACTGTTCAGCAAACGTGAATGGTGCAAAAGGGAAAACATCACATAAGAGATAACAATTTCATTCAGCTATTAAACTTTACTACAAATTACTTTATATCAAAAGCATGCTAAAAGCATGCAAAATAAAATCAGTTCAATAAAGTGAGAAAAAATAGTTGTAATATACTGAGCATTAAACTAAGGGTTAACTTTTACATGTGTGCTTTGAATAACAGAACACAGCAGCTTTACAATGTTCTGACGCGGCATTCAAAAGAAACAACTTTCAATTACCTGCCCTTAAAACTAACACTGGCATGTTATCCATAAGCATAGTTCTTGTGAACTTAGAATCATAGACTTATAGAATCATTTAGGTTGGAAAAGACCTTTAAGATCATCGAGTCCAACCGTTAACCTAACACTGCCAAGTCCACCACTAAACCATGTCCCTAAGAACCACGTCTACACATCTTTTAAATACCTCCAGGGATGGTGACTCAGCCACTTCCCTGATTACACTTTACTTGATTACAATAAAAACCAAAATGGTTATGAATAATCTCAGACTATTCCATATTTACAGAATATTTTCCGTAGATAGGAATGTAAGAATCAATTCAATGTTCTCACAGTCAATCAAGGTTATATCTTGCAAATTATTCTGTCTAAAATCTAAGTAAAAATTTGTAGGCAAAGCCAGTAAGATGTTATCTCCTGTGAAAAAAGGAGATATATGTCCTTCTATGAGTAAGTGCTTTTCAAGGGTGATTTAGTGTAAGCATCAAGGATGAGAATGAATACAGAATTTCGGTCCTACTGCAGACGCGTGGAACTGAGGCACACAAGTCCTGACTTCTGTCCCAGCAGCCTTCCCATGTGATTACCAACCTCTGGAAAAGTGTGAACTTCTGCAAAGCTCAGTCACCGCCCACCGTGCTCAGCATGCCCAGAACCACCCCACGCTGGGCTGCCCACCTCCCACCTCCCACCTCCCATCCTTCCTCTGGCCAGAAACCCCGAGAAACCAGAGGGACCCCCACCTCCCTCCCTAAAAAGGCCCCATTTTGCTGTATATTTTCCGGAGCAGCCCAGGACAGGCTGCCATGTGGGGCTTCCCATGCCACGCACTTTGTCCCAGCTGAGGCCACTTGTGATTCTGCTCCTGCCGCTGCTGAGGTTTTTGCTAATTATTTAGTGATCAGAACACTTGCCCCCAAAGCTGTAAACTTCCTTGCAATCCCTGCTGAGACTGTAAGCTTCAGAATGGTATCTTTAGCTTTCCAAGCCACAGCTTTAATTAGCAGGACAGAGGACAACTGAAGGAAAATGGATGCATCTTTTATTCCTGTAGAGAAAGCTGTGTTATTTTGCAAAAAGAATTGAAAAATTCATTAAAAAATTCAAATAAAATAATAAAATTCATTAAAAAATTCAATAAAAAAATAAGTGTGAGAATATTTACAGAATACTAACAGATTTCTGTTTGAATCAGAGCTTGAGCTCTATACTGTGTAGTTAAACCTCCCAATTTTATTCTGGTTTTCTTTGAGCGTGCCCAGAAATTCCAGGAGCGGAATGACATCTCCCCGGGGGGAACCTGAGCTCCCTCCTTCATGCAGAGAATGACAAGCCAAAGAAACTGTGTCTAATGACTGAGAGATGGTATTCTATTACTCCTACTAGCAGTTTAATGCCACACAGAGAAACAATTCCCCGGGAAGAAACAAGATTCTGACTTCTCTTCACCCCGCCAAGCGCTCCAGCCGCTAAGGAAGAAAGTGAGGTTTTCACCGTGCAAGTGTACTTTTTTCCCCCTGTTTTCATTAAGTCTCAATTTCAGTGCAGAAGCTCAAACTTTCAGGAAGCAAAGATGAGATATATATATATAAAATCTTTGATACATAATTATATATATTTGAGCTATGTATATACACACATATTGACGCTCTATGTCAGGAATTATTTGTATCATCAATACAATACTCGCATCCCAACAATTTGCTGATGTAGTTTTATGATCCTGTGAAAATATTGATCTTTTTCAATTTTGTGTTTTCAGAACATATGAAGAAAAAAAAAGAGGTGTGAAACATTAAGTTTGGAAGGGAAAAGTTGACTGCCAGTCCCTGTGTTCATACAGGAGAACGTGCACATTTTTCAAGCAGTAAGTGAGAATTTGTAAGCAAGAACTGTCTTTCTCATGTACTGAGTTATCAGAAATTAATTGTTTCCACTCAATGAAAAATAAAAATATTAAATTAATACTACTTCAAAAATGAAATTTGAGGAAATTTGAATCATCAGTGTAGTATATTTTCTTTTTCTTTTTTTTAAACCTCGCTAACTGCAAGATACATGGTAGAAATCCAAAGACTTTCACAACACACTACGTGCGAAAGCTGCTTTTACATTTTTGGAAACTTCAAATCCAGAACACTGATAACTTGCTTTTCTTAACATCTTTTTCAAAAACACTCTTAAAGACAGGATAAGTATTCATAACGTGGTGTTGTAGAAAGTACATTTGTTTCTGACAATTTCAGATGGGCACAGCATAAGCTGATACTATCTACGTGAGCCTGAGAACTCCTTTTACCACCCACATTAGTTTATGGCACATTAGTTTATGGCAATTGTGAGCGATTGCTACATTTCAGATGAACTTCTTTAGTCCGTGTTTATACTTCTCTGGGTAAATTCCTTTTCTGAAACCTGAAAGCAGTCACAGGTACGAAGCCAGTTAAGCCGATAGGTGTAGAAGAAACTGCCAAAAATGTTTACTGCTAAAGGAAAATCATGCTGATTAGCCAAATGATCCAGAAAATGAGGGCTAATCTTAGGTACAGGAAAGGGAAACACACACTATAAACTGCAAGTAAAATGCTAAAACCAAAGTAAAATCTCTTTGGGTTACTTCATGAAACCTCTACATAAAGCACAGATCATTTTATGAATTCATGTAGAGTCAAGTGATACCGACGCACCTGCACAGTTTTTTCTCTTTCCATAGCACATAAATAGAACTTTGTTACTTATTCAACTTTTGTTCCCTGCCCTCAATACCATTTGATTTCAAGTAGGAATTCTACATCAAGAACAAATAGGGTCTCTACCAGCCTTTGAAATGGAAATGTAGAAGTCTCAGTGTGAAATTGTAAAAGTCCTTGATATGCAATCTGCTTGACCTGCAGACTACATCTGAAGAGCGCTGGCCTGTGTGTTGGCAGCCCTGGTGTTATATACCATCACAAAACAGCTCACTTCTACCACTGGTCTCTGCTGTAACAACTCACCATGAGCTTTTAAAAAAGTGTTTTGCTCTGGTGGTGGATATGTGTAGATTTAATGTCGGACAGGCAACTGGGAATTGAGTATATATTGCATATAAGTATTCTGAATATTCATGAAATCTGGGGAAACATATTTAAGGCAATACTATGCACTTAAAAATGTGTGAAAGTTCTTTTGGCTCCCTTGCAAACTCCCCAGCGCAGGACTGATAGGCAAAAGGATATTGCTTCTATAAATTGGCCTGAGAAAGGTTTATTCTCATACACCTACAATTGACTGCCAGTGTTTTAAACTTAGGGGTGAAAACAAAAGTCATGAAAGAATGAACAAAAAATATAGCATCATTGGCTGACTTGATTTTGAAGATAGTAAAAAATATTCAGCAAAGCAGGGTAACAATGAGCTTTGTGGATCAAATACGTAAAAAGATCCCAACACTGCAGTGCTAATCGAATGTGGCCACACTGATGATCACCACAAAAACAACCTATTCAAATTCCTGTTTTAGCTTAGAAACATGCTTTCCTTACACAAACTCTACAGACTGAGGCATCAAGCAGCTTCACGCTTTCAGGACCAGCATGATTCTACACAGTCACAGCAGGAAGCAATTAAGGGACTTCTCAGAAAATTAGGTGCCTCCAGACATGGCAATTGCTGACTTGGAGCTTCCAGGCTATTACAGCAGTACAGAAAGACCTAAAACATAATTCAGTACTAGAAACATTGTGTGTCTTCAAGCCAAAATCTTTATCTTAATTCTAAATGTTATGCTGAAATGTAATCTTTCTTTATGTCACTGTTAATTACCGGTTTTACTATGAGCTCACATTTCTATGCAGCTCTGCAAACTAAGGTTGCAGATAGATATTAGACACAATTTTCAGATTGTGCCAAGAAGAATAACTGCTACTGGGCAAAATGCCCGATGGGTTGTCTAACATCCCAATCCTAACCAGGGCTTGAAGTTTTGGTGGCTAGGAAAAAGTGTCATCTGCAAACACAGCAAATTAACCTGGAAGACACTGAAGGAGAGCACGTCTGAATTTCCATATTGTCCTTATTCAGATTTGCACCACAGCTAAATACAGAAGCAGCTCTATATTCAGAAAAAAACCTCCACAAAAGCACAATAAAATATTAAAAAAAAAAGATCCTTTTCATTTTAAAACAATATCGATGGCTATATTACTACTCTAAATAATTTGAAGATTACCGAAAACCAATTTTGCTCTTATTCGAGACCGAGGTATCTGAAGAGAAGCTTGGAGAGGAGGCGGAGGTNAAGGAGACCCTCCGGCAGCGCCGCGCCGGTGCCTGCGCTGCTGCCAAGGGGGTTTCGGCTCAGCCCCGGGGGAAGGGGCTCAGATTTGGGGGGGGACGAAGGACACCTAGGAGCGGAGGAAGGGTGCCAGCCGGTGGCAGCCGCTGTGAATCCCCTCTCAGGGAACCCGCTTCCTATGTGAAAGGCACCCCACCGCCTCTTTCTTGCACTGGTTCCTTATACCTCCCTCGTGTATACATGCCCAAACACAACTGAACACTTTTATAATATCTACTAAAAACGATATGTATTTTTTGTGGTTCTACACCCCTCCCCCCCCGGGTAGAAAAAAAAAAAAAAAAGAGGTCATGAATGCAAGAATTAACTATAAATGTTAAAAAATGTCACTTGGACACCAAGAGTTTTGGTTCGTCGTGGCCATTCTTGTCTTATTTCAGGAATGAATAACTGAGAATTTGAAACTAGTGAGTTTGGAAGGGCTTCCACCTGAAACAGTAATGATTCTTGAAATATATTTCAAGGTCTTTTATATCATGGCCTGTAATATATACTTGCCATAACGTTTTCAGACTTTGACAAACTGATCAACGATTTCGGTTTGGTTTTAGTTTTCCGGTGAAAGCCAAGATAAGTTGCAGTAAGGTTTGCTTCACTGTCTGTCAGCAAATATCTATCTATCTTCACATCTGCAAAATCAACCAGCTTTCACCAAAGGCAAGTACATCCCAGCAGCTCAGTCCTTATTTCTCCTCCTGTACCAGGATTTCTGCATTACATATGAAATACAAAATGCACATAGTGTAGTGATTTGGCTAGTACCCCAGAGTTTTCAAGGTCTATTAGTACAACTAATTACTTGCCATTAATTGTCTTCCTGGTTCTTTACTATCATTCATATTAGGCTATTAAAACGTTCTGGCTCTTCTGGGAGCAATATGTTGTATCCTTTTGTCAATAAACCTACAACACAGGCATTTTTCATTAAAGGTGTCAGTCAGCTATATATGAAGTGAGCGATTACTTATAATTGATTTGATCAATTCCTTCTGGGCAATATGACAGCAATTGTTTTAACAACTATTTCAATTGCAGAGAATGTATGTCAAGCCTTAATGTTTTCATCTGGAGATTGTGTTCAATCCCAGTAAAACTGGGTACTTAGATCACTTGAGATCTAATTGTCCATAGAAGCATTGAAATTACTGTGCAATAAGTTAATAGAAAAAGTATCAAGTAATAATGATACCTAAGGACTTGCTGCCACTTGATGTCACTTCCAGAAAAGGCACTGTATGTGTTTGGGACATAAAAAAAAAATAAATACTGTGTAAGGTAAATAACCATGGGAACATGTGGAGTCACTGGCAGATGCAAGCAGCAGGAATTTAAACCCTTTCTTATTACCATTTACAGTATAATCAAATCACAGGCATCCCTCCACTTCTACTGTAGATACAAGTTAATGTTAAGGGAAACAAATTAGCAAAACGTCAAGAATATTACCGCTTCCATCAGTCTTAAGTTGTTGTAGCAGTCATGCAACGTTGCCTGCAATAGCCATAGTAAATAGTATAGCTAATGAATTTAGACATTTTCCATCTTTACATGATATGTCCAGGCACAGTTTGATAATTACAAATGTGCTTATTGTTCAAAAGTATACATTTAAATGTTTACATTAATGTATTTCAGGAATGCCTCAGGAATGCTCCTGATAGTCATCATTCCTACCCTTGTTTCCAACATGAGTTATTTGTAGGCTACAGTTTGTGTTGCTATTGTTTCTACTGCCTGATTGATTTCATCTTAAACCCACAAGGGAACTTCCAGAAGATCATGTGTACTCCTCCAGTTCACCCCTAATAAAATGACATGTACAAACCCACATTCATTCGATTCTAATATTTGATTTTCAGCAAAAGTCCCTGATAATAAGGTTTATTATGACTGTCCTTAAGAAAATGTAGAATACAGTGGGTGTGTTCCAGTAAAATCTTGAGTTGTTTGGCTCAGTACAAAGCTATAAGGGTACAAAAGATTCCTATATATATAAGGGTACCTATTAGTACAGTACTTCTGAAGTCAAAATAATCTGTTCTCCTCTCTTGGCCATAAGCTTTGTGACTCCATTGATGATAATGATGCAGACATGAATTTTAATTAAAAAACACAGTTTCACAGTATTTGTCCTGCAGAAGGTTTTTGCATCCATGACAAATCTTCTGATGCTGGTTGCATCTAAATTACATACAGACAAATCAAGACAGTATGCCAAACAGTATAATTTACACTCCAAGCCAGTAATACAATTTGAAACAAAGGATAATGGCAAAGTTTGGGGTTTTCCTGTTTTCCTGATTATTTGGTTTTCTGCACAGAAGGTGAGAAAATATGAGAATTGAAAACAGAAGGCAGACAACTAAAGATGCTCTTGAACAAAGGTAATTTTTTCCCAGCTATCTGGGAATCGAAACTAAAAATTCATTGCTTTTGTTCTCAGTCTTTGTATGGCCTGAGTTGTTTGTAACTAACTTGGACAAAAGCCCTTGAAAGACGGCAATTCTGAAATGGCAAAACCATAGATGAGAGGACCTAAAGAAAGCTATTTCCAGCTCTAAATCTTCTGATTTTGTATTTCAACAATTGAGGTCTACTCCTTCATTGTAGTGGGGAGAGGTGAAATATAGTCATAGGAAAATTGGAGATGTCTACTTCTTATGTCCTCTTTGAAGGCTGTGGAGATTAATCTCCATGCAGTGAACAGTATAAAGAGATATTGCCAAAGTCATGGGTGATTTTTAAACATCAAATCAAAGAAGATGAAACAATCTGAAAAAGAAATGTACCACATGAAGATGAAAACCTCTTATTGAAAGCCGTGCCCTGCATGATGGATGTGCACAAAGTTATTCAAAGCACACTTTGCCATGGCAATTTCTAGTAAACTATTATCTCTTTAGAAAAGATGCTGTGATATTTTAGAATTTCCAGCAGCTGGAAAGACCTGTCAACACAGAATTGCACTTAATAGTGGTGCATCCTACAGGAATGTGAGAGATTTTCATGGAAGAAAAATACACGTAGGTCTCTATGAAATATTAATGATATAAACCAGACAGTGATATGATTAATGCTTCAATATGGATTATACTTCTGTAAAAGTGATCTGATTTGTTCTTGAAACAACCAGATTGAGGTATTTGTTTCATTGTGATCATCACACTGACTTAGATTTTCCATTTCCCTTTTTGGTTTACCTTTTTTTTGTTAGTTTGTTTGTCATTTTACTTTATTCTCTATTTGGTTTCATAATGAGCAGTGTTCCCTGCTCAGTATTAAGAACTTTGCTGCGTTAACGTAGTTCTCAAAATCAGATTGAGTATCCAAACAACTTGGACTTTGAATCATTACTCAGAGGGGAGCAATTAATGGATAATGTAGGAAACGGGAATTATCTCAGCTGTAGGGACTTACTTTGAAAGATAATTCCTAAAAGTATCTCATTAATGTAAGATTTAGTGGTTGAGTATAATCAGTAAGAAGCGTAGCTCCATTATGAATTTTATGCAAAGTCACGGAGTGCGCATATGTGGTGCTGTGCCATTAATGGCACGGGTAGATATTACTCTCGCTTATTTGGTTGCCTTTTCTCCTCAGCTTTTTGGAAACTACTCTCTTTTTGTCAAGCAGGGTTATATTCTACACATGCCACCACTGGCAACGTATGGAAGAAAGATATAGCTATGGAAGTGGTTGGATTAATTAACAGATTCAACTTTTTTTCGGCATAAAATTTCTGTTGCACCAATTGTGCAAACTGGGACAGATAGCCTGCCTTAAAACTCACAACTGGAAAAATCAGAATAATTACTATCTGGTAAGCAGGTGCAAACTTTAATCTGGAGGTGAAAGGAGAACAAGAAAACCATTTGGTGATTGTGATAACTAAACAGGGAAGGATATTCAAGTCTGTAGGGACCCTATCAGTCTCGATGCCTTCTCCTGGAGCTGAAGGTCCACCAGTCTTTCAGTTATGCCCTGATCTAATTTCTCCAGTAGTTTAGCCCTTCCCATGCTCCAGATTGTTACCCAATAATTGCTTCCAAGACTGTGGTTTTTTACAGGTGAATGCACTAATGTGATTTCCCAAATGGTCAACAGGCTCGTATCTTACTCCCATAATCTTAGTACCAATAGTTTAAAATGAAAACTTTTTCACTTTCTGAGACCAATTGTAAATAACACTCCATTTTCATGGAGACAGGGATTTTCTTAGCAGTGATTCCCTATGTGATTCTAGGAGCTGGTTGCCTTACTCCCAACTTTTCCTTCGGTTGTAAACACAAATAGAGGCATACGAATTCCTCTCAGATGGTTTTCAAAATAACTTGGCTACTGAAGGATTAACCTTCAATTTCTGTTCCTTACTGTTCTTCCCTCCAAAGCGTAATTTACCAAAAGGTAAGACTGATGAATTTTCTTTCTACCTTGAATCAGGGTATGAGAAAACAGCTGGTTTACACATGTGCTTCATTTTGGAGTTTAATTACTAAAATTCTCAAGACTGTTGTATATTTGAATTTGCTGAATAATTAAATAATGCTGCAGGGTAATGTAGTTGTTCATGGTCTGTCCATTTAAAAATGTGATGGCAATTTTATCGACATTTTTAATAGAAATTCATATCGAGACCCAAGTAGCCAGCTATTAATCTGAACAATTTCTGTCATATTGAGGCAAGAATATTGATGGCTGTGTATTTGTCAGAATGCAGAACAAAATAATATGAAACCCTTTTGATAAAAGGCAGGTTCCCCTTCAGCAAGATTTTAGTTGAATCTTACTTCCATTATTTATCGGAATCATTTAATAATCTGTTGCAGTCCAATTAAGAAGACAGATTGGATTGAACCCATATTTGGAAGAACAGGGCATATCACTCTCTCCTGCTGTCAAAATGCTGTTTAATTAGCACTGAAATTTGCAGCACCTACCTTTCCACCTAAATTACTTGTAGCCAGCTAAAATGAAATGTGTTTCCATACCCATAAAACGTTCAACACAATCAGGAAGCAGCAAGTTGTGCCTTAGCTCAGAGTTTTCAGATTCTCCTGCACACCTAGCTGAATGTGCTGACACATAAAATCTTTACCAGTATCAAAGAAGCAGATGACAGACCTGGCAATACATTCAGATTTGTTCCAAGGCAATGAAGCTATTCAATAATTAAGGTGAGTTGAATCCATTACTATCTTGTTCTGAAAGCAAGTCTGTTATTTTAATGTTTGGTGTGCTCAGTCGAGCCAGGCTGTGGGGGGGGTGTGTATACGTAAGAAAAAGCAAGAGGAAGAATCGCTAACTACGGAAGCATTAAGGCCCATATGTTCCCAACAGCTGCACAAGCTGGAAAATTGTCAGAAGCTGGGCAATATCAGTCTAACAATGTCACCTGCCCGAGCGCGCAGGGTGCATGGTTTTAATGTCACAGTCAAATTGCTGCATATGCTGCTGTCTCAATGATAGCTGTGGAGACATAGCCTACTCCGCGAGTACCCTTCATCTTCTAGGTGATTCCAGTGAAATGAATAGCATCTTTCTGCTCAGGAACTCCTATGGAGTTTCAGTGGGATGACTTCCAGGACAAAAGACTGCTCTGCTGAGAACGGTTGGCAGACTTGGAGAATGAATAAGGAGCAAAAAGGTGAGAAAAACTGAGGGATAAGATAATCTTTCTTTACAAATAATAGTTTCTATGTCTTTTTGATAACTTGCCACCATCAGCAATTAGAATTTCTATCTGGGCACCAGGAATTTTAGTAAGGGGGAGCTGCACTGAAGCAGTTGGCCACCCAAGCACTATGATTTCACATCGGAGACACCTGTCTCCTTTTCTGATCCATCTAGCCACCACTAACTCTCCCTGTTGACCCTACCTCTTCTGGGGTGGCAGCTGCAGGTCATGGGTTTATTCTTATGGAATACCTCTTGTGGACCACCCTTGACACAGCTCAGGGACCTCAGAGCAGTATGGTGCCCAATTTTCAAGCACCAGTACAACATGGAACAAAATTAGTTCCTAATTTTTGCTAGAATATTATAAAATTGTTTCCATTGATACATCCTAAAGCTCTTGCCCGGGTTTGTCCTTGAGAGGATTGAACTAAGTTCTGTGTTTCCACTATGAAACTCCCACCATTTTGATGTGCACTGAACTGTAGCTCTTCCTAGAGCTGGGTAGAGTTCTTCAAGGTGAGTTGAACTGTGTGGCTTTGAAATATGTTTTTGTATTAGGAACCTGACAAGTATCACATTTCTAGCTTGTGCATTCATTCTTTGAAATATAACTACAGTCAGATTCTAATATGCCAAACACCTATGCCTCTTTTTCCTGTCATATATGGAGTATTTTCTTGATATAGAAAACTAGCTGTCTATTTTTATTTTTTTTTTGCTTCCCTGGAAAACAAAAACTATGGGTTCTAATTTGAGTGATAACATCACTTCAAAATGATGAATTGTCACTTTACCTGGGAAAATCCAAAATTGCTAAGAATAACAGGCTCTGATAGAGATGTAACTTGGAGGAAAAACTTCTGCGACAGCAGGTTTTTTTCTGTGCTAGAAAGTACATTAAATAAGACACTGCTAAGGCTAAATTGATCCTCCCATCAGAAATAATAAGCCTTTGTATTTTATTTAAAACATAAAGAAAAGGAGTTCATTGTCTTTAATTTTCACGTGTTTAACTTCTGTGTTCACAGTTCTGATCCCACACTGTAATTCATTTCCACATGAAGTGCCTCAAAGTTAAGGGGGATGAGTGTATTAGTGAAAAGCAAATAGACTGATCTTACATCTTGGACTTAAATGAGAGATACTGCTTTGTACACAGGATGTAGGAGCCTAAATGTGAATTAAGTAGATGTTAAGGATGAAATCTAGTTGCATGAATTGCACGCGGTGAAACTGCCTATATTTACAGGTGGCTGGGGCCATTTGGTGCACATGGGACTGGGAGAAAATCATAGAAATATTGGAGATACTCAGCTCTCTGGCAAGACTTGCCTTTAAGTTCACCTTAAGTTAGTTCCTCTTACACCCACCTTCAATTTAAGCTCACTAGAAAGAAACACAGAAGACTTGATTCAGTGGACTAACCCAGGCATCTAGTGCCATTTCAGATGCCCTAGGACATTTCAGACACGCACATGTGTCTGGCAGATGTGGCACAGGACAAACAGGATGCCTACGCTGTTCTGGAGCAGCTGGGTACCACACACTGTGCCCGAGGACATCTCAAATGACACTAAATTCCATTTTTAGACAACTGAATTTGCTGCTTACTGCCCCCAAAAAACTTTCAAAACCATTAGCCACAATAATGTATTGCAATATAGCAAATGAAAGCCACACTTAACTAGGGAATTTTCATGTGAATTGTTCCAGAATAAAAACTGGATTTTGTTAACAGATGGATTATTTTCCTGTAGTTATCTTAACATTGTTCCAAAGCACGTTCAGTACATCTGCAGGGTACTTTACAGTCCTCATTGCCAATGACAACTCACAAATACCAGGCGAGATGGTTTTGCATTACCCCATTCTGCACGGCAGTGTGTTTCACAGAGCCGACAGATTAACACTTGCCCATACGCCACCACTAAGAGCCCAGGTAGGGCTGGAAATAATTTTATGAGATTCCTGTGAGTTCACTAAACAGAATCTTTTTGTTAATTGTTACTGTACTTTCATTCTCAGCACTGATGATGTGGCAATTAATGACCCAGATGTAGACAGAGCTGAAGCAAAAGCTAGTGGTTGCTGCAAGAGCCTCTCAGCACTTGCACACTCGTGTCGCAGACAGTCTGTCAGAGGAAAGGGCTAAGCAGTTACATACCAAAAGAGGTCTAGCAGAAAAGCTATTTAACATGAAGGCTATGAATCCATGTCTTAACATGGACTACACCCTAGGTAATTCAGTTTGTGTTTTCTATTGGCTCCTGGTTATGTGATTCATACTTATGGAGATTTTGAAAGTTTATTTCAGCCAGATTCTCCCATTAGTTACAATATTATAGATGTAGGATGACTCCCAATGGACTAATTTACTAGTGTAAAATAAGCAAAACCAAGGAAAGAAAGTAAATAACTTTAGATTGCTTACGTGCCTTCTACCCATTTACCAGTGTGCCACTAAATCCCTTCTGAATCTCTTTTGTTTATTTTTCTAGTTAGCAGCTTCTCAACTAAAGAATGTAATTTTACTTTGTTTGTTATTCTAAGACCCCTAGAATCATCTAAAAGAACTGATTTTGGTATTTCATAAACTAGCTGGTTTATACTCCACTTCCACCAAGCAGTTTTCATTATGGTAAATATTTAAACAAATTAAGGGTTCTGCCTTTATCAGGATTGAGATTTACATTGATTGAGATTGAGTTCTACATACCTTCAGATTTGCCCAGCAGGATACTTAATAGTAATAGCAGAAGGATGCAAATCAGTGAGTTTACAGTTAAAGCAGGTAAATTAAAGAACATTGAATGTTGAGAAAGTCATGGCAAAATATTAAACTGAAAAATCTCAGTGGTGGCAGTGTGACACTTCTGAAGACAGGTGCTAAGTATATGTGCACTGGATTTGCATGGCAAGGTTTTGGTAGCGTGGGGGTGGCTTCTGTGAGAAGCTACTAGAAGCTTCTCCCATGTCATATCAGACAGAACCAATGCCAGCCGGCTCAAAAACCAGTGATTGGTCAAGGCCAAGCCCATCAGCAATAGTGGTAACACCTCTGGGATAACATAGTTGAGAAGGGGAAGAAAACTGTGCAACAGCAGCCAGAGAGAGGAGTGAGAATATGTGAAACAACTCTGCAGACACCAAGGGCAGTGAAGAAGGAGGGGGAGGCACTGGAGCAGAGATTCCCCTGCAGCCCATGGGAAAGACCATGGTGAGGCAGGATGTCTTCCTGCAGCCCAGGGAGGACCCCACACTGGAGCAGGTAGATGCCTGAAGGAGGCAGTGACCCCATGGGAAACACACACTGGAGCAGGATCTTGGCAGGACCTGTGGTCCCATGGAGAGAGGAGCCCAGGCTGGAGCAGGTTTGCTGGCAGGACTTGTCACCCCACGGGGGACCCATGCTGGAGCAGTCTGTTCCTGAAGGACTGCACCCCACGGAAAGGACCCATGTTGGCACAGTTCGTGAAGAACTGCAGTCCATGGGAAGGACTCATGCTGGAGAAGTTCATGGAGGACTGTCTCCCGTGGGAGGGACACCACGCTGGATCAGGGGAAGAGTGTGAGGAGTCCTCCCCCTGAGGAGGAGTGTGTGATGAACTAGCCACAACCACCATTCCCGTCCCCCTGCGCCACTTGAGGGGAGGAGGTAGAGAATTCGGGAGCGAAGTTGAGACTGGGAAGAAGGGAGGGGTGGGGGGAAGGTGTTTCAAGATTTGGTTTTATTTCATATTACCCTGCTCTGATTTGATTGGTAATAAATAAAACTAATTTCCCCAAGTCGAGTCTGTTTTGCCCATGACAGTAATTGCTGAGTGATCTCCCTGTCCTTATCTCAACCCACGAGCCTTTCATTATATTTTCTCTCCCCCGTCCAGCTGAGGAGGGGAGTGATAAAGTGGCTTTGGTGGGCACCTGATGTCCAGTCAGGGTCAACCCACCACAGTATGCAAACATTTAAAGGGTAAAAGATCCGCTATGGAGAAAGCTGTTTGATAGCAGCGCCAAGCTGAAAAGCACAGGACAAAGTCTGTGAGAGTATGGGGATAAAGCATTCCTCGCAGAACAGAGCCAGCTACGGTAAAAGAAAAAAAATCAGAAGAGAGTATAATCTGTCTTTCTTTAGGAAAGACAGCTAAACCTTAAACGGAAGAGACTCTCTGCTCCATCTAAGAACTACACTGCTTTGTACTGAGAAAGATTAATTCCACCCCCCAACCTGAATTGCAGGAATTTGAAAAAAATAAAAATAAAAAAAAAATCAGTAAACTAAATTATTAGAATCTCTAAAAATAAAAATCACACAGCCCCAGCAAAGACCTACACTGAAAAAGAAAAATGCCAAAGAAAAGAAAATGCCAGGGACTCTTTGAATTCCTTCAGGAACTTCTTTGTTTTTACTGTTTAGCATGAAAGATGATCAGATACTATGATAATGAATTGCAGTATAAAACTATATTGGGAGTTGTTTTCAAGATAGGAGCAGAGAGACTGGCTAAACAAAATGTAAATCTGATTATCTGAACTCTCCCAAAGGTTGTTGTTTCTGCCACATCAAAAAGAAAACAAAACAAGACAGGCATGCACTAGAAAAACCTCCTGGAATATCTTGTAGGGGAAAAATCCTTCACAGATATGAGGACAGAGGATATGACCTTAAGGGCCAACTTTCAAAGGGCTTTCAGCTTTGGCTGTAAATTGAGTATGCTGCCTGCAGGCACAAACAGGATCTATGCTTGCAGATAAGATTTTGCGATGTTCTCAGATCACTGCTGGGTCAGTCACTTACTTGCATGTAGTAGATCTGCAAAAGGCCATTAAGGGCTCTCGTAAAGTGGGTATGACAGGTCATTTCCTTCTCTAATTCAAGTTTTTCTGTGACAGCATACGGTAATCTATGAACAGTTTATGGCATTAACATATTCAGGAATGTTCCACGCTCTACATCGAGCAAGACAGTTTCCATCAATGAATGCAGATGGCACAAAGCAATGAGTTTACTCATTGTTCACAGCAAGTTCACAGCTTTGCACTAGCAGGAAAATTATACCATTATTTATTTATAATGCTAACTTTAATTTCATTGTGGCCTCATCTTCAACTTACCTCTTTCTTTGTAGCTCCCCCAAAACTTTTCCTCTTTTTCTCCTGGTCTCTCATGCTGGTCTTTCTCTTTCTTTCTGCCCTCCTACTCCAGCCAGAAGAATTTGTTCTGAGTCTGCAAGAGGTTGCAGGTTTTACTGTGCTTTCTGGCATCCCTAAACTGTGCCTTTATTTTCAAAAATAGTTAAACTGGAAGAATGCAAACTCTTTATTCAGCTTCCTTAAATAGAAATTTCAACTTCTAATTTCCTGCTGTTACGAACAAGCACCACAGGATATACTGGCACACTCACGGAACAGAACAGATGCCATTAGTTGGAGAGGAAGGGTGTACAAACAGTAGTTGGAGTATTTTATTCACAAAGCATGTTTTTTCTTGTGATGCTGCAATGGATCTTTTAATTAGTTAGTTTTGGGAGGCTTCTGTCATCACCTAGAACTGATGGAAGTAGGTAGCCCGAGATCTTCAGCAGTGGGTGGCGGCGATGTGTGCAGAGTAGACGCGCAGGGAGCTGCAGGGCATGAATACACAGCGCTTCCTAAAAAGCAGGCCCCACCAAAGTTTCCTGAAAAATACTTAAGCACCCCAAAAATTAACTATCATTTTTGAAAACCCTGATCTTAGCATTTCGTTGTCCTCACACTGTGTCACTCTAAATGAGCACTTGGAGGGAGCTCTGAAGGACCATCCCTTTTCTCCTGCTAGTGGAAACTTCTCCTGTACATGGCCTCGCTGAAATTAGTCAAGTCATTTATAGGGTGATAAAAATGAACAGGAGAACCACAATGTGGCTTGTTGCATTAAAGAAGCCACCACTATCAGTTTAAATAACCAATTTCAGGTGGTGTTTTATTTCAAGCTCCTGGTTTCCTCCAGCAACCACTGCAAATTCCACGGGGCAGAAATGACCTCGCCATTCAAGCACAAGCCCAGCCTCCCCGCCTTTCATTTGTCCTTGATGCAACCACCGCTGCCCTGTCACTCAGGCCATAGATTCTGCTTTCTTTGTATGCAGTCTTGCCATTAAAATGTATTGAACAATCACTCTGTAGCCATAATACATTTTTTGTCCTCCTTGCCCTCCAAAGACATTTGGAGGTGCAGTGAGTAGGGCTGGCTGTTCACTAAGGGTTACAATTGCACTCAACAATGCCAAAACCTCAGAATTAAGAGGAAATCTTAGAAGCAACATGCGAAAATGAGGTAAGTGTAGAAAAGACCATCAAGAAGCTCTGCTGGAGAAGACCAACCCATAACTACAGTATCTGTATAGCTTTTTTTAATTAGCAAAGTATCTTCTCACGTTTCATTTTATAACATATCTGTAATATGCCTCATCAATTTTTCATGCTTCCCATTTTTTTGTATCATTCCAATGGGAGTTGTACTATGGGACAGAAAAGCAACCTTGGCAGACAGAGGAGAGGATGCTGTGACTTTTTACTAAATAGACTACGCAGACACAGCACACATAGCAAGGTGTACAGCCTGTGCTTAACACACAGCAGTTATGCAGCACCCACCGTCCTCCTTGGTGGGAAAAGGGGAGCTTTATAGCCAGCTCACATGCTTAGTCCCCCTGATCTGACAGAGGTTCAGCAGAGGTTTGTAGAGCTCACTGCATCCTGTACAGCTGCCTGCTTGTTTTCTTCAATAGACCATGGTTTTCTATTTTTCATACCAGTCAGGTGCAACCCGAATGTTTCATGGCAGGTGAGGTTATACTGTCATACATTAATGGTGAAAGCATTATTTCCGATATACATAATGGAAAATTAAAAGGTTTGCAGTACACTTGCATAGTGTCTGATTAGGAGTATGGGGCAGTATGGTGCTGTGATGAAGGAAAAGCCTAAAGCAATGAAAACACCTATTTCTTCATAAGTACTGCTGCCACCATCACGTCATAATACACCACTAGACAGAGCATCTGCTGTTGCTCTCGCTGGTAATCTCCTACTCAGTACATGCATAGTCAGCGTGGGTCTAATGACTACTGTTTGTGCCCAGATCAGCGGCCACAGGCATTGGCATCAGTATGGATGACTGTTTGATGTTTGCTGTACTGTGCGCATCGTTAGGCAAAGCTCATCACTACCAAGGGAGAAACCCTCCAGCCCTGCCGGGCGGGCAGGGATCCTGTCCCGGATTCCTGGGGCCAGCTTTCCATTGCAGGCACCTTGTGTCTAGAGAACACAGTCAGGATTTAGATCGTGAATGGCTTCATTTCTGTGAATAACCTTCTTTATCCTTTGCGTAAATAATAAAGTTTAGCAGCTTAAGATAGACTTACATTGCTGACCCTTTAGGTCCCCCCCCCCCCAAAAAAAAAAAATAATAGCAAGGAAAGGAAGCCGCTGCTGTCAGAGCTGTCAACTGTACCGAAATGCAGCTCAGCTATCACTGCAGCACCATCTCCCCAGGCCCATTAGACTTGCTAACTGCTATCTGCAGGTCTGCTCAGGAGCACTGAGAGTGGAAGCTTTTATTACTATCTGGTCCCACTGAAAATAACTGAAAAACATTTTGTAGCCCAGAAACAATTGTAGGAATATGAATGAAATTAACTCCGTCTTGTCTAGTAATTATTTAGTAACCTTTAAGAATAGGAATTTCTTTCAGTATTCTCCTTCACCGTCCCCCCAAAACCTTAATCAAATATTCATTAGCTAAATAACTGGTTTAGATTTACTGCTTTGTCCTGAAGGTCTAAGCAAATTTAGGCTTTGCAGGCTTTTGGGTTTTTTTTCCCCCCACTACTTTGTACAGCCTGATTCAGTTCACACAGGGACAATAATACCACCAACCCTGTCTTGAAAATATATTAAAAAACTGTTAATTCACCACACAGTAAGTTATATTTTCATGTAAAACTAGTTTCATTTTCCTTACAGTTAATAAAGCCATTTAAAGAATCCTTCAGTAAGATACTGAAAACAGGTCTATAGATTGACTTCCTATAACACAAGTTTTCTATTGTCACACACGTGGAGAGGGAAAAACAATGCAGTGAAGCAAAATGCCCGTTCAGGAGGAGTACACCTATGATTCAACAAGCAGGGTATCACTTTCACAAAGCACACCCATAAATCATTCTTTAAATGACTGTAAAGAATTAGTAAACCTGGTTTTTTCAGTGCAGCTTCAGCTTTTTAAGAAAGAGTTACAGTCAGCGAGGCACCTTGCCACTATGCTGCAACCCTCTTGCTGCTCGGTGCCTGCAGACACATCCGTCTGGCTGATTTCATGCTTCTCTCTTCTCCCTCACTTCAGCAGACCACCAGACCACAACCACAGGCACAGTGGGGAAATGTTCCTGTGATGTGGTTTCTGAAAGTTGGCTCAGTTTTTCTTCGCTTGGCAAAGGCTTATTCATTTCCATGCTCTGAGCCAATCCTGTTCCCAGTCAACGAATGCATTTGAGTGCTGAATTTGGCTTTTTGTGCTCAGCTGGTTGCACAATGACTTTTTCTGACTCAGCGCTCATTCTGGCAAATAAATTCAATTTTTAGTAAGTAGAGTTGCCACTTAGCAGGTCTTTTTATTGGTAAGTAAATCTATTCCTACTTCACTTTGACTTTGTTTTCTTTTTTCTTAAATTAAAAATCAAAACCTTATTTCTAAGAACTGTTTAGAGTCTGCACTAGATTAAATTTTCAGGTGTAAGTAACATATTGTTCAGCCTTAATAGATCTGGTGCCTCCTGATGCCTGCCTGATGCCTCCTGTAGGTAGTTTAAAAGTTACTTATACGATAAGAACGGGCTTTCAAAAGCAAAAACCAAGCATCATTTCTAACCACATCCTTTCCAGAATGCAGACATTAACAGTTGTGCAAAGGCTACACCATAAAAATGCTCGGGAGGTCCCTGGTCCAGCACCGCCACAGCAGGCTCAGCGCTGAGGTCAGACCGGGCTGCTCCGCTGATGTTAAACAGAATGGGTCCCAAGGCAGATCCCCGTGGTACACCACTGTCACCAGCCTCCAGGTAAACATGATCCATTAATCACTGTCCTTCGAGCCCAACCATCCAACTGCTTTTTAACCAACTAGCTGTCCATCCATCCATACTGTAATGTCCCAACTTAGTTACAAGAACGTTGCAGGAGACATTGTTGGAAGCCTTGCTAAAGTCAAGGTAAATGGCATCCACTGCCCTCCCTTGTCCTCAAAACTAGTTATTTTAACATAGATGTCAATCAGGTTGGTCAGGCATGATTATTCCCTGGAAAATCCATGCTGGCTGTTGCCAATCACTTCCTTCTCCTTCATGTGCCCAGAAATGTCTTTCAAGAGGACTTGCTCCATGGTTTTCCCAGGGATTGGAGTGTGCTGGAGACTACTCTGTTGGTAGAAATTGTTCTAACTTCCATGTAAAATAAATTGTATCTCATTTCCTTCTATGCTGCTAGACAGATTTGAAATCTTCAGAGTGGATACAACATTGGTTAGTCACTCAACTTCATTTCAAGTTGGTGTCCTCAGGAATCATTAAGTTCCACTTCTTTCATGAGAACTTCTGTTCATGGCTTGACAGTGGAATTTAAGGCTTAGGCAATAAAATCCCACCAAAGCTGCTGAAATCTGTGAATATAGCTGAGGGAAGCTTTTTTTTTTTCTTCAGAAGACAAGTGGTGACTGTAATTTATTATCAAAACAATGCCTTTAGTTTCATTTATTAGAATTGTACATTTATTATATATATTACAATTGTAAATTTATTTGCATATTTTTAGCTGTCTATATTAAACAAACCTGAGCTATCGTTTGAACTGTTAAACATGAAAAATTTAGGAAATACTACCTTTAATGTTGCTTTGTGTATTAAACTTGTGTTTGGGTTATATGCCCAATCCTAGTATACATGAGCGCCTACCGAGATGTTTGAAAGCTGGTTTTGCAGGAAAAGTTCACATAACATTTCCAAATTTCACCTCAGAAAATACATATTTTTTTTAAGCGTATGGCTTATTGCTTGCTCCTGTTATTTTTATGCTGTGATCGTAAACTCTGACAGGAACTGTCTTTCTGTTCTGTGTTTAGACAGCACCTGCTGCAGTGCAGCCCCGGTGAATGACTGAGGCTCCTGGCAATAGCGAAGGGGAAGGATATGTAACAGATAAACATAGCTGCTAAGTTTTGAGACACTTCTAGGTTATGTGTCACTGCCCAAACTGATTTTGCCATAACTTTCTTTTCTTCTTTCCCTTCTCCATATTCATCCAACTTGCTATGATGAAATGGGGATTGTAATTACTTAGTCTGCCCATACTTGGGCCTGGGAGATAGTTAAGAAGAACTTGGATTTTATTCTCTCCTCCTCCCTCTGTATACCATACTGCAGGGAAATACATGGATTTTGGAGGGGTCCTGCAGCAGATTTGGAGATAGATCTCAATCCACTGTTTTAACACTGTATTTTGGCAGCACACATGGATTGCATCAGAAAGAAAAGTGCTTTCTACTTTGGCTTCTGAATCAGCCCAGACACAGTGCTTCATGGTTTGTGAATATTTCAGCTTGCTGTCACAGTTTTTTCTTGTGGTGCATGGGTGAAAGAAGGGAAATGACAATATCAAGCATTGACATTTCAGCAGAAGTTCACCAGAAGTTAACAGAACAAAGAAATATTACATTAACTGTAAGTGCTCGTTCTTCTCAAAATCATCCTACAAATAATATGAGAAGAAAAACGTCTGATAGAAATAGCTGCAAGAATGTTAATAATGGAAAGTGTTAAAAAGCCAAGATATATCACCCCCACTTCCCTGGCTCCCCTTCTAGTGATAAAGATAGGCAGCATCCTAATACTTTGTAGTTAGGAAGATTTAGTTGAGTTTCAATATAGTGAAAGGAGAGGAACTCTTAAATACATGTCTGAAGGCTATCTACAGCTGGGCCATTAGCCAACACAAATAAGAAAGTGCTTCAGCAATATTCAACATTGCATTCATTAAAGAAGAGCCTTTATTTGGCTTAAATTACAACAGGAATTTGATAAGAGATAGTTTATGAGCCAACAGGTTAAATTCAATGCCTGGAATAATCTTATTGAATCAAATTCAATGTGCATTTGCTCAAAAACTTTTGAAACAAAATGGACAAAACTGCAAAAGATGCTGTTTTATAGCATTTTATTTAAAATCAATACCCGACTTTTGTGAACACCAACAACCTCTGGATCACCAATTAAGAAGTACAATCAGCAAACATCTCTGCAGAAAATATTTTTTAACTCCAGACAATAACTTTTTATTTTCCATTCATTTTACATGTCCATCCCTCCATTTTCTTCCCTGTGTAATCTGTTCATCATTTTTCTAGAAGATGGTTTTAAACAGGACACAGACAAAAAATCCTGCTTATCTCTTTACCTTCTGCCTATGGGTAAACCACCTGGTCTGATCATTCAAGTTGTTTAGCTTTTTCAATATCTCCTGGCTTTCATAGCCTTGAAACAATTTTAGCATCTCCCTTGCACATTTCAGTGGTGTCTCCTTTTCTCCCTTATATAAATCGCTGCAGGCCACTACACACATATTGTCAGACCGTTTGGACTGCAAGGAAGATGGTAATTTAGCCTCCTAGTTTAAAAGCCTTGTATTTAGTAGGGACCTTTTCTCCAAATGTTGGTTCTTAGAGCCATATCCAAACCCAAAGCTACTACTGAAGAGATATCCAGCAGGGATCTTGATGAGCAGATTAAACAAACAAAAGAATAAAACTCCTCGCTAAAGTAAGGAGACTGCTAAGTAGGCTTCTTACTCTCAGATGAATTTCATAAATGAAGTTTTCCCAAATTAAGGAAGGCAAATTGCTAATGAGGAAAATAAAGAAGGAACCTTCCTCCACCTTCATAAGACATGATCTAGCACTTCATGTTCTACCCACTCTTCTTATGAAGCTATCACAGAAAGCTTGGGGACACGGCAAAAAGATATATCAAAGAAAAATCAGAGATGTCAATTGTTAAAATGTTTTAAACCAGTAATAGGGTAGAATGACAAAGAAAGATTTTAGGATCTCTTTTCTTAGCCTGATAACCTGGTGATCAAAGTTTTTTACTCAGGCTGGCAGACTGTCACAAGTGTGGCCCTCCAGGGATCAACACTGCATCTGATGCTGTTCAACACCTTCATAAGTGGGATTGAAAACACCCTCACCAAGTTCGCTCATGACAATAAACTGGGTGGTGAGGTGGACATGTCAGAAGGGCGAGCCATCTTACAGAGAGACCTTGACAGGCTGGAAGAGTGGACAAGCAAGAACTGCATGGAGTTTAACAAAGACAAGTGCAAGGCTCTGCACCTGGGACAACATAACCAGAGAGTCCAGTACAGGCTAGGATCTGTTTGGCTGGGCAGCAGTCTTGCTGAAAGGGACCTGGGGATCCTGGTGTCCTACAAGCTGGACATGAGTCAGCAATGCGTTGCTGCAACAACAAAGGCAAATCAGATCCTGGGCTGCATCCACAAGGACATTATTAACAGAGATAGGATGTGATCATCCCACTCTACTCAGGACTTGTCAAGGCCGCACCTAGAGTACTGTGTCTAGTTTTGGTCTCCACAATTCAAGAAAGACATGCACAGACTGCAGAGGGTCCTAAGGAGGGCCACAAAGATTACTCAATGGCTGGAGAACCTGCCCTATGAGGAGACTGAAGGAGTTAGGTCTTTCCTCCTTGGAGAAGGCTTAGGGGGACCTTATCATGGTTTTCCAGTACTTAAAGGGTGGCTACAAAGAGGATGGAGGCTCTCTTTTCACAAGGAGAGGACAAGGGTCAAGAGGTACATGTTATACCAGGAGAGGTTTCATCTTGGTATAAGAAAGAAATTTTTTACAGTAAGAACAATCATTCACTGGAATAACCTCCCCAGGGAATTGGTGCAGAACCCAACAATGCAGGTTTTCAAGACGTGACTGGAGAGAGTGTAGATAAGCTCCCTTTTCCATGAAAGGCTGGACCAGAGGATCTTTTGAGGTGTCTTCCAACTTGGTCTGTTCTATTATTCTGTGATCCAAACTACACTAAGGTTTTTGTCAACATGTGGAGATGCATTATTGATTAAGACAATGATGGCCACACAATCTTGTTATTAACACACAGCATCCTCCAGAGAGCAACAGATTAGCAGCTTCTCCTCATGAGAATAAGAAAAGAGGTCAAATTCATCCCCAGACAAACCTAGATGGAAACGTTAGGCCAAATGTTCTCCTGCCTATTAGGCTCCACAGTGTTGCTTTCTCACCCATTGTAAGGCAACAACGGCAGAGGTCATTTCATGCCATTTCTCAATTTCCAATGATACAGGTCTCAGCATGTCTTAAAGAAAGACAGGTGGGTTTGTTTTTTGTTTTTTTTTTTTTNTTTTTTTTTTAATGTAAGACCTGCAGGAATCCCATCCAAGCCTGAAATTGAGAAGCAGATGGGACAGCTCACCATTTGCTTGCCTGAATGAGATGACATTAGATATCTCTCCAAAATGTTTGATTATCTCCTTTGTCTCATCCTCTTTACAATTCTCTTGGAATTTAAATCAGATATGATAAATTATTTGAGGATTTGGTTTTGACATGAATGATTGTGTCTTCTATCCTGGCTCCAGTTCATAGTCAGCGCTGAACAAACAGCTTATCTGCTGCACATTACCATTCTTTAACTGTGTGACTTCTGGGTGTCTAAAATAGTGAAATTATCAGTGTTGTAGCCACCCCTTTTCTCCTTGACAAAGGATCATAATGATTTTTTTTTTCTAAACTATATTACTTTGAACATATAAGTCGGCAGAGATACAGAGAAGGAAGATTCCACCATTGAGAAATCACAATAAAATGAGAGGAAAGGGTTATACATATCAACCAACTAAACATAATTTGTGGGTCAACTTGCACAGATTTTGTACTATCTTTATTAGACATAACTTTAAAGCACAGATCCAGCACATGACACACAAGTATTTAAAACCATACGAGATTCTAGTTAATAGGAAGAAATAAAAGATCCCAGAGGATATTCTGATTTAGTCTTAAAGGCTGGGAAAATTGCAAAATTGCATCTCAAGGTCAGAAGGAACTGACAAAAAAACATTTAGAGAGAAAAGATCTTCTTGTGAAAGTTAAGCCAAGAACTCGTGAATACCCAGGTGTGCATATTTAGGAGATATATGTCAAGAAGAAAATTAGGAGCTCCAAGCTTTGCAAAGTAATTTCTTCAATAGTTCATTAAAAACATTAATGTAAGATGCCCAACTTTTTACACCAATTTACAAGTCAAATGTTGAAATTTGAAATTTGACTAATAGGTTGAGAGTTTCAAAAGTAATTTCAATAAGCAGAAAAACATTGCTAAATGAAGAAGAGGTTCAGTGAAAAGTAACATAAATGGTCAGAAGGCTGGGACTAATTACAAGCTACAATTAAAAGCACTAACTACATCAAACTTAGAAAAGCGTTGACTAAGGGGTAATGTAAGCATAGTCACAGATATTTTTTTAAAAATGTTAATCTTTACATGATATGGATAAAGTAATGTTGGAAAAATTTGGCTAAATACCAATAAAAAGTGAGAATGAGTGTTTTCTGGTTTTCTTGATGAAAAAAAAGGAAGTTGTATAGCCTGGGAATATTTGGTACATGAGGTATCATTGTAAAAGTGAAGATGGATTGTACGAATCAGTTGGCCACTGCCCTTATAGAGAAAAAAAAAAGAATTTTTTTTTTTTTGTGAAAAGGAAGTAAAAATTCTTAATATTACCATGACTGAAAAGGTAATTACATTTCAAATAGCTCAAGACATGAGTCAAGAAAGAGCTCCTCACTGTTGCTGTAGTTACCACTGACTTGAACGGCAAGGGAATTGTTCTAGGGAATTGAGGTGAGCCATGGTGTTCCTCTGGCTTGCTGGACAGGGTTGCTATGGAAAGAAATTCTGACCAACACAACCCATCCTGTGGTCTCATGGCCTTTATCCAAACCTCTCCGAAGTCATCAGGAGTCTTTCCACTGACTTAAATAGCCGTAAATGAACTTATGGCTCACACCCAAAGTTCAGGAAAGCTCAGAGGACAAGGTCCTGACATTTCTATGCCTAACAAGGGGGAAAAAGAAAACATATAGTAGTAAGGGAGAAGGCCAAGCAGGCCTTGTAAAGAAGAATAGCAATTTTAGGGCTCTCTCCCCTGAGGCATGTCTAAGGGACATGCTGAAGCTCTGCTCCAAACTGATAGGGAAGGGAAGAGGGATCGTAGGAAGCTGGGTCAAAGAAAAGGGAGGAAGAAAAGCATGGCACAGCAGAAAGTAATGCAGAACGCAGCTGGCAGCCCTTCCACAGAGCTCTGATAAGAGCTGCAGGGATTTAAGATCCTCCAAGTACCTTATGAATCAATCCCGCTTCCCTATTCCATTACAAATTCAAGCAAAACTGAAAGCAAAAAAAGCAGAGGAGACAAAGAGGAAAGGATTTGCTTTGGTGGCAAGAGGAAGGAAGTAGGCTAATTACGAGGAAAGAAAAAATAAGACAAATCACAGTCATATAAAATGCAGTGTCTTGTATTCTGCTACTATAGTAGCATATGCTGTGGACTTCAAGGCTGTTAGGAATCCAAAGCTTCTCTGAAGCACATGAAGACTGGAAAAACTGGGAAATGTATATGACAATAAATAAGTGGGAAGAAAAATACATTCCATATTTGATCTTTTTCAGTAGATATTGACATTTGGTTCTTTTTCTCATCCAAGCACTGAAAGCAGTAACCGCTAGGTGTCAGAGAGAGATGTATTCCTGAATCTGTTTTAATCAGATGTAATACTGAATCAGAACACAGAGAATGAGAAATGGTGTGATGGCAAGTGGTGTGCACCCAGTGGGCAGTCAAAAGGAGGACAGTCTCCTCCCTCCCTTTGTTGCTATATTGGGTGACACACACTCAGCGATTCACAACCAACCACCCAGGAGAGTCCCACCTCAGACCATCCACTTTGTTTGCCCCAATACACGCCACTGACTTCATGTGGTGGAAATGAAAATCTGGAGCATGTCACACATTCTGTCCTCCTATTCAGTTTTAGGGATTTTAATGTCATTCTCTGTCATGGGGCTTGTGCCTCACAGAGGTGGAGATACAAGCCTGCAACTGATTCTGCCTTTGAAAAATCACATATAACATGCCACAGGCCCTCAAACATATTGTACTACTGAAGGGACAGACTACAAGCATTTTCAGTTAGCCCAGTAGTATTTATCCTTCCTCTTCAGTGGGATACAGAGGATTAACTTAAATTACTTTTTCCCGAATTTATCTACCTAGCTATTATATTAGATGGGAGAAAAAACTAAACAGAGGAACAGTTTCCATTCCTAAACCAAGCAAATCAATCAAACAGAAAGTGAAAAGCAAAAGGCACTGCGAGTTATTAATGAAGGCCAATTTTGTTAATTTGATGAAATCAGGAAATACTGTTATAATTATGAATAGCTATTGTACACAGCCATAAGTATATGTGTACATATTGATAAGTTAACATTGAAGAGAAGGTTTTTGCTCAGAAAAAACTTTCTGGTTAAAGTGCAAGATTCATAATCAGAAAAGATGATTAAATATGGGCATGGAATAAATGGTCCTATTTTACTCAGGAGATTCCACCTGCATGGATGAAGCAGAATGGTTGGCCTTAGAAAGGGATTATGAGAAGAGATGGGAAGAAACAGAGCATCCATATCTGAAAACTGGTGACATCCATAAGAATAAGCTTGCATTAACAATGTTTTAACCTAAGACTGCACAGAGAGAGCCTTAAAATTTGTCTTCCTGGGAGGTGGCGAGCCTTGGCAGTCACAGACCAACTCTGTAGCTACTGTTGAGGGGACAGTCCCTCATGCGGGCATGTGTCATGTTCCACGTGGCAGGTGCTGCTCAGGGCTTTCACCAACAGTGAGTACAGTGGAAGGGTTCTGCCTCTCTCCCCTGCCAGCCAGTCCAAGCACAAATATTTATTCAGATGGGATAAACAGCAGAAACAATTTTTGGAAGAAATAGAAATTCAGTTTATTAGACTGTGGAAACACAGTGCCAGACATTTAAAAGTATAATCAAGCCACTTAAGTCCAGCCATAACATTTAGATTCTATTTAATCCTAATGTATTTTTGTAACTGATTTTTGATATATCAGCCTTTTAAAAATCTTTACGTAAACTGTTCTTTGGATTTATATGCAAATACTGCCCTTTTTAAACCTAAACGTTGGCATATATTCCTACTACAGTTTACAAGTAGCCTAACTATTTACCTTTCAGATTATTCCTAGATCTTTTGATGGTAAATAGCATCCAAAGAGAGGAAAGTGCTACCTTTTGGTACATCACTAAAATAAACAGGCTTGGGGACCACAAAAGTCCCTCTGCTTACATGCTGACAACAAGGCTAATCTGAACAAGATGGGTTAGCTTGATTTTGTTCAGATTATTTACTTAGCATATGCAATAAGAACAATTTGGTAAATTATCTGCATTATAAATGAGCTATTTCAAAGCCTGCTAGAGTGTGTAAGAAGTCATTTGACCTTTTGATGTTCCTAGTTGTTGTCCAAAATGGTACTCTTGACTGGAACTGAAGTAAGATACCTGAATAGCACCAAATTCAAAACAAGCAACAAAGCAATTTTGTAAAGAGCTGCTAAGCTTCCCTACCCGGTCAAGTACATTCAGGAAGAGGTACGACTGGGAAATGGACTGTGGACATCTTTCTGCTAATGAAAGAAGGAATTCCTATTCCCTTCTGTCCTATGAGAAGGGAAAGAACCCTTCATCTTCTTATGTGCCATGTGTTGCTCCTACAGTAATGGATGCTTCTTAAACTCTGGCCATATTAAAGACTTGCTTTTACTTACTGTCGTGGAAGTTTCCACACTTAGATAATTTCCCTTGCGCTACAGATATCTTCATCCCTGTCTAGTAGCCTGGAGTGATCAAAAAATGTCAGCAAGACTACAGAAAACAAAAGTCATGGTCCGAGTTAAAAGTGAGCGGTTTGGGCGTATCTATAGTCTTACACACAGAAAAAGGGCCCAAAGATGGCCAGTTAGAGCAAGAAGTCCCTAACCTCACCTTTTAAGAGGAAGGGAGATTCAAATTTCAGCTTGTGTCACCTCAGATTTCCAAGAGATCTTCCCACACCCTATATTGCAGGTGACAGCCAAAGCTGTCATTTCGCTGAAACGTCTGTAATATTCATGCCGTATTTTGGTGCAGTGTATAATTAAGTGCTCATATGGAGGCCATCAGAGCCACTCAGCTTCATTTATGTATTTCTCATTGTGAAGATTCACAAAACACTCCCTCTGAGTAAAACCCTCTGCTTAACATACAGAAACATATAAAATCCCTCCAAAAACACATTGCTATATTATACACAATACTGCAACTCACATCATTTTCAGTTAGTACATCCTATATAAACACCCTCAAGCAATGCACTTGAAATGCAAACATACAGGATAAAACATAAGCTCAACATGAGCCAGCAATGTGCGATTGCAGCCCAGAAGGCCAACCGCATCCTGGGCTGCATCAAAAGGAGTGTGGCCAGCAGGTCAAAGGAGGTGATTCTGCCCTTCTACTCCACTCTCGTGAGACCCCACCTGGAGTCCTGCATCCAGCTCTGGAGTCCCCAACATAAGAAGGACATGGACCTGCTGGAGTGTGTCCAGAGGAGGGCCATGAGGATGATCCGAGGGCTGGAGCACCTCTCCTATGAGGAGAGGCTGAAAGAGTTGCAGTTGTTCAGCCTGGAGAAGAGAAGGCGCCGGGGAGATCTTATTGCGGCCTTCCAGTACCTAAAGGGGGCCTACAGGAGAGCTGGGGAAGGCCTTTTTACTAGGGCATGTAGTGATAGGACGAGGGGGAATGGCTTTAAACTGGAAGAAGGCAGGTTTAGATTGAACATTAGGAAGAAGTTTTTCACTTTGAGGGTGGTGAGGCACTGGAACAGGTTGCCCAGAGAGGTTGTTGGGGCCCCAACCCTGGAGGTGTTCAAGGCCAGGCTGGACGTGGCCTTGGGCAACCTGGTCTAGTGGGAGGTGTCCCTGCCTATGGCAGGGGGGTTGGAACTCGATGATCTTCAAGGTCCTTTCCAACCTAAACCATTCTATGATTCTATGATAATGAAATAATATGCTATGTATCTATATACTATAACAGAACGTAAAGACAAAGCACTATTTTCTCTTTCTCATCAGCAAATTAAGTCTTGTTTAAATAGGCACTAAAAATATTTAGGATTTAAGGAGTCAGATGTTTTACAGAGTTAAGGTAAATCTCTACACAATAATAAAAAAGCTAGGAAACATAACAAGGTTTACCTGGGGAGACTTTTAGCTCATTCCCACATATGTTCTTTAAATCTACTTTGTCCCTTGGTGGTGCAGAAGCAAATTAGCAACATGGGAAAAGTACTAGGGAAAACAGAAGGTGTACATTAATTTCACACCTAATTATTAATTAATTTGCTCAGGCTCTGCTGGAATAATCAGCACTTGAACAGCTTCACTTGTTCCCAATGAGCCGCTGCAGTGTCTCTGTTTAAAATTCTGGGGGGGGTCACAGTTGCAGAAGGCTGAATAGTAATGATTGCAGGGAGTGTGAGTCTGGAACGCCTTCTGTGGGACCTGCACCACATGCTTTTATAGTACTAAGCATGACTAGCAGTAGGGTAAATAATGTGATTTCTTTCTGACAATAGCATAAAAGCAAAGAGAAGGAGGATTCAGGTGAAGTGGCTCCATCGGTCTTGTGTTGCTGTTAAATAGCTAAGGGTGTTAAGCTAAGACAAAGCCAGTATTATTGACATTGGAAAAATCATCCAGGACAAATTTATCTGCATAATGTATTATCAACCAAGGCTTTGGTGCTCTGATACAAGCAATATGTAGTGTTGGGAGACGACAGGTTCTTCTAACTTATTTAATAACACCCAAAAAATCTTTGACAGGCAGATGATGTGAAAGGCTGGCTGAAGTTTTCCTACAGGCTTCTCTTTCAGATAAAACTTCTAAAATACAGCACATATAAGCAGTTCTTCCTACATTTGATCCAGATTGCCTTCCACTCCCTTCTGTACCCCATGTAGGTTGTAATTTGCTACAACATCTGTCTGATAAAAAGCCTTCCATTTATACAAAATAAGTGACAGCTTGAAAAAAAGCATTATGCTTACATAAAGATACAACACATCTTCTACATCCTATCCTTATTATATTATATATAACATAAGGTATCAGAAATTGGTACAAGAACTGTCATGGACCTCTAGAGAATTGAATAGAGAAAGAGGCACACGTGAAAAAAGGAAGACATTTAGGACCAGACTCAGATGGAACAGGTATAAACAGCACTTGGTAAACTTTATAGTCCCAAATGAAAATTAGGATGCAGCCTCCTGTTTGGCTCTGAAGATCCCCAAATGCCTGCACACCTCTTTCTGCTTCAGCCTCACAGGGCTACCTCAAGCCCTCACAGGGCTGTCTACCTCAGGACTTGAAACTGGGAACTCAACACAAACCCGCTCCTAGGAGAGTTTAATAGTTGGTGAGGAGTACACTAGGCTGAGCAGGACTTTCCTCTTCTCCTGCTGAGAATTTGTGAAGGAGGTCAAGATCTGCCAAAGAGGGAGTGAAAGCCAACAAGGGGGAGCTTGGCTCTGCAGAGCCACTAGGACACTTGGGTAGGAGTGAGATGATGGGACTGTCTCTACTGTCAGGAATGAGCATGCACTTTATATCAGTCACTGGACTAAAGAGTAATAAAGGGAAAAGTACCAACACTCCCACATCAGTACTTAACCACAATGCTACAGTCAAGCTCCATCCCTGTATGTGCTTTTCAGCTACAGGAATTTAGCATTGCTTTGGGAAACTTCCTTCCCCTCCCTGTGATGCTCATGTTACGGACTTCTGATAAGCACTTTGCTGACAGAGGAAGGTTTGGCGTCCCTCAGGCTGGAGGATGCCTAATATGCAGGTCTACCACTGCTAATATCTGCTCAGAGAGGTAGGGCACACTCTGAAAAGACCCCAGGAGCTTTGCCCAGTGTTGTGGTTTAATCCCAGCCAGCAACTAGGACCATGCAGCTGATCGCTCACTGTCCCCACATCCACAGTAGGGTAGGGAGAAGAGGTAGAAAAGGAGGCAGGGCGGGGGGGGAGAACTCATGGGTTGAGATAAAGACACTTTAATAGAACAGTAATGGAGGAGAAAAAAAAATAATGGTAAAATAATATTAAAAAAGAGATGCAACACAATTTGTTCTCACCACCCGATGTTCGATTGGCCAGCCCGTCCCGAGCAGTGACTGCGGTATCCTGCCCTCCTGACCCAACCCCCATTTACATACTGAGCATGATGTCTATAGTATGGAATATTCCTTTGGCCAGCTTGTCCTGGCTATGCTCCCTCTCAGCTTCTACGGGAAGCTGAAAAAGTCCTTGACTAATGTAAACATTACTTAGCAACAACTAAAACAATATGTGTTATCAACATTATTCTCATACTTAATCCAAAACACAGCAGCTACTAGGAAGAAAAGTAACTCTATCCCAGCTGAAACCAGGGCACCTAGCTTATTCAAGCAGCTTTGATGGGCGTTTACTCTCGGGAGAGAATATGGACTCCAGACACCAAACATAGAGAGAGGCACATACCTGCAGCCTTGAATAAGGTGCCCAAGCTCCAGAGCAGGATTTGGGGGACAGTCCCTCATTTTCTATTTTCTACCTGCATCTTCCTTGTTCAGTATGTTGGGGGAAGACAAAAAAAAAACTAGTAAGAATGAGCTGAGGGCCTTGGGACACTGAACCTTCCCACGCACTGCCTAAAAAATGCTATTTCAATGGTCCCTTTTGGATATCAGATCCCATTCTGGAATCAAGTCCACAAAATGAGAGCCATGCAGGATATTTCTGTAAGTAATTACAGTCATCTGCAAAGGATAGCTCATCTCAGTAAGCTTAGCTAAATATTTCAGTCTCTGATGGATAGGAATTGGAGCGTCCTGGTTAAAATGCAAGCAATTCTACATATGGGTAAATAAGAGAAAGAATAAATGGTTCAGTTCTGCAAAGTGAGATTCTTGGCATCCGTTGCCTTCAGAAACAACTGAGAATGTGCAATAACCCTCAGGACTGATCTTCAAGTAACCTCTGAGGCAAAGCATTACAAACATAAGCTAATTTTAAAAATCAGGTGTAAAAACCATAAAATTCTAGCAGTGCTTATTTACTGTTTTAGACCAAGATCTATGTTTGTATAAAATGTCATGAAAATTGCACCTAATTTACCATGGGTTATTTCTTGAATAAAAAGTAGGAAGAAAGGGAATAATAATTCCTCTATATTTTTGTATTATTTTCATCACAGTAGGTAACCTACCTGTAATAACAAAAAATGCAGCAACTCTGTTTTGTAATGCTATGTTCATTGTATTGAGTTATATACAATATAATACACATCAATACCATATGGTGCATAAGCAGTAAAATAAAGAGTATGAAACACAATGGCATTACACTTATTTAGTGCTATAAACACTATAAAGCATCAGAGTAGCTAGCAAAATTATGCTGAAAACTAAGAAAGAATGTATTTTTAAAGTTTTTTTGAGAACTTTGCCAAGAACTACTCAGCTTTGAGTACAACCTCCTTAAAACTGGGTTTAAATCTTCCACTGGTGTAATTTAACATAGATCCATCAGCATAAATCAGGGTAATCAACATACACCAGCTTAAAGTCTACATCCACATGGATTCTTCCCTTCAGCTATCGCATTATTCTCTAGTGCAAGTCCAGGAACACGAGTTAAGCAGAAAGAGTATGCCGAAAGGGAAACAGACTTTAAAATAGTAATTAACACATTATTAGCATACTTTGCATTACTACAGGAGTGCTGCAAGGATTCCAAGCAGAATAATCAGTCTTCAGTCAAGTCATTACAAGTTCACAAGACCCATTTTACAGATGAGATATTTGTTATGTGAAAGGACTGAAGATTACACTCCCGACCCTCATCATTAGCTGACTTCTCCCGCCCCAGAACCACAGCCCTTTTCCCCCTCAGCAGCACCGACTGCAGGTCTGGTGCAGAAAACAAGACTGCTCGCAAGTCTGGAAAAAAGGTACTGTCCGAATCAAGGGACCAAAGTCCCACCTTGTGGATTTAAATAAACTTCTGACCCAGGAGAACAGGGAGTTGGTGCATGTTTTTTTTCATTAGTTGCCCCAAACAGGTACGCATACGTACAATTGCCTGGTGAGAGGAGGTAGGTCCCCTTAAAAAAATTTGAAGAGATTAGTTTTCTGAACTGAAGAAAAGGGGGGATATCTTTTTTTTGCAGGCTGTCCAATTTTCTTCTGAGTTTACAGATAGAGATTAAAAAAATCAGGACATTTCATGCCAAAAAGGCTGTAACATTTAAAGTTCTGGTTGGTGGGAGGAAAGACCTGTCCAACTGAACGTAGCTTTGCACTTTTGCATCCTAAAGCACTGGCATAGAGCCCTAATAATTTCTGTTTTGCCTGGTCAGCAGATAGATTTCTTTATTTTGCTGCAAGCCATATGGCTTTCTAGAAAATTACCTTTTTTCTCAAAATACTAAAATAAAGTAATATGTGGCTAATATTTTATTTACTTGCCAATATCTTTTGGGGACAATGATTTAGTCTGGGATAAAATATGCATCACAAAATTTGTAACAGTTACTGTGGAGTTGTATCAAGATATAGAAGTGTTTGTCTTATTCCTCACTGAAATTAGTTTGACTGATAAAACCATGTCTCTATTGGAATTTTACTCACACAATGAGAGCACTAAAATAAATGTCAATGAAATTATTAAGTATTCTGTTTGTTACTTAGAGATTATTATTCATGTCAGAGAAATGTATTTGCAGACTTACTGAATCAAATTCATTCTTCACACTAAAATTCACTGGAATTATACCAGAGATGATGGTGGCATATTGACTTCAATAACACAAAACTATAACACATACTTTTTTTCTTCTCCAAAGAAATGAGATTCACTATCTTAAGGGATGTCTGTGTGTTACCAGTGAGATTCCATTGCACAACAGATTCTGTTACACAACAATCTTAAAATCAGTTTTCATTAAAAGACCGTTTTTTTGGTATGAAGACATTCAGGACTCGTGTTTTTCTTCATCCATCTTTCTGTACTCCAGACACAGTATTTGTTCAGAAAAGCTCCAAAATCTTTTCTTAGATGTAAAATTATGTTAGGATCCCAGACATTATCTAACTGAAACAAAAGAAAAAGTTTTAAAAGTGATTTCTGAAATTTAAATAAACAGCGTTGTTACCAAGCAATGCTTTTACTATTTCTTTAAAACATTACTTTGATGTTTGAGGAAGTCACAGTTTGCTAGGACACAAAATATTTGAAAAACAAAGCACACATTTCATGTTGCTGAAAGTACACAGAGGAATAAAGCATGGCAAGGTACGGGCCAAATTCTGTCCTCCTAGGCAAGTCTTACAAAAGAGTATAGCTTCAAATGAGCAGCAAAGAGCACGATTTGCTTACTTCTCAAGCATTTTACAGCATTCCAAAAATGAACAGAACAAAGTTTTCTGTGCGTCATATCTGGCTAGATTAATCTGTACTTCTAGATGAAACCCTGAAAAACAAGACTATAACTTATATTAACAAAAGAATATAAAACAACAGCTTACGTAGCAAATGTCTCAAGTATTTGACTCCCTGCAAATATTAAGATTACAGAAAGCACTTGGTGTGTCGGTGCAGGGAGGAAACTGTATTGTGTTTGACAGTGGGATTCAGAACGATAGCAGGATAAGCCACTGCATAAGGAGAGCTGTAGTTTATCTGGATGGATACAATTTTCAGAAGACAGATGGAAAACAGAGGATAGAGAAGGTGTGGTGGCTCAACAGAAATGCACTTACACAAGCTTTATAGTAGAGTTGGTATAATAATGGAAGTGATAGCAACGACCTATTTTAGGGAAACCTAAGACAAAAAGGAATAGCAGTCCATGTCTGCAACAGAATACCATATCAGCAACTCGGAAGAGCTGATGAATGAATTCTGAAATGTCAGTGTGACGGGTGCAGGAATTATGCTGATCTTAGGAGGAAATCTGAAGGAAGTTACTTTGGTGATACTGCACAAAAGATGAGCATAAAATCAAGCAATTATAAAAATATTCAACTTCAGGATATCAAAGTACCAGTTTGCAAAGTAGAACAGTCAGTAATTAGGGAGGACAAGAAGACAGACAGACAGACAATTCTAAGGCACAGCAATCCTCATGTCCAACTACAAAAAAGGACACCAGGTTTGCTGAGCAGACTCCTTAGAAAGCACAGTGTAATAAACTCTGTTAGCATAATTTAAAATTGTAGCTTTTGTGTTCCATGCACATTTAGGTGGGGAGAATACATTTAAAACAGATGCAGTTTCTTCCTCGCTTTTCTCTCAGGATGAGACATTCAGCTCTGAAAGTATAAGAGGATTTGGGAAGTCCATTTGAACCAGTGAAGACTCACAGGGAAGCCTTTGCCTCCGTTTTGCACCTCCTTTGGTGGCTATGCAATTTCTTTCCTCAAAAGCGGCTTTTCTGGGACAGCAGTGCCAGAACCCGGGTCCCTGTCCTGGATGCTTCATGAGAGCAGAGCTGGAGCTGACAGAAGATGTGCAGGCATGAGAGTCACCTTACTTTATGCAGTCCTGCGGTGAAAGATGAAGAAGAGGAGAGCCCTCCTGCAGAGATGCCTTTGCTGGCTTCCATGTTTCTCCACTCACACTGCAGCTGGGATCTGCAAGTCCCTGACCAGGCAACCGCTAGCAAAATGAAAGGAGAAAAGAGTTCTCTAAATTGTTCCCTATTTCTGATGCTGAAGTAATTGCCTTGCCTCAGTAGCAAAAACATTTCACAATTAATGCAAAGTGTATTGAGTGTAAGGCAAAAGGAGAAGTGGGGAAGCAGTGTTAAAGATTTTTTTTTAATTAAAAACCTGTGATGCTGGGGCGTGATACAGTTGGCCTGAGTGACTCTAGCAGTGATTATAAACGATTATGATCAAATGGAGGAATGGAACTGAAAGGAACCCTATAGACAGGCTATAATCTTCCTCCAGTGATCACAGATAATATTTGTAGTGTTTTGAAGTGCTAATGTAGTGCCCACAAATTAGTTAACAGTTCACTTCAGAAAATGTACATGATCCAGACTTCACTGAAGTCAATGAAATGGATAACTTTAACTGCAAGTAACAGTAAAATGTTAATTAAAAATATTTAATACTTTAGGAATATTTCTCTAGCTTCTGAATTTTTACTAGACAAAAGAAGAAGCAATCCCATAACCCCGAGTTAACATATTTTCTTCATATTCTGTGGTGATATTGTATAGCGTATGTCCACAACTACAATATCTATGCCATCAAAGTTTGATTTTAGCATATTATAAATAGCCACAAATACAAATACATTTACATTGAAAGAAATGCTGTATTCCAGGTCAATAGGTTCAAAAGTCAGATATCCACGCAACTCTTGAATATTGCTGCCACCTTCAGGAAACACATGATAAAAAAAAGACCAAAATATTAATTAGAAAAGAAATGGCAAATAAATCAGAGATTTATGATACCAATTGGCTATTACATTGTACTTTGGTGACATTAATTTTCATAATGGCATATAAAGATAATCTTATTATCCTCAAATTTCCAATAAAGAAGTAAGTTCAATGTTAAGAGATTTGCCTAAGGCCAATCAGAGCCAGTGACACATATGTCCTTAGCTCCTTGAAGTTTCATCAAGAAAGATTTGTGGATCAGAAAATAATTTTATTGGCATTTGGATATTTATATTGTCATTGAAGCTTATTGTGTCTTTGATTCATTGAGGCAGTTACTTAGCATTGCAGTGTAGATTTAATCGTCTGTACTGAACTTCAATTCCAGTAGTTACTTTTATAACCACACGCAGAGTATCTATTGAAAACTGCGTCATGAATTACAGATGGAAAAATCAGAGTCTATATATTCACTGCTAAATTTTTAATCAATAACATTCCTGATTGTTATCGGGCAGGATGGTTCCGAGTTGGTGCTTTACAATGTTATGCGAGAGTCCTATTGATTTCCTGACAGTTTCTCACTTCTTTTTCTCAGATGAAAGAGATCAGAAATGGCAGTGTGAGAGCTTCAGTCTTTATGAAATATTAGTATAACTGAAGTTTAATTACCAATTAAGTAAATGGGCCCAATTTTATTTTTTGATTCTCATAAGAGCTTACATGTGGTTTACATCAGCTTAGCTCTCAGTAGTAGGGTACAAACTCATCTGATGTAACTTTAGACTAAAGTCATGATTGTTTACTTCCCTTTGTTGTAATGGAACCAATGTAAACTCTGTATAGGTATGTTTTAACACAGGTCTTCCAAGTGGAGCTGATAGTATGAAGCCTGCGACTCTCATGCCCATTTACCCATCAATTCCTTATTGTTTGTTTTAATGGAAACATCTAGGAATGGGTTAGTATTTCCCCAGAGTGCACAGGGAGGAAAGGACAGATGGCCTCTAAAACAGTAAATTTCCTTTGGAGGTTATTTAAAAAGACTTTCCCATCAGCAATAATATTTTAAGAAGTTTCCTTTTATATATTTATGATTAGATTATGATCTAATGAACTCTCAAAACATGCTCATTGTCATCCAAATTTGGGAAACTCCTATGATTAGTGATGTGAGAGGGCAACAAATGCCACAGTGGTCATAAAAGGGCTGATGAAGTGTCTTCATCTTTTATTTGAGGGCTCAAGAACTGCTTAAGGCATGTCAGAGTATTCAGAAAGGTGGGGTAGGCTTCTTGTGTTATCGCCAGAGCCAGATTTCACATTTACTTCTCCTTTCCTGACATCTACCTTAGGGCAACTCTAAAGTGGGGGTATCCTGCCTCCTCCTGGTCTTGATTTAGCTCTGGAATGTACTAAAGAACGTTTGGTTTGTTTTGTTGTTGTGGTTTTTTTTTTTTTATTTTTTTAAATCAAGTGTTGTTTCCCCTCCCCTTTAGTTCTTTGGTATATACTCCTTTGAAAACCATATCAGCCAAGGAAAAGCATGAACTGAGATTTCAATACATACTGGTTATTGAAGTTATTCTATCAGATACTAAAAAACAACCCCTTTAGTTTGCTAAAACAAAGGTCCTACCTACTGAGTTGCTGAAAGTCTTAGTTAAACATTCTTGGAGACACTAATGCTGTGTATTAAATACATAAAATCAAAATCTCTCCAGACCTTTGTGTGCCATCCACAAAAGGGTGGTCTTGTGGACAGTTGTAATGAAGGAAAGGAGGGCAGGGCAGAACAGAGCAGAAAGGGAGGGAAGGAGAAAAATTATGTCCCTGGTGTAACAACATTAGCACTAAAAACAGATGTTTCCACTACTACCATTAGCTGTGAAGATTTCTTTGTTGCCCACGGTTTCCTCCTTTCTGAACTGCCACGCTGTAGACACTGCAGAAACATTTTAAATTTACAGAAATTTGGAATAAACCAGTAATTCAAATTTTGGCACATGATCAAGGTATGAGGAGAGAATCTTCTTATTAATCAACAGGTACAAAAAAAATTAAACTTCTCTGTAATACTTAAATGACTCACAACCTTATAATATTTCACAATTTGAAACTTTGCTTACCTTACATGCTACATTCTAAGAAGAGATGCCTTTGCTGTTTCCTCTAAGGTTCTACAATTACAGAAGTCAGCGTTGTGACACTGAAATTCTGAAAAGATTTGTTTGTATCTCATGTCTTCCTGAGCTAGGGAGAGGAGCCAGGGGCTTTCCTCTTTGTACAACTGGAAGAGAACAACTTGAAGATTTTTGCCATTGAAAAGGATGCCTCTGTCTAAGAGAGTGGAATTTCACCAGTGTGAAATCCGCATGAGCAATTTCACAGTGATTGCAACCTCTGTCATGTGACTGACAACCATCCATGTAAACAAAATGCACTTCAGAATAGTGTTGCTTACTCTGGAGTATCACCCTCAGAAAGTATCTGCCCGGATGCGCCCTAACAATCACGCCAAATGAGTCCTGAGATCCGCCACTTTGACTCAGGAGAAAGGGCTCCAGGTTCCAATTGCTGCAAAATGTGGCAAAAAAGCTGGATGAAACACATAAGGTGGAAGAGAGCATAAAGGAATGGAAGGATTTCAGAAGCACCGCAGGTACCATGAGAACACCTTCCTGTGATGCCACTACAAGTGCAATTTGTCTTATAAGGTGTTTTATAAGATAGGAAAGGCATGCTAAAATGAAGCCCTTTTTAGTAAGAACTAGGAATGCCGAATGCTATGTATCTTGGATTTCTTTATTTCATACCAATCATGAAATTGTGGTGCTGTTCCTTGAATCGGTGCTTGTGAAGTGACAGAGGACTGAGAAGTGTTGTACCTCAGCACAGAGCTTCTCAGTTGGAATGGGGACAGAAAAGAAGCAAACCTCTCTATTGCCCATGAAAGAGGAGCCTGGCTTGGACCACGAATAAGCTGCTGTCATTGTAGCCCATTCCAAACAGAGCACTTAGAAGATGTGGACGGCTGAGCTGACAGGACTCAGGATCCTTTGCAAGCAGCAGTCAGCAGACAATTGCTCTGGTTTTTGTTTTGTGGGTACCTGAGGGCACTAGCCACTTCAAAGTGCTGAAGAGAACAGTGTTAAATGTACCACAGACTCCATTGCTACTAATCAAAATCTTGTTTCTGAGGAACAAACAGCAAGACGGATTTCTGTTTCAATTCCTGAATCATCATTTTTCAATAGAAACACCATATTTTACATGCTTGGCCCCAACGTGCTAGTAGTTCTACTGTGAGAGAGTGGATCCCTACCTTTAGGTAGAGCTCTATTAACTGAAGGGACTACAGATCCACTTACAGGAACGTTTTGCCATGACAGATTAGCATTACTGACATAAAGGACAAAAATGTACAACATGCCACCTTCCACGCTAGCGCTGTCAAACATCATTATGAGTGTTTATTATAACTCATTTCTTCTTGTTATAGCTAAGCTAATGGAAAATGATTTCAAATCAAAATGCTTTTGCTGTTTTCTGTTATGCCTTTTTTTGTTGAATAGAAAAGAATCCTATTTGCTCTTTTTGTAATATTTCCTCCATCCCAGGAGGCGATGGAGAGTTAAAGAGCACAGGAAAATACCTCGTCATGCGTATTTTTACTTACTGAAACAATGTGGTCCCTTGTGGATGTCAGCTGGGAGTAACAGCATGAGCGTATTCCTTTGATTTCAGCGGAAAACCTACGCACCACAGAAGGCTGTGGGCCACCGGAGGCCAGACAGAGGTGAGCCCTGACATAGCAACCTGAAGATGGGGAGAGCCAAATTATCTGTGGCTGAATGTTTCACGAGTTTTGCTGGGGAGGGGACCCTTTACTGATTGATAAACGTATCCCAATTACCCAAGCCATTAGGTTTCCCTTGCCGTTGCCTGAGTGCGGGGTACTTCATCACAGTGCTGGAGAAGAAGGGAAAGTGCAGATCAGACTTTTCCTAGGTTACTGCCATTCTTCAGCATCTTGATTTTACATAATTCGGCTGACAACGCAGAGACCACCAAAGACAGGTCCTTGTGTAAAGGAGGACTGGGAGAGCCGAACAGCCCCTGCAGAAAAGGACGCTGTTTCACGCCTGAAACCGTTCACAGAATCATAGAACGGTTTGGGTCGGAAGGGACCTGAAGACCATCTAGTTCCAACCCCCCTGCCACGGGCAGGGGCACCAGGCTGCTCAAAGCCCCATCCAGCCTGGCCTTGAACACTTCCAACGCCTTTGCCCGACCACCTCCGGGGCTGCCGGCCTCCCGCCCTTCCCGCCTCGCCGCTGGCCGCCCCCATGGCTGGGGAAGCCTGCGGCGACGGAGGCCGCTGGCGGGGGGCCCGGAGCCAGCGAGGGCCGAGCCCCCCCGCCTCGGCTGGGTGGACTGGGACAGCGACAGCGGCTTCCCCGCCCGGGCAAGGGTAGCAGGCGGCGGGCTGAGGCGGCCCGGCCCTCCCGCGTCCCGCCGGCCTCTCGCGATATTGCTAAGGGCCCTGCGAGACTCGGCAGCGGCCGCCGCCGGTTGCTAAGGGCCGCCGCCCGGGGAGACGCGCGGCCGCCGCGACGGGGAGGGCAGGCGCCGCCTCAAGGTGATTCCCGCCGGCCTGGGGTGAGGGGGGGCGCTCGGCTCGTCTCGTCTCGTCTCGGTGCGGTGCGGGGGCAGAGAGCCGGCGAGGGTCGGCGTACCGCGACGCCCCTCTCCACAACCCGCGGGGCCCGGAGCCTGAGGATGGGCGGAACCGGGAGCGCGGGGCCCCGGGTCCGGGCCGGGCGCGCCTCAGAGACCTCCCCGGGGGAGTGGGGAGGAGACCGGGGCGGGCAACCGGTGACTGGGCCGAGCGCCTCCGCGTTGCCCTGGGAAAGGCCCTCTGTGCTCCTTAGCGATAGCGTGAGGGAAGGACCTGGTCAGGTTTCGCCTCCTTCTCCTGAGGCTTCTGAAAAGGGCAGGCTGCTTCGGTTCGTGAGTTGTCGCGATAAACCTGGTTACCGCCAAAAACTGATAACGCCGTTGCGTGACTTGACGATAAAAACCGAGAGGGGGTAGGAATTCTCGCGCCACCCCTGTTTCTGTTACCCTGCTTGCTGCTAAAATTATCCTTTTTTTTTTTTTTTTCGTTTGGTCAAAGCCTGGCTGCAGCAGAGGCGTGTGAGGGCGGCTGTTGGCGGCAGCAGGCCGCTGCCCAACACGGCGGTCGTGGGACGGTGCTGGGAAAAGGAATTTTGAGTTTAAAAAAGCTGCACAGACTGGGCTTGGGGTAAGGTGTGTTTTGTTTTTTTTTTTTTAGGGAGAAAACGATCATTTAAATTTTGCCTGGAAATTGACTGGGGGATATGGCTGCTGGGAAAAAAAAACACAAAACACCCAACAAAACCAACCCACCAAAAGACCAAACACAACAAACCACAAACCTTTACAAATTAATTTTAAGATAACTGTCTCTGTTAGTGATTACATAAGCCAAAATAAGACTTTTCAAAGCAAACCGGAGGTGAAACTGCCATTATTGTCGTGATTTGTCTTTATGAATAATTCGAGTGGGGCTTTGCACAGGTTCCCAGCCACTATCCAGATATCCTGGATTTTTTTTTTAATGTACAAAATATCTGCACTTTTAGACAAGACCTGCAACTTAAAGAAAAAACATTCTGCTACACTATCATGTTAAGTGTAATCACAGATGGATTGACGTATCCAGATACTTGCACTTTTAAAAATGCCTAGCTATACCAAAATATTAAGGTTTTTTTTTTTCCAGGGGATTAGGATATTATCCAATTTTAAGGTCAAAATATAAGACTTAGGAGAGTGGTTTATACAGACCTAAAAATGTATTGACTTTGGTTAAATATCTTGAGACTAATTTACAAGAAAGAGGACTGCAAATCAGGGAGTTAAGATTATTGCAAAGGATTTGTGGGTTTTTTTGTTTGTTTTGTTTTTAATTTTATTTTAATGCTATTTTTAGTAAGATGATTGAGTTATTGTTGAATTATGTTTGATCAAAGTAAAACGTTCAGCAGTCGTGCTGCTTGCCACAGAGAACTGCTAACTCAAGGAACCATTGCCTTTCATAAAGGGTAACTCCACCAGCTGGTGCTATATGGCTTTGATTTATTTTTTTGTTTGTTTTGTTAGTGAATAGTGTTTAAGTCTCAAGAAGTGATTTATTATATTGTCTCTTCCAGGTGTGCATATTATTCATTCACAGGTGCTTAGAGAATCCTTGATTATTTTTTTTAATAAAAAAAAATCAAAGGTCTCTAAATCATTCTTCCTCAAATAGACTAGAAATATATAAGCTAGAACTGTCACTGGGGGACGGAAGTATTCCTTGGCATATAAAGTTTAAGCCATGAATTTAGGTTAATTACTTAATCAAGATAGAAATGGAGCTTTTGGGTTCTTTTGCAACCCTTTAAAATTAAACTGATAAGACACCATCTTCTGGACTTGACAGATGTTTACAGTTTCTCACTGCTGCAGCTCCTCCCGGTTTTTCCCAGTAGCTGTAGGGTTAAAATGACAGGACTCTGTCAGGTCACTGCTGTTGACTACCTTACCACAGGGAAATTAAACTGTTCTGATAATTCCACCTGGCCCTTGCAAAAGCTGCCAGCACCTTTGATCATAGGCATGGCAACAGCACTGAGTAGAGGGATCCAAAAAAATCAGAACTGGGTAGTAATAGTGAATGAGGAGCAGCTGAGAGACTTGTAGAGGTTTCTCATCAAGATACAGTTATTACATCTTGTAAAAAAAAAAACATTTTTGTTAAATTATGATGTAGTCTTGTGCCTATTTGATGGGCAAGTCCTCAAGTAACTATGAACAGGAATATCCAGGTTTTTCTTAATGCAATATCTCATTTAAGAATATTGTACTAAGATAATAGGAGGTTTATTAAAACCGATTTGACTATTTTGTTTCCAGTTCGTCTGAAGATAAGTTCTATCAAATATGTCTTGTCTGTGATCGTGTCTTTTGATAGAAAATCTCATGTTGTTGATAATGAGAAAAAAGTGGCAATTTGAGGGATTTGTGCTTTTCTCTGCATCTTGGGGGGGGGGGGAGCCCAAAACTATGAGAGCTTGTTATTCTTATATTTGCTTTATACAGATGTCTCACTTTACAAGTGAAGATGAAGCTCTGTTACAGTCTATGCTTAGACAGTTGCTGCAGAGTGTGAAGGAAAAAATCACTGGAGCCCCATCAGTAGAATGTGCAGAAGAGATTCTCTTGCATTTGGAGGAAACAGATGAGAATTTTCACAAGTAAAAATATTTTTCCTATTTTTAATATTTTGAAGGAATTGAAATGTGTTGAACTATGTTATTCCTGGGAAATGTTTACAATTTAGACTGCTGTGTGAATGTGTATGTATTTTTATATATAGATATTCCTGTTGCTAATCAGCTCTCAAAAGATGCTAATTTAGAAAATAAAATTAATTTTGCCATTTTTCTGTGGGTTTTTTTGTCTTCTTTTTTTTACTCACGGTAGTATGTTTTTACTGTAATAGTAATTGATGAACTATTTGTGAGAGAGGACCTTACAAAACTACCTAACTTAGCCAACTCTGATGCATGTGTACATATAATGTACTGAATGCACACATGAACAGAGGCCAGAAGTCCTCACTGAAGGCTGTCGGGCAGTATTTTTGACACCTGCTAGAAATATAATTTTGGTTTTTTCAAAATAAGGTACACTTTCAGAAGGCTACTTGGCTTACATATTTGATTGTTCTGTCTGGCTTATATTACTGAACCCTTATATAACTTATCGGGTAGTTGTTCTTTTAATTTCTGTTTTGAATAAAGCAGAAATGTATCCCCATCACACTTTTGTTAAATCTGACTTGACAGTATGACCTCATTTACACGTGACTAGATTTCTGGAGCCCGCACTCCTGTTTCTTTTCCATGGTATTCTAACTTTATTTTTTTACTACATGGGAGATTGTTAGTATGCATTTATGACAAGTCAAGAGAATATCAAGCTGAAATGATCTTGAAGACATTTCAATAAAGATCAGAGTTCTGTGACCTGACTTCTGAGAAAGCTGGTTCCCTGCCATTTTTTTTCAGAAGTGGTACTATCTATATTCTCTGAAATTTGTTTAATTTTTAGTATTGCTTTGTCAGTGGTAGAAGTTAGGTAAAAGTAAATAAGTGAAATAGAAATAGTGTTTATCTAAAATTTCACTATAATTTTAAAACTTTCATGCTTTTGTGTCTTCTGAAGATGCTAAATGTTCTAAAATGTATTTTAGCTTAATTTTAATTTGTCTTACAAATTGTATCAGATAACGCTTTGGTTGGCAGTCTTGTGAATTTTGAGCACCAAGAGTAAAAAAGCTGGTTATGAACATATCAAAGTTGAAAATGACATGTAATTTTCAAAGAAAAATGTTTTTATTTAATGGAAGATACATACAGTAAAAAAACCCAAACAACCAAAAACCTATGAAATTACTTCTGTCAGTATTCCTTATTAGGACTTATTAGGAGAATACCTAGGATAAGGGGGTAAAGCCTACAACTGGTGGAAAAAATGCATATATAACTTTCCCCTTTAGAACAGTGAAACCATGGCATCCAGTACTCTTTCTCGTATGTTAAAAACTTGGTGATCCTAAAGATATTTCTTTTCATGAGAAAGGCTTTAACTTACATTTAACGGAAAACCAAGTGATGCTTTAAATGCAGGATGTGAGCATTACTGTCCGGCGCTGGAATATTTCTGGAGGTATTCTAGTCTTGTTCATGACCTGTGGCAGTATAGGTTGGTTTTTGTGGAAGGTCAGAGAGGTCGTATGGCGATTTATTAGTGATACCATTAAGAAACTTTCTCCTTGTCCCTTACCCCCATCCATCCAGACTGCAAGCTCCTTTATTAGTAGTGTGTGCTTTTGGATTGTCCAGTATGCTAGTTCAGCTCAGCATTTTGATCAGCGCTGTTTCTGCCTCGTGGTTATTTTGCCTCAGTAGTTTTACCAGATTTTGAGGCCTTACTTTATCTTTGTTCCCACTTTGATGTAGAAAAGACAGAAACACAGGATCCTCAGAAACCTAATAAGAAGGAAAACTGAATCAAGTTCAAAGTTTAGGTGCAGTAGTAGAAATCAAGATTTTAAATTATATAAGTAGCATGTTTTCTGTTGTATTTTTTCCTTAAATTAAAGTCCTAGGGATTTTTTAACACCCCCCCCCCTCCCTGATGCTTCCTTTGTAAGGCCAACGAGATCAGTCTGACTTGATTCTGCACGTGAAGAAGTTGTTCTGTCATTGCTGAAACACTTGTTACAAAGCATTTTTAAGGTGGAAGAATGATGCAGATGATCAAGGCTAGGACAGCAAGTAGACATAAACTTAGTGGCATGAATAATGATGTGATTGCTATGTATTTCGGAGTGAAGCAGCCAATGCAAAAATATATACCCTGGAAATGTTACTGTCATAAAACAAATGGGAGAGAGTTTTATGAAAGCTTTCATTCAGTGGAGTCATGTGCAATTTCATTACTGCAGAAGTAAAAAGCCATCCTTGAAGACAAATGAAAATGCAAATAAACGTTTGCATCTTGCTTGAGATGTATTTCTGTTACTTTCATTGAGAGCAAAAGTGATGTAGAAATGGAAATAAGGGGGGGAAGGACTGTTATACCTGATGGAACTTGAGGTAGGCAATCCAGTGAGGAAGTATGTATCATGATACTACACGCAATTTTCTGTGCTTATTTTTTTTAATGTACCTTGAATGTAGTCTGATTTTTATTTATTTGTTTATCTATTTATTAATATCCAAGAAAGGCAAAAGCTGCTGCCTGTTGTAACAGTTGCTTTTATTTACATTTGTATTTTATAGCTTTGGACTCTGTACCTACATGGTGACTGACTTATTAATTAGAATTTTTCTCACTCTGTATTTATCCAAATTAACACAAAGTAGTAGTAGTAGTAGCTAGTACAGAGTCTGAGGATCCAGTGAGAGTCTTTCGTTTGAAACCCCCCTCTGGTTATTCTTTTGTTTAAACAAGTTTCTGCGAGTATCTAATACTAAGAGCACAAAGTGCCAGTTTCCTTATGTTTAACATGTACATGTAATCACAGACAGCTAGTTTGTCAGTTTGAGTGAGATCTTCTGCATACTGTCATGACATATAGACTTTCATAAGCCTTAGACATGCTCATATGCTGGAATTTATAAATTGTTTTCTGTGTTTCTTCTCATTTTGTATGTATACTGCATAAATAATAATACCAGAGGGATATACCATAAGGCAGTCCTATGTTCAGGATGCTCCAAGTAATGTTTCTTTTAAATTTGAGATTTCTTGATATTCTATGATTTTTGTCTACAAAACCTTAACCTTTTGTCTGAGTGGAGTTTTACATTTAGAAGTGCAAAGGGAAATTAGAAACCATTTGATATTGTTTCTTCGTGGAATATGTTGATAATGACCATGTTGAAGAAAATCAAACTTTATTGTGTTTTTTTACACTGTTGAAGTTTATTTCTCTGCAAGTCAGAAACTCTTACCTTAAAGTAAGAGGTCTGCTGGGAGAGAAGACAGCAAATGTTAATATAATGTTGAAAATGTTTGACGGTGAGCTCAAGGCAGTGTGTTACATTTTAATTTTGTGTATTTTTTGCAGCTATGAGTTTGTGAAATACCTTAGACAATACATAAATAATACTGTGGGATCTGTGATTGAAGAAGAAACAGAAAAATGTACTTCTGCTCAAAGTCAGGGTGAAGTATCTGGCTATGACACGCTTGTTCAACATGTTACTAAGAAGACGCGTGAATCAAAAGAGTGGGTATATACATGTAATTCACGTTTTTGTTTCTTTGTGGTCTTTGTCTTCCTTTCTCCTTTCCAGAACTTGTTCTCAAAAAATAGATTCTGAACCAATGGGTAACAAAAGTAATTCTTTGCTTTCAAAAATCAGTGCTAAGCAATTCATATATCCACACCCTACATTGCGGTTTGTCATGCTTTTGTCTCACTCTGGAATTAAGATTATGAACTAATGCATAAAAAGATCGGTAGCAAATCTGTGAAGTTTTTGAGTTATCTAGGACTGGAGCTGGGCAGGATTAAAATTTGAGAGAAGAGTCACTACTTCATACTATTTCACTAGCTGCAAATTAAATTGAGTTATAATATGGAAGTTGGCCTGAAGAAAAAATTGGTTTTATCGGATTTTGAAGTATGATGATTTCCTTAGATATAAATGGAGAGTCTGCATGACAATGTTGTTTTCTAAAAAAAAAATAAAATAAAAAAACCCTAGAACTTTAGCCACTAAAATTATTTTATACACTACTTCAGCTGAACTATTTTTTTCACTAATTTTTATTGCACAATCATAATTTCATCTCCATCTCTCTTTTTAGTGGAACTAGGATTTTACTGTGATGCCTATTGTTTACTATGTGTCCTCAGTAAGAAAGGAATTAAAAAATAGTGTATGTTTCTGTTCTAGGAAATTTTATTTTCTGTTTGTTTTCAAAAGGTTTCTTATCTAGAAGTACACAGAAATCTGTTTTATGAACCATGTTTTCATAGGGTTCTTTTCTTGTCACCTGTCTGCAAGCATTCTGAACTCTGATAGAACATTATTAGGTCTCACTGGGATGGTCTTGATATCATTTCAGGATCATTCAAAGTTCCAATTTTTGTTCATTGCAATTATTAATTTTCTGTGGTAGGTAATATGCTTAAAGGTATTTGTGGAGAAAAATGTATTAAGGAATCTAACTCCTTAGTGGTACATTCTGTATTTTCATAGTACAGTCATTTATGTTAGAAAGCAGTTCTTAATCAACTACACCTGGCTTTTATATTCACCTAGAGGATAGGTACTTGGATGACTGTTTTTCAAATTACACTGTTTATGTATTTTTGTTTCGAGGATCAGGACCTTAGGGTTTTTGTGCTTGGTAAAGTTGGTAGAAGAAGCTCCAATGAACTAAATATGTCTGTATCTTAGATTTTTCATTTGAGAGGTAGGAGGATATTAAAGCACAATATGGTAATAATTTGTGTCTTTGGTGACTGTAAAATAAGTAATAGTAGCCTTAAAGTAAAAAATAATTTGAAATAAAGTATCAACATTTTACAATAGGATGTTTTTCTGAAGCAGCTTTTATTTTGAATTGCTTCCTTGTGGATATTATTATTCAATTTATGTGACTTAGAAAAACACTGGTTTTGTTGAAAGAAAATTGTTTTGTGTGCATGATCTGTACTCAAGATCTTGAATCAGAATGATGTGTTCTCTTCTATTGGTTCTCCTGGAGGCTTATAGCAGAAAAAAAAAATTGTTTGTTGAACTTGAAGAAACATAAACAGTAACAAGGGTGAGAATTGTTTTCGCGGCAACAGATTCTCCCTCTTGATGGATTCACACTGTTCTTTCTTAAGAACCTCCCAGAACAGAATTATGTTAGTGGTATTACATTGAATGCTTTTTAGAAGGGCAAAAAGGAATTTTATTATACACTTAAAATACAGTTATCTGAAACTTTTAAGGTACATACATGTTTTGTTGCTCATTTTGGATTTGCATTTGTTTTTCATTTATTTCTGTAAATCCAGTGAGTTTAGGTCTAAGTAGCATTATGCCATATGCACTTTTTCATGATTTAGGGAACTTTTTTTAATCAGTGATTTTTATGCTCTTTAATACTAAAATTATCTTTATTTTGAAGATACAGGGAAATGATGCATGCCTTGAAGAATATCATGATGGTTGTGGTAGAATCTTTGATTAACAAGTTTGAAGAAGATCGGATGCGTAATAAGGAGCTGGATAGTAAAACAAAGAAAGAACGTCAGAGTGGCTTTTATACGGACAACTGTTCTGACAGTGACTCCTCATTTAACCAAGTACGATGTGTTTTCTCTCTATGTTATGAAATAAGCATGGTACTACAATATTGTTAAGTTTCTGTCAGTGGAGACTGAGAAGCAGCCCTAGAAAGAGATTCATCCTTCCTATCTTTGATATATCCTAATATGAATTAATTACCTTTCTTTCACTCCAAAGTACCAAGCTTATACTAGCTGTCTAACCTTTAGGCAACATATGCTAGATGAGATGAATTGGATGCCCATATGCTCTAAAGTACCTATGCAAGTACTGCATAGAAAAAGATAAAATAATGGTAAAAGCAGTGCATCATCTAACTTTTTGTGATTTTACTTTGGGAGCCAAATAATGTGCAGTTTGTTTCCAGACTACTGCACTATGGTATATTACTTACTGAATGAATTAATATAAAGGATTTTATGAAGATACAGGAAACTTTTAAGTAAAGCAAAGCAAAATATGTAACGAGAATTTTGTTGCTGTAAATTTAACTTGGGGCAAATGGCAGAAAACATTTAGAATAGTCACTTTAATGTTAAATTAGTATAAATATTGAAGTCCTAATTATTAAAAGTAATTTAGATATCAGAAAGACTGATGATTTTAATCTTCTGCTGTTCAGTTTAATAAAATATTCTAATGATCATTTTGTAATGTGTATTACAGAGTTACACGTTCATGAGTCAAGAACAGTTGCAGCTGCTTGTTGAAAGGCTTGACCCTGTTCAGCCTAAGGAAGTAAGTTTCAAAGAAGAAATAAAATGTTAATACAAATGAATGTTTATGGGGTATTGGAAAACAGACTCTCTGTACATAAGAGTTCATATGTACCTAAGTGGAATCTTGTCTTTGTGGGTTCATATATCTTGGCTTCAGTGCAGCAACTGCTCTGCAGTGCAGTATTTCATTGTTCGTAACCATCTGGTTCAAAACCTAGTGTTACAGCAAGTATTTTTTTTTTTTTTTTTTTTTTTGTAAGGCGTTTATGTGCTATAGATGTGCATTTTTAGTCTGGGAAAAGCTGTTCTGTGAGAAATAAAGTTATTGAAGCTTATTTTCCTGTAAAAGTGCCCCTTGACCTTCTAGGTAACTTCCGTGTTGTCCTTTGTGTTACCCCTATCAGGAGAGAGAGATGCCTGCTGATTTGCCAACAGGTTGCTGCCAGATGGAATATATAAACTCCAAGTTAGGTTTGCCTTCCTGTCAGTGGCACTACTAATTTGTGTCTCTAACCACCAATCAGCACTAGCTGCTGATATTTTTGAAGCTTGGAGAAACATTTTAGAGTTCTGTCTCAGTAAGATTTGTTTGGGATTATCTGGCACTTGAAAAAGGCATGGTAGATGGGAGCTGTTATAAAAATTGTGATCAAGTTTTCTGAGATAACCAGGTAAAAAGTCTGATGCTATTAAGTACAGTTAAAAATTTCCTACAGTTTGTTTCAGTAATACGAAATAAATTACTAGAGATTACAGTTGTCTACAAATAGAACAACAAAAAAAAATATTGAGATTATAATGCTGATGAAAATTCAGCAGTAAAACATAGTGTCTGGTAACTCTGTTTCCACTTTCACTTACTGACTTTTTAGAAAGGTGCTAGGCACGTTTGTAGTATTTGGTGATAGTTTCCTATATTCGCTGATAAAAAAATATTTCATTACAAGCAGAAAATAGAACATAATCCTTGCATCCAGTATTGAAAACCTATATAAAATGGTTTTGTTGCTTCTTCAAATATGTTTGTTTTTTTTTTTTTTTTTTTTTTCTTAGTGATGTAAAGGTTTGTCTAAATCACCACAAAAATATAGCAGAAGATAAGTTTTCTGGAATTCCTATCTGGAACAGGCAGGTCCTGTTCTTCCTTCCTCCAAATTATATTGTAAATTATGTATTTCAGAAGTTGCTGTGAACGGATTTGTGGTGTTTATCTTTTTGACTACTTCAGGTTCGCCAAGAAGCATTGCAGACACTGTGCTTTGCCCCTCCCTCTGATATACTGAACTCTGAGAGTTGGCCAAGTCTGCGTAAGCACCTGACGATGTCTCTGTCAGATCCTGATGCAACATTCAGTGTAAGCTGGTGTTCTGTATTGAGTTACTAGATGTGTAGACTTAGTAAAAAGTACTGAAGAGGAATAAGAAGTTACGTTTGTATTATGAGTAGTTCAACAGGGTCCCAAGACATTTTATTATTTGTGTATCTATCAGATAAACTCTTTTTTAAAGTAAAAGAACTATATGATTCCAGTAGGTCTTGATTTAAAGGACTACAACAGGATTTGAATAGCATTTTTAGAGACTGGAGTACTTGTTTACATATCTTTTAATAGGAATGAGAGGTTTCAATGTCTTTTAGCAAACATTTAAAAAAAACCTGACAAAACTCTTCTGTAAAACCTCGTGTTAATATTTCCTATTTAAGTCAGGTAATATGTTCCATGATGATGAGAAAATGATATATAGTAGTATTACACAGGCACTAATGAGGAAAAAAATGACAGCTGCTTAAACTGCTTTTAGATTATTTATTATGCCAATTAAGCCTTTTTTTCTTTTTCTTTGAATTTTAAAGTGATTATCAGATAAATATGAAAGTTGCTAAAACTTTTTGCTGTCATAAATATGACAGCTGCTGTCATGTATTTCTCTTTCAGCTTAGAAGGTCTACAATTTCTTTTGAAACAGTTACAGGTTATTGATACATTTAATAACATGAAAACATTAATGTTAATGGAAAAGTACAGTAGTATTCCCTGATCTGCTTCTTCGTGTCTCAGTGAGGTGCTGTCAGTTAAGGTATTCAAGTAAAATTTCCTTTGGACTGTATATTTCTGTGGTCCCAAACTGTATATTTTTATAAAATATGCTCCACCTCTGTAGAGATATCTGAGCAATATGTAATATTAAGAATAATGCCACTTCATATTGATTACTGTGCAATAATAATACACAGTTACATGACTATTTAATACATTGCTTGCTTTTTCTCCCTTAGGAGAAAATTCTTAGATTCTATGCAAAAACCTTTTCTTCTTCTCCATTTAGTATGACAAGAGACGTCTATACAAGTTTAGGTATGTGCATTTAATTACATTTAAGACTTCATGAGTCACGTACTTCCAGAAAATCAGTTAACTTTTATAATGAAGCTGTATAATACAGTCTGTTTTGCCCCTGTTGTCATGGAGGTGAGGTTTTGGGTTGTTTTTTTTTCCTTCTTTTTTAGCGAGACACTTGGAGTTATACTTTCTTTCTGGAGAATATTCTCTTCGTATTTCAGCTGGTCTGGATGTATCTAACACAGACATAAATCGTTTACTTAAAAAGGTATAGATGAACTTTCCATGCCTTTTTTGTCATTACTGAAACATCCAGCATTCTTTGTTTTTTAGTTTTAATAATTATGTTTTCAGGTCCGCCTTTTAAACGAGTACCAAAAGGAAGCTCCCTCTTCCTGGATTCGTCATCCAGAAAAGTACGTCACTTTCAAAAACCTGTCACTGTTTCTTAATTTAATGATTTTCGACATATAATTAGATGCATATAATTTTAGCAAAAGGTTGATTACAGGATGCACAGAGGACTGGTCAGTGATAAGGGGGGAATATAAATAGTTGGTGGGAAAAGTGGAACAGGGAGTAGACATGGGTCATATTAAGTTACTTAGCTTTTGAAATGTTCTAAGTGCTTTTTAACAAAAAGAATTTGGATGTTTTACAAAGTAACAAGTGTAATAAAATATGTAATCATGAGGACAATACACACGTATGTTGTTATTAGTTTTATTCATGGTAATACAAAGAGTTAATATCCTTACAAGGTCAAGTTAAAGATAATGTTGTTTATATTTATGATTTATCTGAACAATGAGGTTTTACTAGAAATTTGTTCCTGAGTATTACTGGTGGAAAGATTTAAGTGATTTTTGTTTTCTGTTCTTTTTTTTCCTATTTATGTCATAAGGTACATGGAAGAAGTAGTGGAGAGTACCTTGTCACTTTTGTCGGTAAAACACGAGCCTAATCATCCTGCCTCTCCAGATTTTTTGAGTCCAGTCTACTTCTTGGCGCTGCTAGATATCAAAGCAATATGGTTTAAAAAGTGGACAGTAAGCAAAAAACCCCCAACCCAGCAACCTCTAACTTGTTCATGTCTGACAAGTATTTTGAAAAGTTTGATGTATGACTATTATTATCACAGACCTCTTGTGACCTGATAACAACCTATAATGAGCACTGTAATTAAGGAAGTCTGTGGGTTTTTTTTAGGCATTTATGTCCTTTGCCCTTTAACACTACTCTCTCCTTCCATTTCTATTCAGTTACTAGTTTTCATAAAACATGTGAGAACTTGCTCTGCTTTGGGACTTCAGTCCCTGTGTCATAATTGACTGATAGTTGTCGGAAGATGCAAATATTTTTCTGGAAGAAGTGATGAGCATGAAGATACAGTTATATATATGATGTGCTGCACACAACTTGCTAAACTCCAGTGGACATTAGAGCTTTTTGCAGCCTACCATGTATAAACTTATAATTTAGGATTTACATGGCAATGTCAAAAGTCGTAGTCTAACATTTCAGCATAGTTATTGCTTTTCTCTTTATTGCGTGTCCTGCTACATACTTTTCTAATGACATAATTTTTTTTGTCGCCTTAAATATACTGCCAACAACAGGCTCAGTTGAGTATAATACTGCTTTACACAAGCTGGAGTTCAATACTTTGAATGTGTACTGTGCAGAGGATACCTAATAGAGCAGAATCAGAGATAATTTCTACTTTTTAATTAAAAAAATAAAGCTTATATTTTTAAAGTTGACATTAGGTCTTCTTTGTCATTTTAGCATGCGTATTACAGCAGAACAGTGGTACTTAGGCTTTTGGAAAAGAAATATAAATCTTTGGTAAGTACTTCCCGAGGCAAGTTTACTTGGAACTTGTTCTTGCTTTGTACATTGTGGTTTGAATACTTTTTTCCCTTTTGTCAGAGCTGTTCCATGTTGTTTAGCTAGATGAGCCTTTTTGATTTTATTTTTTTTTTAATTTCTGTTTGCTTAAATGAATTGTTGTTAAATGTAAAGAAGGGTATGTGACCAGCTCTGAGTGAGGGGGAATTTGGATGTTTTGTAGCAGGTGTTTAATTAGGATTATTATTTATTAATTTCTTATGTTACATTGACACTTAGAACTACTTCTGACAATGCATAAAAATAGGAAATGGTGCATGAAAAAAATATCATAAAAACTCTATGCTGAATTTGGATTTTTGATGAAAAGAGACTAAAACCCCATTATTGTGTTCTTTAAGTTGTGATATGAAACATTAAGGATTCAAAGTGTCAGCAAAATAAATCAAACTGGGAAAACATCTTTAGTAGTGTAGGTGTTAATGCTATCACATATTGTGTATGGGCAGATCTCTTCACTGGAATGGAAGTTTCATTGTTTTTGGTAAGACCAATATAGATGTGAGATCCATTCATATAGACAGGGATTTGGCTATGTTTTGTAAAATCTTGTAATACAAGTGAAGTATAAGGTAAAATTTACATGACTGAAAAAGCCCTAAGGTGGGAGACAAGGATACAGACAACTATAACAGACGTATGTCTTGTTTGTCTGTATGCATAGAACAGAGCATAGAATAAAGCATGTCCCATGCAACAAAAAGTTTATAATAGGAAGTCCATGAGCAGGGTAGTCTAATGTGATTTATTAGCATAGAGTAAACATCTGATTGAGTTTTTTTTTTTAATTACATATGTCTGTATATTTTATTTACACTTGTGAATAAGTCTTAGCAGCTTCAAACTGTAATAAATCTAAATATACTTCGTTGTTCATATGCTATATTTGTGATTCATTTCTAAATCCATGCTGATAATTTTTAAACTTCAGTATACATTGATTAGATGATAATGCTATGATACTGATACAACACTTCTGCAAAGAACAGTACTAGCACTTACAGCACCAACTTACAGTTTAGTAATTGTATTCAAGACAAAGTTTTTCACGTGGGGAGAATGAAAATCTTCCATAGTAATGACAATACAGCAATCACAGATTGCCATTAACTTCTCAAAATACTTGCATGTGCTCTGTACTCTTTTTCATGGATTATCTTAATGCTTATAGAGCTGGTAGTGTGATAATGTCATAATAATGGCAATGTGTTTTAATAGCTCTGTAAAATTTTTGCCTCATTACTTTATTATTTTGTGCTTTTTTCCCACAGATTAATGCAGCTGTCCAGCAATGTCTTGATTATTTTGAATTTTGCAAGGCAGCAGTTAATAAAAATTCCGGAGTCGATGACTTCTCCCAGCAGCATTGCAGTGAGTACCTTTGCATGTCTTGCATTATGTGCACATACATCCACATTCTCTGGGTCTTTGAGCATGCTACCTTAAGAGGAAGACATTCCATCTGTTCTTTTTTTTCCCAAAATTTTGTATGTCTATCTTTTGAGAGAACACTAATAGCAATGTTTAGTTACTTAAGCTGTCTGTCTTTATATACAAAATGATCCATGTATGTTGCAGGTAGTAGCTAGGTACTGTAGACTACTAAGCTAGAAGAGTCAAGTTCTAATTTTTTTGGTTTTATTGTTAAAGGTGATAAGCAGAACTTTTCTTACACTGGACAAGAATTGCAGTATGTCTATTTTGTTCATTCACTGTGCCTTTTGGGAAGATTGTTGATCTATAAGCAAGGCCGAAATCTCTTTCCAGTACAGCTGAAAAATAAAAAAGGTAAGGGGAGGGCTGAAGAAAATGGAACCTGTTGAGCAACACTTTATCCGTACTTGACATATGTTTACACTGCAATATTGTGGACATTATACTCTGTTCTGCAATTCTGTGCCTGGGAACCTTTCTTAAAAGATGCTGTAGGTAATTTTGAGCATCAACACTGTTTTTGAATCTTTGATGGACATGGTTGAATGGATCACTTTTATCCTTAGGTTTAATATATTAATTTCATGTTGAAGGAGAGTTGGGTCAGTGTGTAAGTGATTCAGTCTTTCTAGGTATGAGTAATATCTTTTGTCAAACCAATTGCTATAATTGATTGGAAGAAAGACATGTGCAGGGACCAAAACTGTTTTTCAGGTGTGAAACAAAATCAGTATTTTCAAGCTAATTGCAAATCAAAAACAATTGCTCTGAGCTTAACTTATTAATATAATTAAGGTAAAACAATGGTAGAGGAAAAGGTTGATACCTGTCGAACAGAAGTGTTGATAAGGACAGAAGATATGAGATGGAAAAGCCCTTGGACATCCAGAGAAATCTACATATGGTGATACATTGTGCAGGGTTGGCAAGTGCAAGTGTGTGAGAACAGTTGTAGTGTTCCATTACATTAATATCTCTATTAATTCAGTGTAGGATTAAAAACATTACTGGATACTAATTCTGAGACTAGTTTTTTGAAGATATTTTGTCCCTCTGGTTTGAGGATTGGGACTTAATAGATCCATTGTTGAGCCATTGTTGGGAAGAAAAATATACTTATTGAGTGCTTTTGTCATTTCTGGATTATCTGTATAACACCATTCAAGCAGTGATCCATTGGTGATGGTTGCTTTTTTCTCTCCCCTGCAAAAGTAACAATCTCACCATCTGTCTTCTTAATAGTGTCCTCAGTTTCATAGATAGCAACCCTTTCCTCACAAATTGCCTGATTTATTAACATAATTACATTAAATTGGAGCAATAGTTCCCAGCCTTCAGTTAGTTGCATGTTTGTTGTTTTTGCTTCAGACCTGAGGAAAAGTTGTCTGATAGCTTGTCTCTTTTCCAGTTGTTTCACTTAATCTAATAGCGAGGTAATGCTTTTTCCTATAGCCGTGTATATTCAGCATTCTCAAACTTTGGTTGCCATTTTTTTTCAATGGAAGGCATGGTAAAATTGACATTGGCTAAACTGGGAGCAAGATCAAACCTTGTAAGCTGATCATGAAATACCATGGTAGTGTCCCAGGGACATGCATGTGCTTTGCTTTATCAATTGTACTTATGCCGATTTTCTCAATAAAGCAAAGCACTTTTTATATATATTTACAAAATCCATTTTATTTGTAAAATTAAAGTTGTGCTTTAATTTGCAGAGTACTTTTCTTTTTTTTTTGTTTTTAATAGATAGCGTATCCATAACCGATCTGTTGGTATTATTTACTCAGCTTATTTATTACTCTCCAAGCTACCCAAAGACAGCTTTGGCAACACATACAGGTAAATGTTTGGTTTTAATATATGCTAATCTGTATAATTATGAAGTCATGTAGTAACTTCTTTAGCAGTTTTTAATTTGTGGCTGTTATTTGTGCAAATTTTTCTCTTCCCTTCCTTATCTTTCCTTCTTCCCTCTAACTGTGTTAAATCAGTGCTTAACAAAATTATAATTCAGAAGCATCTACATAAGCCATACAGATATGTTTGTGTAAGTTAAAATATAAACAAATACTTCTTGTGTTCATCAGACAATTATTCTCCAGCAAGTCTTGTTATGGAGATTCTGCAAGTTTTTTGTGATCAGACAGGATGTGCTGCTGAATGTTTATACAAGGATGCAGTGATAGATGCCCTACTTCATCCTGTTCAAACTTTACTGAGTGGCACAGAGGTTTGTAGTAATCTTTGAAATAATTTTTAAATCTATGGAGTATTATAATTTTTCTGTATTTTCTAGGTAGAAGATTTATTTAGTCACATGGTAACTTCTGTAGTATTTTCTATATTAGCTGTTATAGCTATCATTAAATAGTGTAGGCTGTCGTTATGATCAGTCTGACAAACTTGGTTTTCTTAAAAGCTTGTGAATAGTAGCAAAAATTGTTCTGTAGGGAGACCATTCCTTTGAGAAAATCACATAGCTTAATTTTTTGTTTGTTCTTTTTTTCCTTCCGATGTTTTTGTGTGTCTTTTGGATATTTCTTGGATGCTTATTTGCTGTACCTCCTATTTAAAAGGTGACCTACTTTTATTCCTTTTTAAATTCAGCTGGTAACTTGAAGTTAAGTGTTCTTAATAATTAGTATAGGTAAAATATGTAATTCTTCATGGAAAAATATTATTTTCTGAAATGGTAAAAGGAAGAGTTTGTGATTTTTTTGGGTTTTGGTTTTTTTTTTTTTTCAAAGCACTTCTATAAGAGTTGTAAAAATCTTGGGAAACATTATCTACCTCTAAGTACTGAAAGTCTAGTTATAGTTTCAGCCTGTCCTAGTGTTTTTGTTTTGACTGAGATGATTTAACTGATCTAGGTGACTGTAAGTCTCAAGACAGAGGAGGAGCCTGAACTATCTTACATAAAGAGACTCTGAGAGAAATTAATGGCTGAGAAGTTTTGAATTTACTTCCTGAGATTCATGCTTGAAAAGGCAGTTCCTAAGTTAAATACCTCATCTACGTTCTCAAAGTTGAATTTTGTCAGTATCCTTCCGATAATTTTTTCAGGCAGTTTGTTTATTTTTCAGAAAAGACACTTCATATTAATTCCTGAAAATATTTTTACCTATACAAAAATATTCCAATGCTATTTCAGAAGTTTCTAAGTAAATATTTTAAAGTATGTATTTCTGTAAAGCTTAAAGCCATAGTCCTGCAAAAACTTGATGGTGTCAATAATTTAGCTCTTCTGTGCAGTAGCATTACTTACACATTTTATTATAAGCCTATCTATGGATGCTTTTGCAAAATTAACATTTTAAGTTGTCTTGTTTTTACTGGACATTGCAAAAATTCAGTGCAAATTTTTTCAAGTACAAAAAATGACTGAGCCTGCATATGCTTTGAACACTGATAGTCAAATTTAAAAACAGTACTAAGGCAATCATTGATTTGCTGTGGTGGAGTCCTGTGTAATCCCCTAGGCAATCTGTGTGTTCACATGGTATTCTAAAGCATATACAACTGTCTCTCTTTATTATACATTAGTAGTTAAAAAAGAAATTACCTCAACGTGTAATGGTTCTTCCCTTTTTTTTTTTTGTTTCTACCATGCTCAGCTGTTTCTTGTAGGTAGCTGAACTCTTAAATTGTAACCCCTCCTGTGACTTAGTAACTGGTCTGTTTAAAAAAAACAGGTCAGAATCAGGCATAATTAATGCACAGGAGCTGTAGTAGGTTGGTTATGTGTTGTGAATCTGCAATATGTCATATTGTTCTAACGAAGGTGCAAATTGTTTTGTATTGCATCTGGCAAACAATAGCTAGAAAAGGTAGACCAAGTCAGAGTGACCCTCTTCATCTTTCACAAGAATTTGAACTGGTTTTGCTTCCCAGCCAAACCATTGGCACTGGACCATGCCTATATCGGAAGGCTATGGCCGCGCACACATCTTTCTTCAGCTGGGGTTGTGGGGTGGGTAGCACTGGAGCTGCATATGGGGCTCCTTGGTTGTACAGTGGGCATAATGAGCAAACACAGTGCTGTTATTTTACATTTGAGCTCTGAATTCACTCAGATAAGTGCAAGCCTTACTTGCCTTTTAAGCAGAGTAGTAGTGTGTATCTGTAGGAGAGAGGAGAAGTTGGTGGCAATCAGCAGGAGTTGTCAGAAGGATCAGTTTGTGGGCAGCAGTATTGATCTTTTGGGCTGTGTAGCCTCTGAGTTGCTGCTGAAGCATAGCTGGTACAGAACTTTGCATTCCCACTCTAAATAAACAAACTCCTATGTTTTGGGGTTTTTTTTTGGTGTTGCACAGGGAAAGCAAAATAATACTGCTCTTGAAGAACCAGTGACAGCACAGTATGTTCCTTTCTTAGAATTCAGAACAACGATACCCAGTAACTTAAAAATAAAAGGTCAGGGAGATTTTTAACCCTCTGTATCACTGAAAATTTTAACAAAAAACTAAAGTCAAAATGGTATTTTTCTCTTGGGTTACTTTGATCACCAGCATTAATAGTAAATTCCTTAAAATTTAAAGTAGGAAGACTACTTTTCCTCTGTGCACTATATAAAATAGAGAGCTACCTGTAAGAGGAGAAGTAGGAGCTGGATTGCATAGCATTTTAAAAATGATTTCTCTTGTGAATCCAGCTGTCCTTGATGAATAACAGAAGAGTGGAAAAGGTGGTGCTTTATTCCCCATTCTGACATACTAGATATTTAACAAGTATTACTGGGAACAGTAATCTCCGCTAGCTCATCTCACTGTGGACTCCACTCTCTTGTCCTGGGTGTGGGTAGGGGGAGGCTACCAAAGAGGACTTCTCACTTTGAAAACTGTCCTTCTTCTTTGTAAGTATGTTTGTGTGTAAGTCCTAGGAATTTGGAGGAATATGGACAGGAACAGAGTTTGGCTGAGCACATTTAGGACACTGTATAAGTCCTGTAGAATTACAGCTGCTGTCTACTGTAAGGCCCTTGGCACATCTCCCCATTATTTCCCCTCCCCTGGGCTTGGTAGCCTGGGCGCAGGACCAGCATAGGTAATACTGTGGGTATCCAGCCTTGAAGAGAGCTGTTTGAGAAGGTTCTGCTAGGAAGCCTAAGCAGGGATCCCCCCCCAGCAATGACTCTCCTAATAAGCCTCAGTGTGAAGTCACTCCACCTTCCACTCAGGAGTGTTTTTTAAGCTGAGATTCTTGTCCTTATTCCATGCCTGTGCTATGTTGTAGCAACATGGAATCCTAGTGTCCCACTGATGTGAACCCTGACCCACAGACGTGACTTCTTCACTTGCTTTGCCTCAGACCTGCTTTGTCACTATAGATCCAGTTGCATGGTGATCACTGGGCTCTCTGACCCTGGTTACTGTGTCTGGTGCTGACCCTGACTCACTGAGTCAGCTTCCTGGCTTAACCTTACACCTCCATCATCACTGTGGAGGGGATCAGGACTGTTGGGTGAACCTAGTTACTATCACTGGACGTCATCTGCTCACCTTGCTTGGGTATAGTGGGACTGCCCGCCCATCCAATGGCAAGCCACTGGCCTCATTAGTTCCTGGCTTCTTGCTCCTTGCAGGGCATCCTGCCCTCGCTGCTCCCTGACAGGTTCTTCATGGAACACCCATGTTCTGCTTGTCTACTATTGGAATATTGACTGGAGGTGTTCAAGGCCAGGCTGGACATGGCCTTGGGCAGCCTGGTCTAGTGGGAGGTGTCCCTGCCTATGGCAGGGGGGTTGGAACTCGATGATCTTCAAGGTCCTTTCCAACCTAAACCATTCTATGATTCTATGAACAATGGCCAATTTAGCATTAATTCAGGTAGTACACTCATTAGTGATGGTACCAGACTGAACAGTCTGAATCCCAGTGTTAAATGTTCAAGTTTGCTTGATTACAGCCTAATTGTGCCTATACAGTGGTCTGAAGTGAATAAAGAATTGGCAGATGACTTTTGTTTTGGTCCAGTGGGGACTGGACTTTCCTCATGATTCCAAAGCCATTTGGGCCCACCGCAGCCTAGAAGTGGGGTAGACACTGAAGATCTTCTTGGGAACTAGAATTCCAGTTCTAGCCAAAGAGTTGCCAATGGATGTGCAGCAGTGAGGGAGTTAGCGTGTTTCTCACCTTGATTCAGGTAATGCTGTTATAACCCTAGATGGCATATCAAAAGCCTTTCCACATTCATGGGGGGAAAAGAGAAAAAGGAATTTAGAAATGTCGGTTCTCTATATCTGTGCAGTCATTGAATTTCTGCCATAATCATTAAAAGTGACAATTACAGCTATTTGTGATGAAGACATCTATGTGATGGCGTTTGAACATAGGCTGTTTACTTATTTTGTTTAAGCCATTAAGCAATCATCAGAAAGGTGACCTTCAGGTTCTGCATACATAAGCCAGACTTGAATAAATAGCTTTCACAAAAGCATTGAATTGAAAACTTTTTTTCTTTCTTCCAAATAGGTGTGTATAAATTGTCTTGAAACCACTTTAATTGATGTAGCTGATATTTTGGCAAGGATTGCTGCTGTGGAAGATGGTCTTTCTCTTCTTCTTTATGGAGAAAATGAAAAAACTGCCAGAGAAGATAGGTAAGAGTGCATTAATGAATACCATTAGTGAGCACTTTAATGAATTACATTAGTCTTATGAGACTCATTTTCTCTTTTTTCATTTATCTATAACGTGATATATTTTGTTTATGTTTGAAGTAAAATATCTGATTATCAAGGAAAGTAGTAAGTGTTTTAGAGAATGTATTAGGGAGACATTTATGTGTATAACCAGGTGAAACGACAATTTAAAGAAATAGTTTTAGTAAGGGAGATTTCCATGGTTTACTGTTTTTTCTTATTCATGTGAGAGCTTTCCTTTCTCTGAATGTAGTTCCCTTATATTCCTCTCTTCTCTGTTTTTTGTTTGTTTTTAGAATAAATATTAAAAATCAACCTAATTTATTAAAAGAATAGATTTAATGTAACATTCACTTTTCAATACATCTAGTAGAGACAGATCTTGTATCAGAAGCTGACATTTGTAACACTGTACCTAACTTAGGAACTATGTGATCCTATGGGTAGTGTATTGTTAGTTGACGCTAAAACTTGAAACAGGGCAGTAAAACTGAGACTAGCCTTTAAAAGTATCCAAGCTGCAGGTCATAAAAATGTGTGAAATATATGTCTTCTAAGTGGAGGAATCTCAGAAGTTGCATATGTTTTTAAGGGGGGTTGGAAGTAAAAGATAGCATTTTGGAGAAAAAGTTTTCCTTTGCATTGCAAGCCTGGAAGACTTCGAAAGAAGATCTTGGATAGGAAAAAGGAAGAACAAGGACAAATTTTTGCCTTGTAGTAATATCCTTAACACTGATTAAGCAGCAGCTAAAATGGTTGTCTTGTTATTCTTCCCAACTGGACTCCTATAAAACATACAGTCTGTGTAGTTCATGGCTACGTGGGCTGGAAGGAACACAATGGATGCATTTTTGCCTTACGTAGACCTGTAGCCCAAGTAAAATCACTTGCTGTACATTTCTTTTCTTTTGACTGTTGTTTCAATTTATAATATAGTTGGCCTCTCCATAGCGGGTCGTAGTTTCTTTTCATAGTTTATTTTCCCCTAGAAAAATTTAAATATGTTTAGTCAGAGGATTTGTTTCAAGGCTTATTGATAATTACAAACCAACATTTTAAAAGTGTTATTTTATTTCTAGTCCTGCAGCTGCTCATGTAATTGTTCAGTTTACAAAGAGACTTCTTCATGACGACATTTCTCTTTTATCTGGATCCGAGATTTTGCCAGTTGTTAAAGGAGCTTTCATTTTTGTATGTCGTCAGATGTACAGAACTTGTGAAGGCCTGCAGATGCTAATTCCTTATGGGTTGCATGAGTCTATCGGAGAGGCCTGGAAAAAGGTAAATCTTGTTTTGGACTGGGAAGATTGGAAAGAATCTTACTGTAGATGTTCAGCTTATGTAATAGTTGTTCTCTGCTTCAGGTTGCTTATAATTAAGTAGTGAGGTAATGCTTGGAATTGTTCCAAAAATTAAGTTCTACCTTTCAAATTTTCCTTCTGTATGTGAATGTAGTAGAAGCTTAGTTTGAGACTTCTGTGCCTTAAGATTAAACCAGGAACTTTCAAGATGCATGGATAGACCTATTGTTCATAGGTCTATGAACTCCTTTCTAAACATTGTCTTTGATGCTAGAGGTCACCTGATGTCATGATAGCCACTGTCCACCACAGACCTGATCTTCACTCTTGGTTTGGGATATTTAAGGAAAACCTCCTGAGATGTGGTCTTAGTAATTTTTAGGCTAAAGTAATTAGCTTTGGTCAGAGATATGGAGAAAAAAAGGAGATTACAAATATTTAACTTAAATAGTTAGATGCCATTGAAATATTCTCAAGGGAACATAATGAGCAGTGCCAGGCAGGAGTTCTCATCTTACCTGTGTATTTGGATATCTCATGAAGTGTAGAGTCTGTATTTCAACTTCAGTTTGCTTGCTAATCTAATGCTTTTTCTGCATGAAAGAACAGTTCTGCGTATTCTGCTTTCTGTTATAAATTTACTGAACAAGGTATATGGATCTCTGCTTTATTCACTAAACCTTTTCTATTTTCAGTGTTCTGATAGCTGTATGCAGTGTGAAAAGTCTTATGTATTACTATAAAAATTTAGTTAAGTTGGAAAAATGACAGCAGATGCTGCAAGAGCAGTTTTCCTAAATTCACGGTGAAGTAAAATTCAAACAAACATTTGAATCATTAAAATATCTTTGGCAGCATTTAGGTAAGGATAGCATACAAAGCTTCAATTTTGGCTTCCAGCTAAACTGAAAGCATCTTTAAACTATCGGTAGTAGAACACTTAGTGGAATAGCAAAATTTAGCTGTGTTGTTTCACTTCATACTGAAAAATGGAACCATCTCTTTTTTTTTTGTGATTGTAAAATGTTTTCATAGAAAAGGATCAGAGCAAGCTGGAAGAAAAAAATTGGCTAAAAACCTAAAGATTCTTTTTGGAGGCAAGAAAGCAGGAGATTGAATGCAAGGGAAAGAGAATGGAACAGCTATTCTTCCTGTCAAATGCTGTATGCTTTTATTATGATTAGAAATTTTAAAAATGCAGTCACAATGTAAACTCAGGCAAAAAATGTTAGAAAGATAGAACATGAATAGAAGGGAGATTTTAAATCACCAGCTTGTGGGTATTTCTCACTGCTCTTATGTATGAATATTATCATGAAAGCATACATTTTGATTGAAAATAAAATACATTATTACTTACAATCATAATTATATAACAGTAAACTGTTTCTCATTAAAGAATGTTGGTTTCGAAACTTAGGCTCTTCCTTGCATTGAGAGCTTTAGGATTTCACTGAATTAAGGAGTTTAGTTCACTTGAATCATGCTGTAATTTACATAACTCAACAATCTGTCTGTCTTTCTGTGCTTTCCTATTGTGTAACTAGTCAGTTTTACTTGAACTAACCTGTTACTCTATTTAATGTTTATCACAAGCAGACTGTTATAGGCTTTTGATGGGCATTTCCAGTTATTTGCTCTAAAGCACCACAGCATTTGCACATGCACAAAAGACTTCTTTGCACATTAAAATCATCTATTATGGTCTAGAACATCATTTAGACAAATTGTTTTGACACATACAAGATAAGTGGGCTGAACGTGTCGAATTTAAAAACAATCATGAAACATTTAACTGACAAAATGCCATTTTTTCACATCACTTCGGAGGTCAAATTGAGACAAGTGTAATCTACAAATTCAGGACCTCAGGAATTGACAAGTTGGTACACTAAAGTCGCGTTTTCAACTCTGCCATCTTGATTACTTTTTAAATTATTTTCTGTAATTTTTCAATTTTAAAACATCTGCAGTTTACAAAATATTCTACCATTTATAGTGTAGCAAAAATGGTGGACTTTGGTGGACTCTATCCAAGCAGTAGTGACAGTTTTTTAATGGATAGAATGGTAATTTGTTTCCTCTTATTTTACACGTCTCCTGGGGTTTTAAGACTGATGGAGAAACAATTTTTTTTCTTGGCAGATTCTCCTAGAATTCTGGGACAGAATTTGTGCAGATGACACTAAAAGGGGAACTTAACAGATCCAGGGCAACTGACTGTCTTAATAATCTTTTGTGGGTATATTAGATCACTTTTATAAGAGAGTAAATTAATGACTGCTCGCTTTCATTTGAATGGCGCAATATGCTTTTTATCCCTGGAAACATAAACCAGCTTAAATAATTAATCTTAAATATACAGTGTTTATGATACTAGTTATTTTCAAACATAATTCAAATTAGAAACTTCATTAAATATAAAAATGTGTATGTATGTTTATCTGTGTCTGTACCTCTAATTATATCCATACCAATATAGATATATTTATGGAATTTATAAATAAATAAAATAAAAATTGAAGGAATTACTTAATAAATTTGGTACTGACTTGTCGACTCCAGAGGCTTTCATTTCCATTACCTGTGACAGAAGTAGAGACTTGCTTTCTGGTTTTTTGTTTTGCTGGTTTTAATATTGATTTTTTGCTTTTGAAGTCTCCAGTTAAAAAGTAAAAAAAAAAAAAAATAGTGCTTTTTGTTTTAAGAATTTTAATGAAAATTTAAATAATGTACTAGCTTTAAGATGGTTTACATCCAAGGAAAAAATAAAAAATAAGCTTTTCTAGAATAAAAAATGTAGCAGAATAGTGTATTCTGTGCCAAAGGCTAGAGTACAACCCGATCACTGTTATTTTTTTAATGTGTAACAAGAGCATGAGCAAGATCTGGAGTTTAAAAATGGTGTAAATAAACAGTAAGGAAGTATTTATTTTATTTTTTTTTTTTATTTCACAGACAAGTTTGCTTTCAGAAAGAGTACCCACTCCTGTAACCGGCGTGGACTCAACTTCTTCGACAAATCTAGAGTGCAAAAACATGTAAGTTGATGCTTAATTTATGCACATGCACAAGTGTGAATGTACGCTGCTAATTTATCCACAGTTGAGGCATCTTATGACCCTGTGGTTTTTTGCCAAAAGCATAGGGGTAGGTAGAGTGAAGTCATCCTAGTATAGGTCTGAGTAGAGTTACAAGATTGTTCTTGACCTTTCAGGACTTTCTTGTCTTACAGACTTGTGTCTAAACTATGTAAGATTGACTTATAGTTGATTCTCTCTAACTACAGAAATTGGTTTGAGGAAAATGTGAGTTAGAAAGCATAAAACGAAATAGTGTCAGAGTTTATCTTTTGGCTTTGATGTGGTGTTGATTTAAAATGCTGTTCTGCTGAATGGTATCTACACCTTCAAAATACTATGTAGCAAGATTGGCAGCATTTTGGCTGAAAGCCTGATATGTATTAAGTGAAAGATATCATTCCTTTTGTACTAAAACTTAATGTCCATTTCTAGAAGTTTGTATGCATTAAGATGAGAAATATACAAATATTTGTGAGCCTGAAAATTCAGGGTGATGTTGGTGTTGGTGCAGAACCTAGTTAATTAAGTAGATTTTTGTTTATACTTTACCATAGATTTCACGTATAATTTGCAAAGATACCTCTCTAGTCTGTGATGGTGACATGTGAACTGGTTATAGCAATTCAAATCTAGTGGTGAAAAGAAATGTAGGGATGCAGAGCTCTGACTGAGGAGGCTGTTACTAATCTCTACTGTTGACATAAGCTACAATTTCCTCCTAGCATCTAGATTTTTCATTTAACCATGGAACAAGACATGCTTATATATTTCTGGGTGAAATTTTTGCTTCTGAACATGACATAGCAGGGATTTTGCAGGAGATGTGATTAACGTTTGGGGTGATGGTTGGCTGCTATGAGAAAAGCTGTGTGCTGCTTGCTGGTGATGGGAATAAAAAATGAGAAATGAGAACTAGAGATGAGAATCCAGTAAGCAAATGCTTTTAGAGAAGCAGAATCACAAGAGTCTAGTGATACCTGCAGGGACGGTACCTAGTCAAAGGTGATGTAATTACTAATTGTAATTTCTAACAGGAGCCTTTATCTCCTTAAATGTGTGTTTTTATTAGTTCCTCATTGTGTTTTTACATTGGTGAGAAATTCTGAGCCTGCTTTGCCAGTTTGTAATCGCCATATTAATACCTTAAAAGACTTGTCAGAGTCAGATAGTAAGTCATAAGTACATTTAAGGATGGCATGGGTCTTTTGTGTTCCTCATTACATCATCTTTCTGTTCTGTTTTCCTACCTAACCTTAGTTTTCCCAGGATGATTTTAAATGTTTGTACAAAATACAGTCTAATACATATAACTTTCCCAAATGCTTTTTAAAAACTAATGTAAACATATGGAGTAAACATAGAGTCTGGTGAATGAAATGTTGTTTTTCAAAGTCAGAAATTGTAGTTTTTCTTTTTTCCCATGCTATTTTTACATACCTTTTAAAATTATTATTTTGCTACTCTTGCAGTGTGTTATGGGAAGAGACTTTGTTAGATGCCTTGCTAAATTTTTCTGCCACACCGAAGGGACTATTTCTGCTTCATAGTACAGGTGCTATGAATGACTGTGTGAACTTTATGTTCAACAGTTTATCAAAAAAACTCCAGGTAAGCATTACAGAGTCTCTACAGCTTTTATTTCTTTTAATGATTCCAATAAAATAAAGAAGAAAGAAAATAAATCCAGAAATGTAGCTTTTAACCTTTGATATTGGTGCTACACTGATTTAAGTTTGTTGGATGTTACTCATCTTCAATTTGTCAGGTATTTGTTTAGTTTTTTCTGACTTTTTACAGTAAAAAGTTTGAAATGCTAAAGCAAAATATTTTTTCTTTTTTTTTTCTAAGTGCAAATTTTTCTAGACCACGTAGGTAGGCAGTGTTGAAATCTGGGTATGCTAAACAGTACTTGAAATGTAACCAAAGTCGGATAATACGCATTTTAGGAGAAAAAACATAATGTTACAGACATCCTACTGAATGTGTGCAAAAAAACCTATTGTAATGGAAATGTTTTTATTCTTTGCTGATGTTGCATGTCTCAACCATAGTAGTTTGCATTTAAATTTTTATAAGATACTTGATAAAGATGTTTGGTTTGGAATCTGACCCTGGTAAATCTGTAGAGGATAATATCTGTGCACTGTTCAAGTCTAACCATACAGTGGATTAAATTCTGTAAACAACTGTAGGAAAGATCAATATTGAAGAGATCATCTGAGAGTTTCATGCCCTCTGAATAACTAACACTCTGCTTGTATATTTGTTACTAACAGAGAAATGCATGTGAAGAGTTTGGTAATAGAGTGATTGTTACACAAATGGCCACAACACCAACAGGTGCAGTAGCTCTACAGAGTTCAGGTAAATTGAAGAACATTGTTATGAATACTTACATGCTGTAGTCTTGCATATTAGAAAAAGATTGTGAGGAAGATGTTAGAAAACATCAACTCACTGGAATAATTATGCAGTATTAGCAAAGACTGCTTAAATGTCTATTGATTTCTTCTTGATGGAAATTTATTCTTTCCAACTTTTAAATCATTCACTTATCTTGATGCTGGATTTAGGTTTTGTTTATTTTTTTTTTCTTAAATTAAGCAAAGCCTTTACTTCATCACTTTGGATTTCCAGAAATTTCCTATATGTGCATGAAGACATTTATGTCTGTTAAAAAATAAGTTGCTAACAATTTGCAAGTGCTTCTTATTGATCTGCAGATCAGAATTAATAACTGTTGATTTGTGTAATGTGCATGTACTTTTCTGTGGCTGCTGACTGCTCAAAGGCTGAGAAACTGCAAAGTTCTGAATGTCACTGCTGCTCTTATACAATAGTGAGATGGAATTTAGATTATATGAATTGACGATTCTTCTCATATGTTAACTCATACCACAAAGTCCCTTCAGATTCATTCTCAGATAGCTCAGCTGTCGCCATACCACCTGGTGGTCTGGGTAGTTGTTATGTTAAAACTAGAATCTTATCAATAAAGTAAATCCTCTGTCTAAAGTTGCGAAGGAAGTTCATGAGGTACAAATGTTGCAAATATTCTCCCCGAGTATCTAGAAGCAGCTGGTGTCTGATTGTTAATTGCTTATTATTTATGCCTCTGGGATCTTTCAGAAAGCAGGGAGCAGATCTACTTGAGGAGTAACCCATCTGTCCTGTTTAAAGTTCTCAGCCAAGTTGCTTCTTATGGCCCTTGGTGTCAAAGAGAAATGGTAGACCAAAAATAATCAGCGTTGATTTTCAGCCTTGAGAGGAGGTTGTGTAATGTATGTAAAGTTTGTATTAAGCCTATAACTCACGTTTGCAGATTTCAGAGTTACATGGCTGTCTTTCCTCTTCTATTTTAACATTTAACGTTTTAAATTCAGCTAGTAGTTCTTCTCTTAAAAAGGTTTTTCCAGTCCTTAATGTTTCGTTCTAGTATGTTTTCATTTATTAATAAGTTATAGTAAATCTGTATTTTCAGAACCACGGAGCCGATACTAGCTAAGCTTTGATCTGTAGCAGTTAACTTGTTAAAGAGGTCAGCAGCTCATTTACATGGAAGTTATATAAATATCATCCTACACTAGTATACTAATCTTTGTGAGCTGTTGCATTAGATATTAGATTTTAGATTGAATATAAGCAGACTGCTGTAGAAAGCTAGTTTGACTAAAGGATTGAGAACAGCAGGGAGAGTAACCCTCAGGCAGTCTGTCTGGTGAAATTTTAGTCCACAATGTAGAGAATTTTGAGAATCTAGTTTAGAATTATGGTGTAAAATGTTTTTTAATATGAAGATTGTTTTTCTGGTGTTCTTGCCATTCAGATGATTAGAAGAAACATTTTTTTTAGGTTTTATAAAGGCACTTGTAACTGAATTATGGGCTCTTTTGGAGTGTGGAAAAGATGATGTGAGGATAACCCAACCCAAATCTACTCCAGTTGACCCTATTGACCAAAGCTGTCAGAAGGTGAGAAATTACTTAATCTTCTGTTTTGGCATGAAAAAACAGTGCTGTATTTCAGATAGGATAGTACATACCTTTCTGTAAATTTTTATTGCAACTATACCTGCTTCTTGACATGTGGGGCAAAATTAGTGTAAAACGCTAATTGATGACTGATTGAAAGAATTCTTTTCCTGCATGGCAGGTCACAATGCCAAGGATTGATTAAAATCCTACTGCCCTTTTAGATTATATAGAGACTTGCTAGGGTTTGCAGTCTAATTTTGGCCAACTCTATTTATGCCGAGTTCAGCCTACAAAGAAGGATAAGAACAAACCTAAAGCAAATGGCAAATAATTTTTAAAGTTTATTTGGTTATACTTAACTGATTAACATTCCCTTTTGTCCCCCCTTTTTTTCTTTCTCTAGTCTTTTCTGTCTCTGATAAACTTGCTCACTTACCCTGCAGTTTTTGAGCTCCTGAATAAACAAGATATACCAAATAAACCAATGTATTCACTCCGCGAAGTACCTACAGATATTATTGTAAGTATAGTTTTTATTTTGAAAGAAAAATTAATACTTCCGTGCAGACATTTTTCCTGACAAAATGTTACTGTAATAACAGAATAAGTTTTTTCTTCTTAGTGAAAGATTTTGAAATTTTCTGCATTTTGTATTCTATACAGCATGAGGGCAGTATATGCACATATTACTTCATGTTAACCTAAATTTTCATTTTGAAATCCTAAAGATAGTATAAAACTTGATGCCTAATCTAAAGATCATCTTTTCTGACTTGTGTTAGACTTGTGGTTTTCCATGGAAAAAAATTGACATACATAAACACTTCAGTATGTGCATGCAGATACATGCTGGAAAATGCTGGAAAATCTCTATACTTGTATTTTATATAATATTGCTCTTTCACACTGTGGATTTAAACAAAAATTAAAAAAAAAAAAAACCAAACAAAAAACCAAACCAAAATAAAACCTCAAGCACAGATGATTCGCACACAGAAAAAAAATCACTTACTGGGAAGGTACTGATTAAGGCATATTTCAGTCCTAAGAAAAATGGTGTTACCATTTCTGTATTTACTATTGTTTTGTATTAGTTCATTCCACTGCAATCTATTTTTTTTCTCATCTACAAAGCACAGGCAAATTTAATCTGTGACCTTGACTGGCAGTTAAATTATTTTCTAATGAGCTAGCACTTCAAATTGCTGTTGTGTTAAAGTGTTTGTTTAGCACAAGCTCTGGATTGGTGGTAGTTTAAGTTGTTTAGGCAGCATATATCATAATAGTGTGTGTTATGGTTGGAAGGGATTTTTGTAGTTCTTTTTTGTAACACAGTTTTGGTGATTTCAGGAGAAAATGGGATGATAAATGTCATTTTTCCAATACACTCAATGTTAGTGTGTCCACTGATGGATAGTTCTGTTCAGTCATCAAGTTTTCTCAGGCACTGGGAGCAGGGCAGATAGATATATATTGAAGGTGATACATATTTGAGAGCTTGCAGATCGGGGTGGATCTTAAGTAATGATTTTTTGACTTTTGAAAGCTTATGTTGTTTTGGCTTTTGAGGCACTTCAGTAGTTTGATGGAATTCTCTTGGTTTCCAGAAATAGCAAGACCGATACAGTTGTTCAAAGTTCCCTGAACTGTTACAGATGTTTTGGACAGGGTTTGTCTCACTTACATACTGTGCAACAGTGGGTTTTGTAAGCCTAAGCTAGGCATCCAAGATTATGTAGTTAAGAGAAGGGAAATAATCAGTTAATCGAATGTTAATTTAACACATAACAGCTAAGTCTAAGTACTCAGAAAACTTCTGGGGTTAAGCGGACATAAACATTTGTTATAACCATATTTTTGGGCAGTGATAGCAATAAGCTAAAGATAAAAAAAGCTTGACCAGATGTAACTATGGTTAGAAAGCAAAGTAAAAGCAATTTCAGTGCCACTAGAAGATTTGGTTAGAAGACCTAGTTGCTTTCTGTGCTTCGTTTTTCTGTATTTCTGAATCATGTCACAAGGCCACGGAATCTGACTTGTAGTATTTATGCTGACCTATATTTGATAATGCACAGAACTTAATAATCTTTGCATGCCTTTATTTCTTAAACACACAGGATTTAAACATTTTTTCCTCCTTTGTATTTTTTGCTAACTAGTTGCATCATTGACTGAACAGATTATCACTTGGGCTTTTAGTACGTCTAACTGATGACTAATCAGGTTTTTATTTTGTGCTCTTGAGAAAATTTTTCTTAATACATGCCAGGTTTTTTCTTTTTTAACTCTTTGCCATATAAAAATATTTTAGAAAATGGAGCTGATAAATCAGGGTCCTTCTGCCTCCTTCCATTCTTCCTTTGAGAGGTTCTACAGTACACATATTCAAGGGAATCTAGCTTGGAAGGTACCCTCCAGATCTGTAGCTTTGAAAGACATGTTAAAGCAGGTGAAGTTTGTTTGTTTTTTGTTCCCCCCTCCCCAGTGATTGTGGAGAATCTTATATTTAGATGGTGTATCTTAGGTATTCAAAGTAGATGACATCCTACCTGTAATATTGAAGCTATACAGTGTAGTTGAGCAGTGCAGATTTATCTGCACATTTTTCTGATCGGACCTAGTGTTGGACCGTGTTCACTATCCTCCTTCCTAATATCCCAAATCAGAGCTTGGTCTGCTTTCTCAGTAGTTCTTTCTCTGTGCCTCCTCTTTCTACTCTATTGCAGGCTCCAACCTTTGATGTATAAATGAGAGGAGGAGGATGTTGGCAGAGAAGTATCCCTTGGCATTTAACTCTTTGCACGTGCAAATATCTGAAAAGCCTTAAACCCCCAAAAGATCAATCACTTGCATTACTGATTTTGTGAACAGCCTGTAGGTCCGAGTTTAATTATTTTATTGTGAATTTCATTGTGAACATACTATGCAGAAAAAGTACATTCTTCATAGTCCCCTACTGTCCCAAAATATTTAGTAGGGAAAATATGGTTTCACTGTATTTTAAATAAAAATGCATTTTATGAAGACAGTTTATTTAACAAGTGCTAGATTTTTTTTTCCTGCTATTGGGAGTTTTACTTGTGGTGTTTATTTCATCTGTGTTGAAAAACAGAGCTTTGGTTGATTTCATTAAAGTATGTATCCTAACTTTTCTCTTGTATCATATTGAAATGACTCATTGATCTAACCAGTTGAGTAATAACTCTGTCTCTGAGACTATACTTCTTAAACGTGGAGAAAATAAAAGTTTGGATTTAATCCAGATTAAATAAAGCCTATAAGGACTTTGTAGTTTTTCTTCTGACCATAGCACAGCAATCTGTCTATGAGACGATAACAGTGAATGTTTTTATGCATTTCTTAGTCTTTTAATGAAATAGTTTCTTCAGAAGCAGTTTGGATATGCAGTGAACCAGAGGGGAAGATAATTAGGTTGGATTTGTGGAAGAAGTGGGAAGCAGCCACAGGTCGTTGTCTATTACATGAGATTCTGTATGATGAAAGATGTAAGCCTCAACATCCAAGCTAAGCCTTGTTACACTGAGAATAAATAGCTGTGTTTTGAAGCATGTAATACTAACCAGTGTTAGAAAGGTATTATACTAAAGGATTTGCTGTTCTTTTCATTAAAACAGATGTATACACATTTCAAACATACAAAAAAAACCAGTTTAACATTTTTGTTGTGGTTTAATACTAAATAAAAACTGGGGTACTTGATATGCTAGGATCTTTTTGTATGATTTATTATTTATTCTTTTTTACTGAGGTTTTTTTTGCCTAATCTTTATTTTTGGGTTTAGTTTTTTTTTCTAACTGAGAATTTTTTTTTTCCCCTTAACCTTCTGTATGGTTTCTTTTTGCCATTGGCTTTTATCGTGGAAAGCACCTCTTCTTACAGAAATAATTTTAATGTGCGTTTTATTAATAGGTTTCATTTTATAGTAAACATCCCTATGAAACTATTATGCACGTAAAATAAAAATTCATACATGATTTTTTTACATTTGTCTTCCTTTGGCAGGATATTATTGACAGGCTTATAATTTTGAATTCAGAAGCTAAAATTCATTCCCTGTTCAGTTATGAGCAATCACATATCTTTGGTCTGAGGTAAGATGCTCATTTTTTATTCTCTGGTCACATTAACTAAATAGGATGTAACATGCTTGGATGTGTTGCTTCTGATAAGATAACATTGTTTGGTTTTTATTATGCATGAAGGTGAAATTCCCCCTTTTTTAACATATGAAGATTAAATGAAAAATGGCCTACAAAATGAGAATAGCAATGGATCTAATCTTATTACCTGTAAATGGATATATTGTAATATGATAAGCAGTAATAGAAATTGCATGTTGTTATTTTGCCTAGTTGATTGAAAAGAACATGTGCTACATGCATTCTAGTGCATAAACCAAAAATCTTACTGAAATACTAAAATAAACAATGTATTTTTACCATGTTTATATCAGTTTGGTTTATCTAGTCTCCCTGTATTTAATTTTTTTTTAATTTATTGGTTTAATTATCACCAATTTCACCAAAACTTACTTTGAGGAGAGTACCATTTGATCCCAAATATTTCTAGAACCTGAAGGAGCACTTAGAATATGCTCACACTGTCATGCTCTTGCTTTGTAATATTAAGTGCTTTATAATATTTTAACATAGAAATTAGTTTCTGCGTTTTTCTGTTTTCCAAAGTTGAATATATAAATCCTGAATTCACATTTTTGTTATGAACATATTTTGTGCAATTGAAATAAAAGATCTGCTGGATTGTGCTTCATAGTATGGAAAACTTCGATAACCTTGCTTGGGCAAGATATAGCACAATTGATTAGTACTGCAACATTAGCTTTCTGCAGCTGTATTTGTACTTTGATATCACAGTAAAATTATTTCATACTATGTATGAATAACCATAAGATAGAGTATAATTTGCTGATAAGGGTGAGCATGGAGGAGGTGAACAGTGGCAGAATTTGGAGCTGGGAGATAAATGATTTTGTCATATAAATCAGAAGTTATAAATGCTATTTTGAAGGATATCACTAGTTGGATAGGAATGAGAAGTCCTAAGACGAAATTTGAAAAATAAGATATTATTCTGCATTTAGGATTATACTGACTCCATAAAAAGCTTCATAGAACTCCCATTGATTTAATTAGGGATAAGGGAAAGTGAGATGTTTTACAGTTTGAAATAATAGTTTGCTTTTAGATTGTGTTCTGCCTTTATAAGGTAAAAGAACAGATTTCTCCTACAATGATATTAGGAACCTTTGTAAGATATAGGCAAAAATGAATTATTCAGCATAAGCAGTTGACTCCCATGCTGTAAGATGGAGACTGGTACGCAAATACATGGATCGTGTGTTGAAGTTGTGCTGAATGCTTACAATATTTTTAACAAGGCCTGTACCCTGTGAAGCAACAGCACTACCCATAACTACCCGTAGGACCAATGTAAATAGCTCATCTGTAATGACATAAAAGAAGTTATGTTGTTACACAGATAAAATGACCTTCAGAGATCACTGTGGTAACGACATTTTCTGCTGGACACTGACAACGTCAAAAACCAAGTGAAAATCCAGTCAAACTGCCAGGTTTCAAGAAAAGATTAAGTAATATTTTCAGTGTGAAAACCTACTTGTAAAAGTGGTAGGTATCTTAATTATTAAGTAGTAATCAGAAAAAGGAAACATTTTAAAAATATTTAAATATAATTTTCATGTTCTGCAGGGACTTTTGGAATCTCAGTTATACCTAGGACCTCATATTTAAGTTCATTTTAACAGATTCAGTCTTTATTTTTTTCTTTTTTTTTGTTATGTTATTGGTCAGAAGCCCTGTTCCCTTCCCCCATGCCTTTCATTGCCTTTCCTATAAAAGAAAGGAAGATACAATTCCAGGGATTTTAATATGGGCCTGTGTATACCACAGATTATGTAAGCCTGTTTTTTCTTATTGATTAAATGGCATTTCATGAGCATGTGGGGCTTGCTGTACAAAGGTATTTTGCAAATAATAGAGAATTGGCAACTGCCTGCACAAAGAAAACTTTTATTATTACATAGCTATTCAAAGTTCCCTATTAAAATGATACCAGAATTCTGGATTATTCTGGAATTTGCCATGGTTACTGTATTGTTTACAGTATTAAGGCTTGCAAGAAACCCTAGGCTATATTATCTGAATATGAGAGGAATACAGTTAATTTTAAATACCTTTTGAAACCAAGTTCCATGAGCTTTTCTGTGAGTGCTGCTGACAGCAGACATCTGTGTTCTGTAAACTGAACATTGCCTAGTGTAATTGGTTTGCTCCTTGACCAAATTCCGTCAAAAATACCAAATTCAGCAGCAGTTAGACCAAATAATATCAGATGCTTAACAGATCTGAAAATTTAGAAAGTGAATTAGAAAGAGCAAAATGTCTACATTTCTCATTGCTGCTATGTAGAAATAAAATATTTAAATGTTTATGATAACTGCAACGTTGAAAAACCTAAGTTTTGTGACCGAATTATTTTGGGGAAACTTTTGTCTAGAAACATTTATTTCTGCTGGACTTAATACCAATAGTACAGCCAAATGCACATTATTTAGTCATTCACAGATCTACACAGCCGTATACTTTGTTATTTGGTCAGGTATCATTGTACGTGTGGCTCACCCAGAGCTGAGTGCTGGACTTCAGGTCTGTTTTAACTTATAGGTTATACTCTGAGGTCCTTTAACCCATGTTTATTGTTCAACATATGCTTACTTGAATGTTAAGCAACTTCTGCAATTCAGAACTTGTCCTGGTTTCAGCTGGGATAGAGTTAGTTTTCTTCCTAGTAGCTGCTGTGTTTTATATTTAGTGTGAGAATAATATTGATAACACATACTGTTTTAACTGTTCCTAAGTAATGCTTATATGAAGTCAAAGACTTTTTCAGCTTTCCATAGAAGCTGAGAGGGATCGTAGACAGGACAAGCTGGCCAAAGGAGTATTCCATACCATAGACGTCACGCTCAGTATATAAATGGGGGTTGGCTGAGGTGCAGAAAGCCGCGATCACTGCTCGGGACAGGCTGGGCAATTGATCATTGGGTGGTGAGCAATTGCATTGTGCATCACTTGTTTTGTATAGTCGTTTATCATTATTATTGTTACTATTTTCTCTTCCTTCACTGTCCTATTAAACTGTTTTTATCTCAACTCATGAATTATTTTTTTTTTTTTCCCCTGATTCTCTCCCCCATCCCACTGCGGTGGTGGTGGTAGGGGGTGATGAGCGACTGGCTGCATGGTGTTTGGCTGCCTGCTGGGTTAAACCACGACAGAAATATGTTTTTCTTCGTGTGTATACTGTACTTCAGTGACTTAAAATTATTTTGGTTACTAGCTGTGTAACTATAGGTAATCCACAGTCTGTTTGCTCCAAAAAGCACAGGCGTATCTGTTTTTAATGTTAAGATTGCATTTTTTTGGTGGATGATTGTTTTCATTTTGAATAAATATTAATTCTGAACTATTATTTTGAAGGACAGTCCTGCAGAGGCTGTGCTGTCAACTTTTCTTTTCAAGCTTGCCCACTCTGAAAAGTGGTGTGCATGCAGTAGAAATCAAAGGGAAAACGTAAGGAAGCTAGATATGGTTTTGCATAGCCAATATCTCTCAGTCTATAAAGAATGCTCCCTAGAGTGCATTCATACATACTAGGTCCTGTGTGATCAAGGTAAAATACTCAGTTCCACAGCAAGCTATAGCCTAGTGCGACTCTATTTTTTTTTTTTTCATTCTTAACTGGTATTCCTTTAATTGCGGCTATTGCGTGCTTCTAGGATAAGATTTATTAATTTGAAGGCCCTTTTAAAAAGTATTATTTTTATTAATTACAGGGAAAATTTAGGCAATAAGTTGGAGATAAGAATAGAAAAGTATATAAAGATTTCTTAATTTGTGTACACACAGACTTTTAAACTGTCAGTTCAATTTTCAACTTCAAAGCATATTTCTATTTACTTAGAAGCAGGAAGTTTCTCAATTGGCCAATATTCGTTGACAAAAGACCACTGAAGGCTGTCTCAGCCACTCCTTTGTACAGCCTGAAAATCTGGGTACACAGGAACTGGTGCAAAAATTCTCAACAGTCTTTCTATTTTAGAAGATTTTGAACTTAAATTGCCATCAAAGCTGAAATCCTAGAGAAACGGAATTCGTAGCAGTAAGCAAAGTAATACATTTTTAACATACTAAACACAGAGAACTTTCTTAATTTACTGATCAACTTTATTTTTCTCATACAAGTGTACCCATTGATCTTATCTTATAAGTCACTGGATGTGAGAGAAAACAATTTTCATAAAGGTGTGACACTAGAGATCTTAACCACCTCCCTTTCAAGGCCAAACTTTTTCAATCTCTGTAACTTATATTAACAGAAAGTAAACAGTGGTAACATACTTTTTCTTTCAGACATTAATTATATGGCATCAAGGCAACTTGTCTGGTATTTCAGTACAGTGAATACATCTGTGAGTTGCGAGTTTTTACAGCCTGCCAAGAAAATATATGCATGATATATATTTTCAAAGCATCTGCCTAAAGCATTATTCAGGCATTTAAATATTGCGGTTCTCTCTATTCAGAAACTGAGTTTTCTGTGAATGTTAGTGACACTGTGTTGTTAGCTGGATTAAAGCGTGGCAAAGTACCAAATTTTTACCTTCAATAACCAACCCTCTGTCCCTGAAAAGTATCAATATTCCAAAATAAATTCAAATATACTCAGTCAGTTTGCATAATAAACAGAAGAAACAGTGTTACTGGCAACAGGCATAGGCTGCGGGCCTACAAAACTAGTAAGGGAAAGATTTAGGAAAGAGAATTTAAATGGCATATACTATATTGACATCAAAATCAATTGGCATCTTGAAGTTTGCCTCAAAGCAGTATGTATTAGTCAAAATTTCACCCAGTGAAATCCAGGTGAATGAATTAAACCCTACAGGAGCTGGGAGATGAACAAGCATGTGATAGGCAAGAGATGGGGTTTAGGAAATACAGATAATAAGCACCCATGCATTCTTTTCCATTGTGTTTTCATCTGCATTGTAAACACACCCTCTTATATAATTGCATTTTAATAATGAGGTAGCTTCAGCATATGAAATAATTTGTTCCTTTAATTATACTTACATTATGTGTATTGTTAATTAAGAGAATGTGTGATTTTAATGATTGCAACACAATGGAAGGAGCATTAATTATCTTGTTTTCTAGAGGTAGATGAAATGAATCCTGATCATTCTTTTCCCTCAGGTCAACATGCTATTTAGATTTATCCCCTCTGTCTCTGTCTCCTTCTCTTTCTCTTTCTCAAAAAACATTATGAGTAGCAGAAGCTTTTTGAAGATGTTCTTATATGAGTCTTTAAAATCACATTTATGATAAATTGAAGCAAGACTTTATTTAAAACTGGTTTTAAACAAATTCCCCTTTAGAAGACATGGTATTCTTTTACTAGTTTCATGTTTTCTTTTCCATCTTCTTTTCAGAGACAGAACAAGGCTGTGCCTCTTGCATTACGCATATCTTTGTTTTAAATATACTGTCATAGCCCATGAACACTGTTGCCTAATGTCACTGATGAATCTTTTTGATCACTAACTGATGGTACATCTACTCTTGCAAAAAAATTTTCGGTGCTGTTGGCTGAATGTACTGAGGAAGCACTTCTCATGCCGCATCCTGTGGCATTCAACATCCTTATGTCTTTGTGAACAGAAGAAAGCCATGTTCATAGGGTTCCTCCTCTCGAGGGGAGGGAGGAGTATGGTGAGAGAGGGGAGGAACTGAGCCTGACAGTATTCATTTCTTCCTCCAAACCTACCAGATATGAATTCATAGAATCATAGAATCATAGAATGGTTTAGGTTGGAAAGGACCTTGAAGATCATCGAGTTCCAACCCCCCTGCCATAGGCAGGGACACCTCCCACTAGACCAGGTTGCCCAAGGCCACGTCCAGCCTGGCCTTGAACACCTCCAGGGATGGGGACTCAACAACCTCTCTGGGCAACCTGTTCCAGTGCCTCACCACCCTCAAAGTGAAAAACTTCTTCCTAATGTTCAATCTAAACCTGCCCTCTTCCAGTTTCAAGCCATTCCCCCTTGTCCTGTCACTACATGCCCTAGTAAAAAGTCCTTCCCCAGCTCTCCTGTAGGCCCCCTTTAGGTACTGAAAGGCCGCAATAAGATCTCCCCGGAGCCTTCTCTTCTCCAGGCTGAACAGCCCCAACTCCTTCAGCCTGTCCTCATAGGAGAGGTGCTCCAGCCCTCGGATCATCCTCGTGGCCCTCCTCTGGACACGCTCCAACAGGTCCATGTCCTTCTTATGTTGGGGACTCCAGAGCTGGACGCAGTACTCCAGGTGGGGTCTCACGAGAGTGGAGTAGAGGGGCAGAATCACCTCCCTCGCCCTGCTGGCCACACTTCTTTTGATGCAGCCCAGGATGCGGTTGGCCTTCTGGGCTGCGAATTCTTATGATGGAAGCATGAAAGACTATGTAGTCCCCCAGTTATTTTCCGCCACACCTTTTTCAATTAAATAAGGAGAACTGATTGAGTTAATAATTAATTAATGACCCATTTTCTATTATTTTAAATGTGTTTTCTGCTTAGTAAGTGATTTACAGTTCTTTGAAATGAACCTCTTCCTTCCAAGTGTACATGCTGGATGTGTGTGAGGGAAAATACTTCTGCAGTAGTGATCACTGGGGAGTGCACGTGTCCTGTAAATCTTTGACTGCTGTTTAATAATCCAGAGGTAAAGGAGGACACAGTCTACATTAGTAGTGATGAGGATTTGCAACAGGATTATGTTGGCATGCTTCCACATCACGTAGTTATACTGTTACTCAGTTTTTTGTTAGTTTATATATTAATAGAAGTTTGTGAGGTTTATAAATTTAAAAGAAATTATAATTAATAAAATAGGAACAGTAGATTCTGTGATACTGTTATGTCACTTATTTGTTGATGTGTTTTTTTCTTTACTTCACTGAGGGAAATTAAAATGCTTCACTTCTGAGTCCTCTAGGCTGGCAAGTGATGCTCATGAAAAGCATTTTTGTTTAGCTAGGGAAACTTTTTTACCGTTAGCAATCACATTACATGTGATTTGTAAGTACATTGGGTAGCTAAAGTGCTGTAGGTGTTCTTTTGAAAATCTTTTCATGTGGAAAACACCGTAAGGATATTTTCATCAGTCTCAGTCCCTGAGTTTTCTTACTGGGAGAAACATGACTACCCTGCGGTAGTAGCTTCCAGTGCCCCAGGCATCAGAGGTGTAACTCAGGGTATTGATAAATGCTCTTGTTGTGGTTTCGGCTGGGATGAAGTTGACTTTCTTACTAGCAGCTGGTTTGGTGCTATGCTTTGGATTTGGGATGAAAATAGTGTTGGTAAAGCACTGATATTTTGGGTTATTGCTAAGCAATCAAGGCCTCTTCTGTTCCTCATATTGCCCTGCCAGCGAGGAGGCTGGGAATGCACAAGAAATTGGGAGGACACTGCTGAGACAGCTGACCCCAACTGACCAAAGCAATATTCTATACCATGTGACAGCATGCTCAGTATATAAAGCTGAGGGAAGAAGGAGGAAGCGGGAGGACATTTGGAGTTGTCCTCCCAAGTAACCATTTGTCTTCCCAAGTAACCATTACACGTGATGGAGCCCCGCTTTCCTGGAGATGGCAGCCTGCCGATGGGAAGCAGTGAATGAATTGCTTGTTTCGCTTTGCTTGCATGTATGGCTTTTGCTCTACCTATTGAACTGTGTTCATCTCAACCCACGAGGTTTTTTTCCTCCCTTTCCACCCCCTTTCCTTCCCCTCTTCCCCCAACCTTCTGGGGGGGGTGGGAGTGGGTAAAGGGGGTTTTGAGTGAGCGGCTGTGTGGTTCTAGTTGCTGGCTGGGGTTAAACCATGACAACTCTGTATTCAGAAGATGTCTTATTTTTCAAAACCATGATGAGCATTACCTTCAGTGGGACAATTACAAGCCTTGATTGTTTAGAAAGACCTCATGCAGAAACGCGTGCTCTCTGCTCATTAGTAATGCCCTTTGTTCAGTCTGCAAAGGCAGCCTGTAAAGCTTTGCGTGGCTGAAGCTTCCACGTGTCCCTTGTGTTCTAATGCTGACTTGGTAGCTTTTGGCTTTTTTTTTTTTTGCTAGCCATTTGCCTTTGTCTACTGGTCTGGCACACTTGATAGTAATTGCCACTCGATGGTTGAATCAGTGTTCTTATTGGAGCTCAGGCCATTACTCAAAGTATAGTCAAGAATAAATCAAATTCGTAATGTAGGCTCTCATGTTAAATGTTTTGAGGCTGTTCCCCATGATGACGACACCAGAGTGATTTAACGAAAATTTTGCTTTGTGTTTCTCTGTTGGTTTACATATTCATTTAGCAAGAAGAAGGTCCTGCTACTGCAAAGAGGTTCCAGTCCTTGTTTTTTTCTACTTATGTTTTTAATATTGATTGCTAGGAGAGGAAGAAAGACCATACCTTGTCCCATAGCTGAGCTCTCTACAAATGTCACGCCGTGTATTTTGCATTGGCCTGAATCAGCCATGCGTCTATCTATAGAAGACAGTAACTGCAAGCCAAAAGAAAACCTTTTACTAAAGACCAGTTTAGTCCACTATTTCAGGGTTGCATCACTGGAACACCTTAAAGACAGCATAGACTCAAGCATTTATTTGGTTAGCTGTTGCACACTGCCTAAACTGAGATTATTACTGAGATTGCAGTATAGGTTACTTTGGATGTGCTAGTTTCTTTTTTCCCTATGGTGGATGGACTTCTGCTTATAGCTTGAAATTTTCTCTTCTTTTGCTAGGACTATGTACTGGCTGGGAGGGAGTTAGTTTTCTTTATAGTAGCCTACATCATGCTGTGTTTTGGATTTGTGACTAAAACAATATGGATAACACACTTGTGTTTTGTCTGACACTGTGCAAGCACTGCTCAGCAACAGGGATTTCTTTTTTTTTTCCTCAATCCCAAGCAAGTAGGCAAGAGACTGGGAATGAACACAGCTGGGACAGCTGACCTGAATTGACTGGAGGGATCTTCCATGCCATATAACATCATACTCAGCAATAAAAACCGTGGGGGTGGGAGGCTGGTCTTGCAGGTAGCCATTGCTCGGCTAGGCGTTGGTCTGCTTGTGGGAACTGGGGAGTGAGCGAGCAACTGAGTGGGTGCTTAGTTGCTGGCTGCTGTCAACCCAACAAAGACTATTACAACTACTGTATCAAGAAGAGTATCTTGCGTCTTCCACTGCCAGCTGAGCATTTGCAGGCATCCCGGAAGTGAGGACAGCATCAGATTATCTTTGGAAAGAACATATGTTATGAAAGTAAGGAAGAAGTCTATGGGAGTGTATCAGGAACTGCAGAAAACTAGAATTGGGTTTACCATAGTAAAGGTGGTGTTTGAAAGAGATGTGATTTGAAGTTGGGGAAAAAAAAAAAGACAGCTGAGAAAGCAGGACTGCAGGGAACATCATACTATTTTGTGTTCTTAAAAGGAAATCATAGAAAAAATATTGAGAAATATGATAATAAGCTGTCCTCATAACAGGTGTTTTTAGCAACTTGGAGAAATTCATAGGTGGTTTATAGTACTTTCAGGTGCAAAAAATTAGAGAGGGCACATAAAAATTAACAAGTTGGGTTTTTTTTTTAACAGCTAGGCTTATTTACTAGCTGTTTTATATCCCATGAAGAACCTTCTGTTCTGCCGTAATTAAAGAAGTCATCATGATTCCACCTACCAAAACCAAGGAGATAGTTAGTTTACAAAGGTACACAAGTACTAGTTAGCATGCCTTCTTTCAGACTCGAGATTTCTACAGTGAAGTATTAGTTGTGAAATTACAGTTGAAGGGGGAGAATCCGGGGAGCACCGTCTGAGAAAGACAGGGATGGCATAGGACAAGAAATGCAGAATTCAGAATCAAAATTACTTATTACTACCATATTTTCATAACTATGATATGTATTTTGATTTTTCTGAATTTCTTTAAAATTACTGTTCTATAAAAGGCTGCCTTCAGATAACCTTTTATTTTACTGTATTGCAGTTTATTCCTGGGAATATGGTATATCTTATTAGTAGTTTTCACAGAATTGTAGAGTCGGGATTGAAAGGGAGATTAAAGATTGTGTAGTCCTGCAGCTCTGCTCAAAGTGTGTTTGACTAGAGAGCATTACTCAGGGCTGTGTTCAGTCTGGTTTAGAATATCTCCAAGGCTGTCGATCCTGCAACGTCTCTGGGAAACTTGTTCCACTGTTTCACCATCGTCATAGTATGTTAAAATGGAATTTCCTGTGTTTCAAGTCATGCCCATTGCCTCTTGTCCTTGCAGTGGGTATCACTGAGAAGAGTCTGGCTCCATCTTCAAACCCTCCTGTCAGGTATTTATACACATTGACAAGATCTCCCCTGAGCCTTCTCTTCTTCAGGCTTAGCAGACCCCCACTCTCTCAGCCTCTCTCCCTGTGTCAGATAGCCCAAGCCCTTAATCATCTTTGCGGTCTTTTGCTGGACCTGTTCCAGTGTGTCCATGTCATGCTTTTATTGGGGAGCCCAGAAATGGACCCAGCACTCCAGGTATGACCTCACCAGTACTGATAGAGGAGAAGGGTCACCTCTTTCACATGACCTTCTGGCCCACTCTTCCTTACACAGCCCAGGATGATGTTGGCCTTCAAGGGCATGTTACTGTCTCATGTTCAGCCTGTTGTCCACCAGGACCCTTGCGTCTTTGTCTGCAAAGCTGCTCTCTAACTTGTCAGACCCCAGCCTGTACTGTCGCATATGGTTGTTCCTTCCCAGGCACAAGACCTTGCATCAAAGCATGTCTTCCAATTTTCAGCAACGTTTAGGTTGGGAATTCTCTTCCGCTTTTAAAACCAAAATTTTTAAATATGTCTCAAAAAGATATGCTTTGTTTTTATTGTGTTATATCTGTCAAGGTTTTATACCTTTTCATAACCATGCACTCCATATAGATAGGATGTTGAGCTGTGTGGTCTCATCCAATTCTTATGTTCCAAATGCAATTAAAAACAAACAAAAAGAAAAACTCCACAGCCATATTTAAGCATGTTCATAAATATACACACTATAAAATATGATTTTTTGTTTGTTTCAAACTTTAGTCTATGCATTTATGACTTTGGAAGGAAGGTAAAGCAATGGGATATTACCTTTAACCAAATAAGTGTACTTCAGTGACGGCATTTTAAATGGATTTTTCCATGTAGATGAAAATTTCATTTGAATGCCCCAGCAGAGGCTGCTCGTGTTAGATCTTGTATATTTTTTCGTTTATCTTACCACTATCCCTTCTACCTAGTTTTATTTGCTTATGGTTTGTTCTATTTTTTTGCTCTGCCTTGTGTACCAGAGGAGGCGTTATAAGCATTCTTGGCCATCAGTCTTCTCCCAAGTGTTTTTTAGCTGCTGGAAACAGGTTCTTTGCCAGTTAGTCATCATTCCTAACAGAATAAATGTTCCATCCTCATAATGGTTTCAGTGCTCTTTTTGTGAATTTTTCTTCTATGTAATAATAATAAAAAAAAAAATCATAGTTGAACTGTCATTTATTCTGTGATTTAGAAGAGTACTGAGAACAAATCTGTCAGGAAACAGTTAATGTAAAATAATAAAACTTGGAAGAGGACTGAAACTGAAAAGATTAAGTTATGTTAAAAAAGCAACAACAACAAAAGGCATATTATCATCTTGACTAACCTTTGGCCACAACTGTGTGAATTTGCAGGTGTTAAATTATCCAGAGGATGTCTTGCAAATTTTTGCTGTTGTCAGTAGAAGCATATAGGGAATTACATGGAAGAAAATAAGCATTGACTAGCAGACTACAAATTTCAAATAATATGTATTCTCTAGTTCATATCAAGTCTTATGTGAATGCAAAATATAATGCTGATCAGACTTAATTTATGTTGTGTTTTATGACTGTGGTAAACCAGAAAATAAAAATAGCAACAAGAATGTTTAGTCATATTATTTTCTATGAACAGGAAGCCTTCAATGAAATTATTCTGTTGCTGTATTACACTGAATAGATTAGTTAAAAAAAAAAAAAGTAATATGATTTGGATCGCCGTACATCACATTTACATGAAATATATTGAAGTACTTTCACTGTTCACGTGCCCTGAAGTTATAAAAGAAAATTTTATGTAATGTGCTGTCATGTGCTCTTGTGATTGTTAATTTCATTTACCATTGCTTCATGTTTCTCTGAAATAAAAAAAAAAAAGCAGATTTGTTGGTTTTGTTACGTTAAATCTTTTATTGCTTTTGAACTGTGTTAAATTTGATTATACAGAAATACTTAAAAGCCTGTTTTCTGAAGGAAAGACGTATTTTCATCTCACTCCCTCCCCTGGCTTTGAACAACCTGATTCTGAGTTGCCTTTCCAGCCTATTATTCTTTAATTTCTTCACATTTCACGTGGAATGTCTTATTAAGTCTGTGTCACTTTTGTTTTTCTGTGATATAAACTCAAAAGCGGACTGAGCTGACCAGTGACTTATTTTCTCTGGTTGTTCAGTGCACACAAAAAGTCTGTTGTGAACCTTTCCCTGTTTGCTCAAGGCTGTGCCAATTGAGTGGCTAAAAAGGGTATAAAAGATTGTTCCTGACCCAGTTGTGTCTGGGTATTCTTCAGGCACTTCAAGTCTTTTGGTTTTCGGGTTTTTTTCTTTCCGTTTTGAGATCTCATAAATATGTTCGCCTTTCTCTTACTCTGCATTGCTGGATTCCTGAGTGACGTGCTATCATTTCAATGTGTCCTGCAGGTTGTTAAATGTGCTGTGCTGTGAGCTCAATACCCTTTTACTATTGGAGACTCAGTATAAAGTGTCGCAAGTTTTGCTAACTGCTCAGGAGGAAAATGTCACAGAAACTTCGGAAGGACCAGGGTAAGAAGTGACTGATGTAAATGTTACTTTAACTATCAAACTTTTCTCCTGAGAACAAATACATGAATACCTTAGTGGCTTTAAGCATACAAATGCTCTAACTCAAGTTGGCTTCTAATGTGCATATGTTTACTTACATGCAGGTTTGTCATGAATCTTAAATTATGAAAAGATACAACAGTCATCTTTCTCCCAGTTTCACCCCAAAAGTGTAAAAAAGCAAATATTTTTCTCATTTTTATTTGTGTTAATCTTATGTTATTTCTTTTAAAAAAGTGCAAGATTTGTGGGTGTAAAAATAACTTTTAATTTTTATTTTATATTATTTTATGTTATGTGTATAATATAAAATTAGGGTATTGTTTTCATGTTTATGAATTAAAGGCCTCATCAGTACTTTAGTTTTTTTGATTTTATTTCTTTTTATTTATAACTTAGTCAACTCTCCAGCTTCTGTGACTTTCCATTGCTAACTTTTAAATAAAATTGCACAATGCATTATTTCAAAAATAAAAGTGTATTTTTGGTACAGAAGTGGACAGTCATTTAGTCACAGACACTTTGTCCTTTCTCTCAGTATGCTGAATTTTAAGAACTTTCCTCTTACTGTTTGCTGTATGGGACCAGTACAGAATTTAAATCAAAGAGTATGGGTGAAATCTCAGTAGATATAAATGTTATATACCATTTGAGGATGAAACCTACTGCTTCCTTACTAAGGAAAAATTTGTAAGAAACTTGGGGTATAAAAACTGATTTTATCACTTTTAAAAAATTTTATACCTTGGGCTACACAGTGACTTCAGCCAGCAAGTTGACGGTGTGTTAAGTTATGAGTAACTGCTTATTTGTGACAGCAGGAATTTGCTGTTAGGCCAAATAAAGAGCAAACTTTGATGGTCCATTAACTGTCTTTGCCCTAATTACTGAGCATGTGGGTATAGCAAAGCTCACAAAGTTTTCTACTCTTCTGTGTCCCCTAACGTCCCTTGTGTCCCCTTCCAGTACCTAAAGGGGGCCTACAGGAGAGCTGGGGAAGGACGTTTTACTAGGGCATGTAGTGATAGGACGAGGGGGAATGGCTTCAAACTGGAAGAGGGCAGGTTTAGATTGAACATTAGGAAGAAATTTTTCACTTTAAGGGTGGTGAGGCACTGGAACAGGTTGCCCAGAGAGGCTGTTGAGGCCCCATCCCTGGAGATGTTCAAGGCCAAGCTGGATGTGGCCTTGGGCAGCCTGGTCTAGTGGGAGGTGTCCCTGCCTATGGCAGGGGGGTTGGAACTCGATGATCTTCAAGGTCCTTTCCAACCTAAACCATTCTATGATTCTATGATTTTAATTGCTCAGGTGTTTCCAGTCAGCAGTAGGTAAGGAAGTACGAAGTTAAGATAAAGCTTGCAGACATCTCAAAATACTTCACATTTCTGTTTATTTCTTTATGCCTGTGTGTTTTCCAGGTTGTGTTTTAAATCCGGTATGTCTCTTAAGGTATTCTTGCTCATTAAAGTTTGCTGAATTAAACAGTCACTAGATCAAAGTTGTTCTGATTTTTGGAGATTTTTGGGGTTTGTTTGTTTGTTTTTTTTTCCCTCCCCAGAGATTTTATAATTGATGGCCTGTCAGTGGAGAGGAACCATGTTCTTGTAAGGATAAATCTGATTGGAGGACCACAGGAAAGGATTTTGCCTTTGAGAGTACTAGATAAGGTTAGAATCTAAAGTTTAACAGTTTCACTTTCCATAACTCCTGCCTTCATTAATTGAACGTTTTTGCTGATAATTCAGAATATGGAAAATTATTTAAAATTAAGAAATACCAGCCCACCTTTAACTTTATAAAGGGCTAAAATTTTTAAGAGTGATACACTGAAAAAATACATTGTTCCCACTGTCTGGGGATTGGCATGTGCCTAGGACATACTGCGTTCAGATGAGGTGTTTATATTGCTCCATTTTTAATGTTACTTTTCTTACTATAAAAGTGAATGCAATTTGTCTTTTTTTTACTTTTATATTTTTGTGGGTTTTTTTTTTCCGTGCTTGGGTTTTCATCTGCAGTATCTAATACCTGGAGCTTTCATCCATGTTCTTAACAATACAGTGTTTGTTAAGCACCTCCTTTAAATGTTCTGCTTCTCAGTGACTGTCAGTCTTGTAAAGATAAAATGCAAATTACTGTCAGCACAGCAAAGATAGCTAGATCAATGTATAAAATTGGAAATAGAGTTTGGTGGGTTGGTTTGGTTTTTTTTAATTTTCATAAAATCTACCATTTCCTTCTTGGTTGAAAAAAAAGAACTGTAAAATCAAAACTGTCAGTGTTATATACTGGAAAATATTCTGGCTCAAATGCTTTTTGGATTTTGTATCCTTTAACTTTTTTTTTTTTAGTGGTGGAATATCTCATTGCAAATTGTAGTGTCAAGCATAATTTTGGTGCGTAGGCAATAAATCTGGGAACTTTACCTGTGTGTTATTGAGCAAATGCTATTAATTCTTCTCCTAAATTAATTTCTTTCTGGTCCTGTTTCTAGGGCAGTGATCCATATCCTTGGCCAATGTTTTCATCATTCCCTTTGCCAAAATGCTATCTTGCAGAAATTCCTAGGAAAGCTGAGTGCAGACAAGGTACATACAAAGCATGCAAGCAGTATAGATGTCAAACAAGCATCTCTGTTGATTTTTTAATTATTTTTTCCCTTCCTCTCCATCCCCCCCCCCCATCCTCCAGATTATAATCTCATAAATACATAAGGATATTTTTATTGTTGGCTGCATTTGTAGCTAAATAAATTGGTTTGGTTTTGCTTGTCTGCCTTTGTGCAACTGTCAATCTGCAAAGCTCTGTTTAGTAATCTAATTCTTATGCAAACTTCAAGATTAACCTTTTGGCTCGTCTCAGGTGGGTGACTCATGAGATGCATTTATATCATCTCTCTAGTAACTGAAGGAAGACAGTATGGTTAAGCTACACATTTTTTGTACACTGTTTTCGTGATTCAGATCCTGTGTTTACAAAGCTTGGTGGCGTGTGAAATAGACAGTGTTTAGGATATTTGGTTTCCGCATTGAACATCAATTTGGAATGCGGGCAGACTGAAGAATCCTTTGAAGAACTATCTAGGCACAGCAGTTTAATTCATACAGAAAAACCGTTTTAAGGTTTTAATTTGCATAGACAATGCAAAAGAATCTGATGAATGGTTTATAGTAAATAAATCACTCTTTGTATTTGTTCATGTTTTCTGTATCATTGAGATGTACTTGTTAGAAATTATTTGTGAATTTCCTTAGCAGATACAGATTGTCAAAAGTGATAGAAATTCTTCATTAACTGTAGAATATAAAATAGTCTGTTTATAAATATCTAGAAAAAAATAAAAAGGCGATTCCCTTTTCTGACAAGAGGAAAGGCCATGTAGTTATAAAAGAAGGGAGTTTTTGTATCTTAACTTTAGTAATACTGGTCCAGGCTTCCCAAGGCAATTTTCATAAAACAACAATCAAATCACCATAAAGTGGGTGCCCAGTTATTTTAAATATGTCTTCAAGGAGGCAGGTAGTATTGCTCTTAGATTGGAAAAGCATATTTTATTGTAACCCACAGAACCTCTCTGTTCTCTTGCTCGGAGCAATTCTGTTGCTAATCATTAACCAGTGCGATAATGGAATAGAGATTGTAGTTGTCACTTTTGTGGATGACAGCCATCAAGGAAAGCTTGGGTAAAACTTTTTGAAAAACAGTAAATTTGCTGAAATGAAGTTTCAAAGGTTTGCAAATGTGTTTGATGAAGTATTGAATATTTGCATTTGAAATGGCATTTTTGATATTAAAAGTAACTGAAGTAAAAGACTATATAACTGAAAAATTAACAGAACATTTAGTTTTACAGTCAAACAAAATATTTTGTTTGCTGTTTGAAAAATATCGAAAATAAAATATTGAAAGTGTTCTATTTCAGTTCTCATTTAAAAAAAGTAATTATTCTTCCACCAAACTGTGAGTATCTGATTTGCCAGACTGAAGCTTTAAGGATGTGTAAGTTATTTTCAAAGAAAGTATCAGAATAAATAGATCAAAAATGAAAAGAATGAGATTCATGAATTGCTATTTCCAGTGCTTATAAAAGAGAAATCAAGAGCATGAGTAGAAGATGGGGAATATCTGAACTGCATTCTTCAGCACTACAGTATGGGAGTGATAGGAGTGCTCATTTGCAAGAGAGGTTAAAAATACGATTATAAGAAAGATCTGTGAGTTACATTTATGCAAGACAGAAGATGGTCTTTGTCAGTTGAAGGTGATGAGTCCTTGGGTGGAGTATCTCTAGCAGGGGCACTGCAGTCTAAGGAAAATAGATACATTTGAGGGATTCTAGAGCACAGATACAGATCGTGACTTTGAAATGTGATATGTGGGTATAGATTGAAATAATTGGAACTGGCTGATGCTGAAAAGACAGAGGTCATGCAAGTCTCCTAGTATGTTAAAAGCAGTTATAAGGAGGACAGATTGATTGTTTTCTATGTCCCTGTGCAGAGAAAAAAAAAATAGTTGTCTTACTTGGCAATAAAGATTCATTACAAATTAATAAAGAAATATTCTAGTAGGATACATCTGGAACTTCTGAAATCATCATTGGAGGTTTTAAGAACAACTTCTTTGATGTTGTGAATATTCAGAATTCATGTTGTGTGTTACTTACACAACTTGTTCACAGGTTTTAAAAACAGTTTAGGCAAATACTTGTTAAATTTTAATTCTGCTTCACTGCAAGGAGGTGGACAGGGTTCACACAGACTTCTGAACGGCAAGACTTGTGCAGCCGTGCAAACACTTGTACATTGTATGAGTGGGAATGGATGACTGCTTTGTCGTATCTGTCACCAAAGGTTGAAGGCAGCAGAATGTTTCTGCGATTCCCTGAAGCTGTCTGTACTCAGATTTTGTGCTGCGGTGTTCATTATGTAACCTATGTGGTATCATTCCTTTCCTCTTTTTATGGTGTTTCTACTACATGAATGATTAAGGCTGCTAGATTCTTAGTACTGTTAAAGAACGTATAGTTTCTTTGGCTGGAAAGGCTGTAACTGTAGGTTTTATTCTGTCTGTGCTGACCTCTTATTTGCCTTATCTCTTATTAATCATGGACACATCTTATTAACATGGACACCAGAAACTTACCTTTTCTTTCTCCTTTGAAAATTGGTTCTTTGTCCATCACGTAATTGTGATGTCAGCTGTAAAAACATAACCTGAGTTGATTTTTGTTTTTAAAAATGTATCTATAATATGGATATTGGAGGTGGCTGGGAGGGGAGGAGAAAACAAAAGGGTTACAGATGTGCACTCAGATGTGATATTGCTCTCTCTGAACATGTTTCTCTTCTGACCCTCCCTTCAGATGGAGTTGAAGGACAGCTGCAATAACAGAACCTTTGTTTCCTAGGGGTGTCTCCCATCTAATGGAAATTGCCTTTCTGAGTGCAAGCTGAAATTACTCTGAATATTTTGGAATAGCGTGTCCATTGCTCACTGAAAAGATTATGTACTACTGAGGTCAGGGAGCAGGAAGTTTCGTTTCCACAGCCCTAGGCGTCATGTAGCCTGTGACTCTATCTAGTATAATGGAAACCATAGGTAAAAAAGTAGCATATGAGGGGTGGTCACTGAAAAGAGCTTATTCATACTGAGTTTTCTATGAAGAAAACATGCAGCACTGGCACCTTTTTGGTTGTTCAGTTTGCAGGGGAAAGGGAGGAGGACTAATTAGCTGTAAGAAAAAGTAGAGCTGTGCTAACCCTGCAGAGTGTCTGGAACATGTTTCCCAGCACCAAGTCCTGAAGACTGCATCTTGGAACTTTTTTTTAACATTCTTGCTATTATTCTGTGCTGATGTAGTGCTCACAGACACTGGCAACAGGATATTTTGCCTCACTGGTTTGAAAATGAAGCTATTGTAATTTATGCTGGTAAAATTAGTAACTCCATTGGAATAGTGGAGTAATTCCTCCATTTCATGATGGCACTTTGAATGGGTAGACTCGCCCAAAAAGTATATTTGTATTTAAGGAAAATCTGTAGTGCTTCACTCTTTACAAATATCTGCCCTGGTTTTGCAGATGTTAGACATTTGCCTGTATGATATATATGTCTGTAGGAAAAGGTATGTGGAAAAATAAACTTGCTTGGTTGTGTATTAATATGCATGAATTATTTAAGCCAGTATTGAGAGTTGGAAGACTATTGGATAGCAGTATATTAATGGTTCAGTTCTGTCAAAGATAATTTATAGTGAAGCTTCAAATGATTTATGGGGATCATTATTTACATGTGGAAATTAATTATGCCATTTCCACCTGTTTACACTGCAGCAAGATACCCTGTTGCTTTTCTTTTGTCTTAATTGTTCAATTATTGTTTCAGTAAGATAATTTGAGGAAGAACTATTAAGTGGTTTTCAAAGATAGTCCTTTGTTATTCAGAATACAACTATTAATGTTTTTTTTTTTTACTTGTAATATTAACTACACTAGGTTATTAAAAGTTAAACTTTTTAGAACTGTATTAAATGGTAATATTCACTCTTCTATTTGCACAGAAGATCTCTTTTCCTTTTCTTCTCCTAGCTCTGTAGTTATGACAGTTGGTGATGAGTGTGACTGAAGAATAGTGTCCACAATTGTCCTGCAATGACACATTCACTGCTTAGCATTTCCATATATGTAGGCAACCCATCAGTCTTACCCTCTTCCTGACTCGTACAGTCCAGGATTGCTACCAAAAATCTTCTATGATAATGTTCTTAAAGTCTTTTGATGTTTTATCTTGGCCACTGTTCTCTGAGTTCTTTGCTTTATACTCTAACTTGAATGGCAACATGCTGCCATGTTTCTGTTTTTTGGTTTTTTTTTTTAATCAAATGTCTTTTCAGACTTTGTTTTTATATATCTGCCTGAAACTAGCAGCTCTCTTTTTAAATTTGTTTTAAAACTTTCTGTGTCAAAGAACCGGCTATATTAGCTTTCCTGTTACCCAATTTCACATAAATATCTTCATCACCTGCACTTCTTTGACTTGTCCTCCTTTTTATATTTGGTTCAGTATTCATGTATGAGCCTGTTGCCTTCCATTCTTTAAGAAGTCTACTCAATTAATGAAAGGTGAAAGAGAAGTAAGTGGACAGGTCTATCAGAAATGTACATGGGCTTTCCTAAAATATATATCCTTATATGGATTTGTTTTCATGTAGTAGTCAAATATAATATAGTCAGGTTACTCATTATCTCTAAATTTAGATTTTGAATAAGGTACACGTGGATTTTACAGATTTTAGTTTCTTAGTCGCAGGAAAACTCTTTTATCACAAAACATAATCAGATGGGAAAGGGCTTGTGGCATTTCTGATGTTTTCTAAAACATTTATGTCCTAGGTCTTACCTAGGAAAGACACAAAAGGTAGCTGAAGCATAAAGCAGCATCTTTTAGGGAGTGAGATCAGTTTAAGCTTGCAGAAAGTTATGGTGTGGTGGTTCAGATTTCATACATACAGGTGACTGTAGGTTATTGATAGTGCAGTTCCATAGCTTCATAAACTAGTAAACGTGGGGGGTTTTGGGGTTTGTTTTTTTTTTTAGAAGGCTACACAGAGCAAACTGCTAGCACAAAGGAAGGGATGGGATGGGAAAATAACCACGTGTGAGGAAGAAGGCAGGACTGCAGCAGGTTAATTAAATTGACATAAGCTTCTCTTCAGTCACACTGGTAGGGTTGAAAATATTTAAAAGCTCACTATCATCAGAAGTGGAAGGTCTTACTCATTTCCTTCCTTAATTTTTCTTTTCTTTCTATTGCTGGTTTATTGTTTTTTTCTTTTTTTCCTTTTTCTTCCTCTGTTCCCTCACCTACTGTCCTTCATCTCCTTCGGCAGTTCTGGTATTTCTTCCAGAAAAAAACAGTAATTCACGTCATTAATGTAAGATAACTAGTGAACCCATTTAGTGATATACAGAAAAGAGAAGGTAGAAGAGCAGGACTTCTCTCTTTTGGTATTGGCATGTGTTTAGATCATCTTTACCAACAGTGTGAAAACCCACCTTCAGTAACAAACAATATGCATAGCCCAGGACTGAGTGGTAGTTGGAGTTCCATCTATGTGGTAATACTGTTGGGCACATTATACTTGCCGACTGACTTCTGAAAGTGAGCTGGCATTTACTTGATATCATGAGTTTTTTGGAAGTAATTTTCATTCAAAAAAAACCCCAAGGTTTTCTTTTTTTGTACTGTGATGACCTGCTGGAGGAAGTGGTAGTCTGTGTTTAATGGCAAGCTGTTAAGAGAGGCAAGTAGTTTAGCTGAAAGAAAATAAGATGCTGTAAGTTGCCATAATATACCAGTTACAGTATATTGTAAATATACTGTAACTATGGTTATGTAAAAATAAATATGTAAATAAATGGTTATGCTATAGTATCTTGGTTGCATGGATCTTAAGCTTGTTTCTCTGTCATTTGTGTTTGAACATTCGGGTGCACTCTCTGAGGATCCGAAGTCTTGTATCCTCCTTGACCTGGGGGAAGAAAATCCACTGGTTATATAAAACGAGTTCTTTTTTTCAGTAGGTCTGTCACTATTCTAATGACAGAATACACATCTGTGTTAGTTATATTTGGTACATATTTCAAGTTGCTTAAGTTCCTTTTTTATTAAATACTACCTTCCCAGAGGAACCTTAAGGCAAATACAGTGGTCCATGGTCTTTAGCAAAATTTCAGAAAAGATTAATACTGTAATCTGTATTTCCTTATCTTATTGGAGGATAAATTGACATTGTAAAAGGTTGCATGTTTAAACAGTACAATTTTGGATGCATTGATGCTGCTAGATACTAGTATGTGCGCGCTTCAGCAATCACAAAATAAAGATTTAATTTTGTAAAACCTGCAGGAGAGAAAGAGTATTAGAGAGACAAAGTGTGCAAAGAAAAATAGGGGTCAAATCAAGAAGCCAGAAGGAGGCAGCATAGATGGATGGGCCATGATCTTGAAATTCTGTTTTCTTGAAATTATTAATGGATTTTTTTTTTTTAGTAGTTTTATTTCTTCAGAGGAATCAAAGTTTCACCCTGGTCTCTGGTAGGTTGACTGATTAAATCTCAGCTTGTAGTCTGTGATCCTCGTCTGCCAAACTGTATTAGTACAATCCTTTAGGAAGTAAAATAACTATTTACGTTGTAGAGGAGCGTTGCATTGCAGTTCTAAGATTTCCTTCTGTCTTCACCTGCTATAGCAGAAAAGGGCAGAGAAAGAACTAGAAATCCTGCTGATAATACTGTAAGAGTAAATCCTTCTCCACATTAAATTTTCATACTCATGTAAGCTGTTCTAAGCATCAGTGCATGTTATTTGGAAAGATACTAACTGAGGACTTATTCCTTTGTTATCCTCAAATAACTTTCAGATTAATTTATTTGGAATAATTATTAATGATAATAATTAAATTACTATAATAAGCTTCTTTTGAAATACTATGTATTGTATAATAAATTCCAATGACAGGGAGACAATTTACTGATTATAAATCATTAAGGTCTTTAGATCAGCTTAAAATAAATTATACGCAATATTGTAGTGCTGTTGAAAATATTCTAATCATATAAAAAAATAAGATAATTTGAAAATAGTATTTTGTTTGTGGAAACAATTAAATTTTATTGGAAAACTGAAATCCTATAAAGAAGTAAAAGTAACAGCAAATATTCTAAATAGCCGTAGACTGGCCCAAACAATTGTTGAATCTTTAATCAGAAGTCACCTTTCATGACTGAATTCATTTCTACAGTGTCCAAAATGTAGAAACAGAGCAAAGGCGAGCTTGGAAGGTATGAAGCACCTTCATCACCTTAGTGAACAATTAGTAGTAGTGTAGACTATGATCCTTTCCTAATGATGGGAACTGCATGGTCCCACAGCAGAGGAATTGCGCACAACTGGAGTAAGTGCATGTGCATTTACCTTATTACAGATACCGTCTTTATTTTTCCCTTCAAGTTGACCAGAAAATATTTCATAGCAGCATCAAGTGCCTTGGGAACCAAGTTGCCTGAGGAGAGGCAGCCTAATAGATTGTTTCCATTTTGTAGGGGTCAGTACTTTCTGTTAGAAAACTGAGTTTGATCAGTTTTATATTGCATAAAATTACTTCATAAAATGACTTGGCATTTGAACCTGAAATTTGTTCTGCCTTCAGAAAAATAGAATTTGAATAGTCAGCCCTTCCCAATATATTAGCATTTTTTAACAAACGCTGCATATGGGAAGAAATTATTTGCTCTTTGATTTCCCAAAGCATATGTATGCATTCTTTTAATCGCTACCTTGCATATTATTATTGTGTGCTGTGTCAGCATGCATCATAGTAGCATGCTAATATTTATTGTTCAGTGTGAATTCCAAGATAGACATTCTGGTTGCAGAAGTTGTTTGATTTAAATAAAAAATTCTTAAGGCTTTAAGTACAGACGTCATATTGTTGAAAGCCAACAACATTTTCATGTATGATTACACATGCTGGTTCTACATTTGTCACTATGATTCTTCTGTTTTCAAACCTATGAGACTCAGCTAGTTGTGAAATTTACTGCCTCAGCCTGTGATATTTTTTTCTAGAAAATTGCTAAAGTATGTGTAATTTCCTTTAACTTAGTAGAAAATAGAGGGGGAAAAAATCTCTTTTAGCCGAGAGAGAAGAGAACATACTTACTGTCCTTTTGTCATTGCATCAATGGCAATTTTAATTTTGAAGGCTCATCTCCCTGTTGTAAAGAGAGAATGTGTCTCTAATAACAAGGTAAGAGTAACAGTAAAGAGCAATCTTTGAATTTCTTTCTTTGCATTTAAAAGGAATCTTTCATGAAAATCTTTTTGTAAACTGTTCTGCAAATTTGTTTTATAAGCAAGCTGAATGTATAATGAAAAACGTTATCTGATACATTTGTGCCTTGTATATAAAAATTGTACCAAAATACTGGGTTTTAATAGTGCTCAGGTAAGAAGTAAAGCATTCAGAAGTTAGAAAATGCCCAAGTTATATTCTTGCAGCCTCTGACAGCACCAGCAAGCAGCCTGTGGCCCTGGGCTAGAGCATGTTGGGTGTACCTAGATTCTTCAGAAAACTCAATTAAAATTCTAAGTTTCTCTAAATGTTAATGGAAAAGTTGCAAGGTGACATTTCAGCAACAGCAAAAGTATACTTTTAGTGTAACCTTTTGTCCCAATTTTAAGTCCTTGTGCTAAAGTTGGGAAGCACTGGAGATTATCTGCAGAGGTAATGTAAGAATTCTCATATCATGGGCAGCCCAGTGTATTTTCACAAAATTTAGTCAATAGGTATGCTTAGCAACCTGAAGGCATACACATATGCCATAATATCTATTCATAGTAGAGGCATCTGAAGGAAGCCTGCTTACAGAAGGAAGCAGGAATTTTCTATGGAAGACTGCTATGTTGCTATCTTATCATGCTTTATTTCATGTTCTACAAAATAGTGCTGCTTCCTCACGGTTTTATTATTAAACCAATGATATTGGGTGGAGGATCTTTGCTTATCCTCTGTTTTAGATTCTCAGTGGTGAAATCACATGGAAATACCAAACTACTTTCTTTAAAATGCCTTTCCAATTCTTATCATTTTAAGACAGAGGAGTAATAACTTTAGAGGAGTTATAAAATGTGCCTCAGTAATGTCTTAAATGCTCAAAACCCAGCAGTAAAGTAGAATGAGTATTTCTGTTCTGTATAAAGCAGAATGTTGTCAGCTTTAGGACTGCTTCTCCAGCCTAATTGTCATAGGATAAGAGATATTTATTTAGTCTTTTCTTCTTAAGGTTTGAGGTGTGCCAGAAATACCAGGCAGTGACAGGGCTCTCAGCTGTATCTGACTTCCCTGTTCTTCGTTGAAATGGTTTCTAGTTTCTGAATGCATCTGCTTCTTTCTACAGTACTCTCTAATAGCTTCTTATTGCTTACATAGTAAGTTTAAAAGAAAGAAAAAATAAGACTTTAAAAAAAAAGGAAAAAAAGGAGCCAACATAATAACACTCATTTTTCATTTCTTCTAGATAAAGATCTTGACAAGCTCTTATCACTCTTAAAAAGTCCAGAGAAGCAAGCCGGGTGGAGAGAAATTTGTAGAAAACAGTTCTGCAAAATGATGAAAGCCAGACCGGATATCATCAGTGGAACAAGTGAGTATGACTTACCGAGTTTAACAAAGCAAGCAAACAGAAGGCCACTAGTAAGCAAACATTCTTTAAAGTTTAATTGAGGATTACATTTTCTGTACAAGTAGTCAATAGTTTTGTGTTGATTATGAAAACTATTTCAGTGGGATTTTCCTGAGTGAACAACTGTTTTTCTCTGTAGCCATCGTCCCTCTGTGTTGGCTGTTTTCAATTAAGTTTGTTACAGAAACAGGGCTCAAATATAAGTGTTTCAGATCTCTAAAGAGTCCGTTATTGAGATGCTGAGAAAATGGAAAGGAGAGCCTCAGAGAAAACAATTGTTTTCCCAGAGATCAGTGAATGACTTTAAGATGGGTTCAGAAGTTATATTAATGGCCAATTTCAGTAAAAAATTCCAGAATTAAAAAGAAACCACTCATTCAGGTTTTTCTTCATTTTCATATGTATTTTCTAGTGAAGAGTGCGCTCATGCAGGAGCGTTGGTATAGATCAGTTAAAACAATAAACCAGACAAAACAAAAGCAGTGATCACCCGTATGACATAAATGATCAGAAAACGGATGTAATAATTCACTTGTAATATCATATAAACTTGTGTAGCAATAAAGAAGCTAGGTATTTTCAGAAATTGCTGGCTTCCATTTCTGTAAGAATTCTGTTTATGGTCAGATGGTCAGTGCATAGTCTAACTTTTTGGTTACAGATGACAAAGATTTCCCTTTAAATTCTTTCAATAAGCAATTAATACAACTGACAGTGAAGACAGATGAAGTATCTTCTATATGGGATCAAAGTAACCCAGCATTTGTGTTTTACATAAGAGACCTGAATATTATACTAAGTTATATAGCAATATAAAAGTTATCCTGTATAAAAGTCATTTATACAGGAACTGATTAAATATTAAAATAGTTAATAAGAAATTTGTCATTTGTATAATGTGGTTATTGTCAATAATTATTGAATGTTTCTAAATTATGAGCTTCCTGTTCTTTTTGCTTGTTTGAAACAAGCTTGAGTCTATGGTCTTAGGTGATTGTAAATTAGTCAGAGCTTTCACCTTCTGCTTGCAAGAATGTATGTATAGGCAGAATACATATGCATTTGTATATAATGCATATATGCATTTATAATACACATTGTATTGTACACGTCCATAAAAGCGTCTATTTAGACAGCTTTGTGAAACAGGGGAACAGAGATCAGTAACCATTCCGAAACACCTGAACGTATTTTATATGAACTTCTACTAGTATAAGAAAAATAAATTGAAGAGTAGCAATTAAAAAAACGCTAGATCTTTCTGGCAAAATTGTATGTTTACTTTTCTTGCGTGACTGATCTAGTAGTTCAGTGAGGAGGTTTTTTGATGTTATGTATTGTGAAGCACAAATAATTTAGTCTTTGTAAAATCAATTTTATTTGAATGCAGCATATTTTCTAGACTGATCTCTTCTTGGATTATATGAAATTTTTGTTAAAAATTGTTAGTCTGTCTTCCTGCACCTAAAAGGAGTTATTTGTTGAAAAAACTTATTTTTACAAAAAACAGAACGTACATTTAAAGTTGCTAGCTTACAAAGAAAAAAGTCTTTCCTTTCTGCTTTATAGTTGTCCATACACAGCCTCAAAACCCATATAGGTTGTTTTCTGCAACTTTGTTGGGAGGTACCAGAAGCTAGAATGAGGAATTAGAGAATGTCATTAAGATTTGATAACCCATAGCAAAAAATTTATGCTTGCTTCTGGATAACTGTTTCCAGTTGAGATGGAAATGGAAGTAAAAGTCGGCAAGAAAGTATCTTTTGTTAAGCCTCATAAGGACTTCTGCAAGTGCTTTCACAAACCACACAAAAAAGTAAAGTATGAAAATATAATCAGAATAGCATAATGAAGTACTAAATAAATAAATAAAAACACCCCACGAAAGGATAGTAATATTATAAACTCAGTGTAAGTACTGGTAGTTTAGGGTGGATGCAAAGATGTTCAAATGTTGCATATCTACTTGGAGATACTTCAGAAGCAGCAAAATATCTGCTGGCTGTGTGGCCTGAGACAACATCCTGTTCATTGAAACTATTTTATGAGAGAAAGCTGTGCTGCTATGTTTCTTTTGCAGCGTGTGAAGCTCTCCCAAATTTCATAGAATCATAGTCATCTAGGTTGGAAGGGTCCTTTAAGATCATAGAGTCCAACCATCAACCTAACACTGCGAATACCACTACTGAATCGTGTCCCTAAGCATCATGTCTACCCGTCTTTTAAATACCTCCAGGGATGGTGACCCAACCACATCCCTGGGCAGCCTATTCTAATGTTTGACAACCCTTTCAGTGAAGAATTTTTTCCTCATATCCTATCTAAACCTCCCCTAGCACAACTTGAGGCTGTTTCCTCTTGTCTTTTCACTTATTACTTGGGAGAAGACACCAACCCCCACCTCTCTACAACCTCCTTTCAGGTAGTTGTAGGGAGCGATAAGGTCTCCACTCAGCCGCCTTTTCTCCACACTAAACAGCCCCAGTTCCCTCAGCTGTTCCTCATAAGAGCTGCTTGAGACCCTTCACCAGCTTTGTTGCCCTTCTCTGGACACACTCCAGCCCCTCAATGTCTTTCTTTTAGTGAGGGGCCCAAAACTGAACACAGTATTCGAGGTGTGGCCTCACCAGTGCCGAGTACAGGGAGACGATTGCTTCCCTGGTCCTGCTTACCACACTATTCCTGATAGAAGCCAGGATGCTATTGGCCTTCTTGGTCACCTGGGCACACTGCTGGCTCATATTCAGCCGACTGTCAACCAACACCCACAGGTCCTTTTCTGCGGGACAGCTTTCCAGCCACTCTTCCCCAAGCCTGTAGGACTGCATGGGGTTGTTGTGACCCAAACGCAGGACCTGGCACTTGGCCTTGTTGAACCTCCTACCACTGGCTTTGGCCCATTGGTCCAGCCTGTCCAGATCCCTCTGTATGGCCTTCCTACCCTCAAGCAGATCCACGCTCCAGCCTAACTAATTTCAGAGGACTCAGTGTCTTCAGTCCAGAACACAAGAAATCAAACCTTTCTCTTTAGTTATACATGGAGCAAACTGAAGGATTCCAGAACAAAGATTCATACTTATGCTTCCTGTGCTGGGCCCTTTCTAAGGGAGACTAACATAAACAACAATTGAACCAGAACAAAGTCAGCAAAGGCAACGTTGGCTTCAATGACTGTATAGTGTAGCATGTTTTGATTTTTAAAATATTTTGTGGTCTGGTGTCAGGATTACCAGATGCTGAATCTATAGAACCTGCTTGAACTCCATCAGAAAATTCTTGAGCAAACCATACAGTATCAATATGTCTAGTTCAGTCTTCTGGTGTTGATTACCATCACATTGACGTGGTCAGTGTTTTTGTGCTAAATGCTGTGATATCTCATTACTTTTGGGAACGTCCATCCCTAGATTGGCGTTTTCTCTGCTAAGCATCATCTCTGACTGTAGCTTTTAAGTAATTTCTGTGGTCAAACATCAAGATGCAGTTTTGAATGGCTTTATTGAACCACTAAAAGGAGATGCAAACCTTCCTCAGGCTTGTATGTCTTTTAGTGTGGCAGGACTGAAAGTGTGGGATTTTTCATGGTCATCTAAAAGCAAATTGTATTGTAGGCAACTGGCCGCTACATTTTATTGTTCTAAGCAAAATAAGACAAAGGCATACTTCCAGTCATTTGTTCTATAAAGGTGCTACAGATTTGTGGATGCTAGGGGTATACCTGCTTGTTTTTGAGTGGCTTTTCATGTTTCTTTGGGTCACTTAGATCAGCTAGAGAAACATGGATTGATGCCTTGGTCAGGTTAAGTCTTGGCCTCTTTTGGACTACTCTTTGCAATAGTTGTGGCCTCCCTGAAGCATCTTCAGTACAGCTAGATAAGAGCTTTCTATGTACTGGCATCTAAGCTTTGGCAAGAAGTGAAACAAGAAAATCAACTCCTCTGAAAAACAGGTTAGATTTATGTAGAAAATTATTTATTAGTCTGTGTAAATCTAGGCTTAGTATATTGCATCTTCAAATCGTTCACGTGATTGGGAGGTTGTTTTTTTTTTTTGAACCAGTATCTCAGCTTCACTATTTTATCCATGCCTTTTTCAGTTGTCTCCCCTGTCTCATCCTTCAGGTACGGTAGAAGGCATTTCTGTTATTTTCAACCCCAGCAACTCCTTTTTTATCTGTTCTCAGTTAGTGTTGTATCAGCAGCTGACCTCTTTCCTGTCTGGGCAGATTCAACTGCCTCTCAATTCAGATTCAATTAATCCTCTCCTCTCTTAGGAGAGTTTAAACCCTAAGTAAGAGAAATTAGGGTTGTTGCAGAGATCATATAATTACATGCTAACATTCTTCCCTTCGTAATGAGAGATATTCAGTCCCCAAATCCTAATCATTCTCCTCAAGCTTTATATCCATATGTGGATATGGATAGGGGTAGTAAACTCAGCTAGAATGACTTGCTCCATGGAGTCATTCAGAGTTTCCACGGGGTATCTTCGTTAGGAATCTGGTCTTAGATCACCAGTATTCTTTAGGGCCTATTAATTTACCTCTGAATTGTTCGTTCTTAAAAAAAAATAAAAAATAAAAAAAGTGTGAGGCATATTTTTTTTTAAGATAATTTTCATCTTCAGACAGTTACTCTTTTAGTCTCATCAACTATTAATGACTACAAAGACACAAAAAACATAGGAGCACCTGAAATTGTGTATGAGATCTTACTGGAAAACACAGGATTCTTCTTCATTTTTTAGAAGTTAAATGACTGATGAAAGCAGAGTGGTTCTGATCAACACAGTGTTCTGGAATCCATTAATGCTTTGTGAGCTCTGCATAGTCTGAGGTAGCTCTGTCAAAACATGCTGATGAAAACTACTGTGATCCCTTGAGACAGCGTCATTGTTTGTGACGTCTTTGTGCTGCAGCCGTTAGCAATTGCTGCAAAAAGAGTAACTGCAGAACTTTCCCCATAGGATGAAGAACCAAAAAGATAGATTTTTTTCAGTAGGTATGACTGTTGTGTGTGGTTGTGGTTTTTTTATGCAGGAAAACAAAATGCTAAACTTTGGTGGTTTATTAAAATAGCCTAATCAGTCATTGTAAATGTAGCTTATATCAAAGTATACTTTACCCTCCTTGTTGAGATTCTAGTACCTGTATCTCAGTTGTCACCACTCTGCCTTTATATAACAGTAAAGATAATAGGGACTTTAGTTTTTGATGAAAAGGATCTTCTGGATTCAAAGACAATGAAATACTACATTTTTTAAAGCCATTATTAGCATGTTGCTCCTTGTTTTTTGAGAAGAAAATTATTTAAATTTCAGTCTTTGTTAGGTCCAGCTATAGAAGATTTGACTTACTTTAGTCATAGAATCACAGAATCATAGAATGGTTTAGGTTGGAAGGGACCTTGAAGATCATCGAGTTCCAACCCCCCTGCCATGGGCAGGGACACCTCCCACTAGACCAGGTTGCCCAAGGCCACATCCAACCTGGCCTTAAACACCTCCAGGGATGGGGCCTCAACAGCTTTTCTGGGCAACCCATTCCAGTGCCTTACCACCCTCAAAGTGAAAAATTTCTTCCTAATGTTTAATCAAAACCTGCCCTCTTCCAGTTTGAAGCCATTCCTCCTCGTCCTATCACTACATGCCCTAGTAAAAAGTCCTTCCCCAGCTCTCCTGTAAGCCCCCTTTAGGTACTGGAAGGCCGCAATAAGATCTCCCCGGAGCCTTCTCTTCTCCAGGCTGAACAACTGCAACTCTTTCAGCCTCTCCTCATAGGAGAGGTGCTCCAGCCCTCAGATCATCCTCATGGCTCTCCTATGGACACGCTCCAGCAGGTGCATGTCCTTCTTATGTTGGGGACTCCAGAGCTGGATGCAGTACTCCAGGCAAGGTCTCACAAGAGTGGAGTAGAGGGGCAGAATCACCTCCTTTGACCTGCTGGCCACACTTCTTTTGATGCAGCCCAGGATGTGGTTGGCCTTCTGGGCTGCAGTCCCACATTGCTGGCTCATGTTGAGCTTCTCATTGATCAGCACCCCCAAGTCCATCTCCTCAGGGCTGCTCTTCAGCCATTCCCCGCCCAGCCTGTATTTGTGCTTGGGATTGCCCCAACCTAGATGTAGTCTTGCATAGTAGTCTTCCATAGGCTCTCTTGTTAAGTATGTGAGAGAGAATTCTATAGGCTGTGATTTCTAAATGACAAGTCAGGGTAATTGCATTAGATTTCCATTCTGAATTGATCCTCAGAGGAGCCTATTTTTGTCTGTAAGAAGAACATAGATTCTTGAAGCTCAGTTCGATCTTTTTAAATATGGACCAAATCTTCTGCCTCAAAGATCACTCAATTAGATCTAGATTCTGCCTGTGGTCTGCTGTCATGTATTAGTATGGCCAATTTAAAAATATTGCATTCGGAAAAGTGGTTTTTAGAATAATACAAAAAAGATGTTTACCTTTTTATGTCCTTACTTGATTTTTCAAGGAGGCTTGTTTCAGAATTAGAGTGGAACAGTGGGTCTTTTGTGTTATGCAGGAAGAACAATTGCAGATCAAAACCTCTTTCTTCTGTCCCCCAAACCAGTTTGGAGCAAGTTCCGAAGGCATATCCTGTAAGCAGTGTAAGTGCATGTGAGTGTGCGTGTATGTGTGTGAATATTACGACATTTGATTAGGATTTGAAAGGCTGTTTTTTCCATTAATGAAGAAGGTACTTGTATATTGGTATAAGATATGCAACCTTCATCTCTAATGGAAGCACTGTCAGAATTTTTATTATCTTGGTTTCTTCTTTTCAAAGAAAATGCAGGCTGTTCCTTTGCCATTTCAATGTACAATAATTGAAAGTCTCTCCCATTATCATAGAAATTCAAAAAAGTCCTCTTTATTGTTGCCATTAAGAATGGAATTGCCAACTGTGTTTTTCATAGATTTATTAAACAGAAGTATGGTTGATGAAGTTGAAAATTTCTGACACTAGTCTTGCAAAGACGTCAGCTGTCCAAGGTTTTCACTCTTGAATTTTTAACTTCTAACACAAGTCAAGCATGACTACTGTTAACTCTTAAGAAAGTTTTTCTTTTAAACTCCTCTGAAGCATCTCTGGATTGGGATAGAATATGATCCAGTAACACTAGTTACATTAGAAGATCTAAAAAAGTCTGATGCTTTTTGGAATTTTTGACCTTTTTGGCATAAACCTTTCAGAGTAGGGATTAGATAACCTCTCATGGTGGTTACCTACCAAAACAGTTTTAATCACATGAATTTTTTTAGTCAGTGTTCTTATGCAGTTTAGAAGCCATTTTGATTACCTTCCTTCTGTACATTATTTCTTCAAGGGAAAAGAGCCATCCTGTAGGAATTTAGGTGTTTTATGAGCGTACTGCAGTCGTTTAGGGAATTTTAAAACTCTTTCATTTAGTTTGTATATGATTACACAGTCTTTAATTAAAATTCTCTTTATTTTGGAAGTGTGGATTACATTTGCATGAGGTAATTGCCGGTCTCTTAAAAACTTCAATGTTAATACAGCCACGCTACCATAATTTAAGAAAATCAACTTTTTCACTGAGTTGGCTCAACACAACCCTAGTCTCTAACTCTGAACATAACCTCTGCATGAGAATATGGGCTTTTAGAACAATACTGACTGTACTGTACAATGAACTGTCCTAAATTTCTTTTGTCTACTTTTCCAGTTCAATGAAAAATCACTGAGCCAGTTTCCACCTTTATAGAGATTTTCAGGGAGTGTCCAGATGGCAGCTAAATAATTTAGTGTTAAAAGACAAAAATTAAAATAACTACTCATCATTTTGCATGGACATTCTTTTGGAAAAGACAATGTCCTGTGAAAACCCTCTATTTATGTATTAACCACATTTGTTTTGATAAATTCTTACGTGTGTCTTCCTCTCTCAAACTTGATTAAAAGATTTTCAAAGATCCTGATAGGCACTTAGATAAATACTTTCAAATGGTGGAAATCAGTTTAGTGCTTGAGTTTCAAAAAATTGCGTAGCAGTTGAGCTGTCACTTCTCCCATTAACTCAAGCACTGAACTGAAATACTCGACTGCTAGGTCAAGCGTGTGGATGCCTTCCAACAAAAAGGGAAACGTACAATGTTCTCACTTGGTTTTAGATTTCCTGAATTATGTGGGTTTTTTAGTCTTTTTAACAAAGTTACTGTTTGTTATCATAGTATGGTATATTTATATTTCAATACTCACAATACTAACACAGTAAACATCTAGCTAGTTACAAATTTTAAGTTTATTTCTGCTTTTTGCTATCCAGAGCTCCAGCTCTATACAACCTTTGTCATTTTACACAAGTATTTGTTAAATTCTTTGTGGACGAAATTCCAGTAAGCATGTTAGTGAAGATTAGTGAGACTGTTTATTCTGTTTATTCTCACAAAATAAATACACTGTTACTCTTCTGTAAAATAAATTGCTTTTTGCTAGCCCCGTGTGGTTTATTAACCAGGATTAAAAATAGCAATATTAGGTTTAATTACCAGTTTCTTCTCTTCATAAAAATGCATAAGAATATAAATTACAAATGTAATTTTTTTTTTTATATAGTAGTCCTTTGCAATGCAAAATTAATTTTGTTACTGTTTGAGTTGGCTACTCTAACTGCAAATCCGTGTTTAGCTGTTGTAGTGAAATTTCTTTTCCCCTTTGCCCTACCCATCAACATAGTATTACCAAAACTCACCCTTTTAACAACTTTTTCTGGACTCATTCAGTGTAAATTAATTTCTGTAAATGTTTTAAAGAACTAATAAAAAAAATAATCATGACTTAATGTCAGCATGTTAGCTTAAAATGGTTGGAAGAAGAGGTAATTGTCTTTGTGATATCTTTTTCTTCATTATTTTTCTGACATAACAAGCGTCAGACTGTGGTTGGGGATTCTGTCATCTTCCTTCTCCTCCTCACGCATGACAGAGCTCGCACTGCAGTCTCCTGTGTTAGTTTTCCTGCCAGCAAGACTTGGTCCAGAGTTTTCTAGCTTTCTCCATTGTCACTCTCACCACAGATTGTTATGCCTTACTTCTGCTGCTACAACTGTTTGTACAGCTATCCGCTAAAATGGTTTAGTGGAACTATTCTGTCTAAAATCAGCAAAACCACCTGTGGGTGCATGGAGTTGTGTGCAGGAATGGGTGACTAGGGTGAAGCTTCAGTGCTGTTAAACTGAGCTACTGCAAAGGAAATGGTGACATGTGGTCTTAAAACAGGTAATCCCATGGGTAGCAGTACTCGTTACTCTCTAAATACACTTCCTCGCTTGGATTAGTGTGAAAAGAATGTTATATCACTGTTCTTTAAATCCTGTTTATCATGACAACAACAGCTGTTTTGGTATAGTATTTATTTATTAAAAAATGCTCATTGTTGCTATCTGAAATTCTTAATATGGCTCATCTCAGTATGGGCTCCCTCCATGTGTAAAAGCTTGCTTGTATCCTTTGTTTAAACGTGTAAGGTGGTAGTGTGCTCGGTTGACATAGCCTCAAACTTGCAGAACCGAGGAATCAGGAACAGTTTTTTGCTAATGATTTGTCATTGAGAGTTCTCACTAACTTCCTGGCTAACACCCTGTTAAGGGGGGAGATACAATTTCCTACATACTGACAAGATGTCAGCGTCTGACTTATCTATGTGGTACCTGCAGACTCAAAAGTTCCATGGCAAGAACTGAATAAGAACATTATGGTCATCATAAAATACAGAATTTCCCAAAGGAAATGCTCCTATTGCTTAATTTTAAGTGAATAATTTTTATCTTGTAATAGCATAGGTGGATTTATAGCATGTTTTTTTGAAATAGCCCTTAAAACTTCATTTACTTTTCTTAGCATTATTTTGGCATGGTGTAGGTTTTTTGTTGTGTGGGGGTTGTTGGGGTTTTTTTCTTTTCTTTTTTTTTCTTTCTTTCCTGTCTACATACGCTGACAAATATGGTAAGATATTGTAGTTTAATTATACTTAATTTTCATTTCATATCAAAACCATGTAACAAATTCTGAAGTAATCCTTGGAGGATATAAAGATAATATGGGATTCTCTTTCCGTTTACACTGAATATATTCTCAGTAGAGCTATTAAAATTTAATTTAAGTTAGGAATGGTGTTAGGAATGCAAAAGCGCAATGCACGCTTTGAATTGTTCCCCCATAAAAACATGAATAAACATGCAGGAATTCAAATAACTTTAGTTTCTCACATACTGACATTTTGTTAGGTAATGTAGTTCCACATTTTGTATGTTACCTCTAATGATTTAATGGGTTTTTACTTTTTGCAGTTTTGGCAGAATTAATTGAAAAGTTCGTGTCACATCTTTCTGAAAGCCGATCGGATTGTTATTTCAGCACGGGAAACTATAAAGGTCAGTTTCCTAATAATTTATTGCCATACAGCCTCTTCATATTTTAATTACTTTCCTTTTAAATGTATCTGTAGCATTTGGCGGTTTGTTTAATATGTTCTTTAACAACTCAGAAATTCATTACTTAACTGGTGGGAAATAACCTCACCTTAGAGCAAAAGATGATGTGCTTGAGTAAACAGTACAGGTAATTATTGGTGATGGGCTTTCACATTTCTGCATGTGTAATGGAAAGATGGAGATGCAGAACAGGTTGGGGTATGATTCAAAGTATTTGTTGACACCTATTATAGAATGATTTGCAAAGCTGGTGGCATAAACATTTAAGATGGTGTAAGCAATCTGGCTCACCTTTTGAAAGCCTCGTAATATATAATCAACTCAAAGGTATGCAATTTATATTGCATTAAAGGATATGTATTAAAGAACTGCTATTGTTGACAGAGTAATCTGAGTGTTAGTTTTGTATAGAAGTCATGCTTACAGCCAAGCATAAAGGATGAATGATAAAGTTAATTTATTCTGAGTGTAAAGTAATACCTTTTAATATTTTGAAGAATTTGCAAAATTCGATTTAGAAGCATTGTTAATATCTGCTGGAAAATGCACTTTCATTCTTTACTATCTGTCCAGGACTTTTCTCTTAGGTTGTAGTTCAGTCATTTAGAGCACTTATTCTGCCACTAATTCTGGAGAACCAAGCCTGCTTTGTGGAGAGTCTGTTATTTATACTCATACTTTATTTTCACATCCATAGGATGCAAGTGTAGTGTCCCTGGAGACTTCAGACTTGCCTTTGAAGTTTCAAAGCATAAAACCTTTTTAGTAATTTAGCGGATCTCTTTCTTTTATGTAGTGGCCTTTACCTTCTGAAAGCATGCTAACAGAATACTCTTAATTTTATTTGAGAAACCCTCTCTTTGCTTAATGAAGAGAGTTGCTGAAGTGACAGTTCATTCTGTCACTATTTTATTTTTCCTTAAAAGATCCTTTTTTTGTTGTCCTGCATTACTTTGTCACTTACTTTTCAACTTCTCTGGAGGCATAATGAGCAACAAAGATCTTTTTGTGGACTCATAAGACTTGCTATTTACATATTTCTGACATTTCCCAATTCAAATGATGATTTTGGTGGTTAAAAGCCCATATAATGTCTTTGTGATGTAAATGATTTATTTGAAACCTAGACTGCCCCTCTGGCTCCTCTCTCTACATCTCTCTTTTTAGGTCACAGTTCGAAGTATCATGCTTTCTCCAATGATATGGAAGGCCCAGGAGTAGTTTTCTTTTCTGTCATGGGGAATGCCTATCTCGCATATCTTTGGAGAACAGTATAGCCCGCAGACATAAGTTTTCAAGGTTATCTTAGTGTTTCCTGTTAGAAAAACAGGAAAACCCGCTTGGTTTGAAGAAGTTAGGAAACTAACTAGAGGAGGAACCAACATCTAACTGTGCAACCTCCAAGTGGATGTCTTGCCCAGCAAAGACAACATCCTACTGTTTCTTAATCATAACAGCTAAGTGCTTCCATCCAGTGTGGAAGAACTCTAATGAAGGGAAGCAGTAGTCCATACTCTGTTCACTTAGGTGTCACGTACCTCAGTTTCAATCCACTCTTCTCAACCCTTTGTTCAAAGCTAGGATTTAAAACACATTCAGGAAGGTTGAACCTGGATCTTCTACGTTATTGATGTGTGATTTCACCATGAACCATTGATTAGGTGGAGGTGGCAACAAAACTACATTATTTATCTAAAATGTAATGCTAACCTAGAAGAAACACCAGGTTTGAAAATCCTGTGAGGATTGCATGCATTGCGTTATTTTTTTAGAACAGAAAATCCCGAAGAAAAGGTACAGAAACAAAACAAAGATAACATACTAAAAGCCTCAATTCTTGGTTTTCTTGAGCTTGACAGATTTTCTTCCTGTGTTAAAACAACCAAGTCTGTATGACGCTCCTTTTTGTATTTCTGATTATTTTTTTCATTCAGTCTTATACAGGCACTATTGGACATTAAGTCTGGATAAGTTTGCCTGTTCAGTTCTCAAATAAAAGTTCCGAAATTTAAAGGGTTAGCTGACGAACAATTTTAATTTGCAAATGCTTTTGATATTCCATGTGTTTTAATGAAGACAAGCTTGGAAACGGAAGAGTGACAAGCCTTCTCAAGGATGGTCAGTAGTCTGGTGGTAAGAAACTGATGTGAAATGTAGGCAAGGGGCTGGTGTTGTCTTACAGCTTTTTTTCCTTGTCAGCAACACCATTATCACAGACGCTTTTTGTGAAGAGTTCTCCAGTCCAGGAAAGTGTGTTGCTCAGGCAAACAGCACATGTTTCATCAAGGGTTTAAGTTTTATAGGAAAATAGTTGCTAAAATTTCATAGCACCTTTTTCAAACACATGTAGCAATGTTTAGACCAATAAATTCATGCTGATTGACATGAAAGTGAAACAAAAGTCTGGCTCTACATTTGAATCTATGATCGTACTCCACTCTGGAACAATAAAAGGGCTTGATTGTATAGCTACATTTATGCTCATTTCAGGTTCTTTTTTACATCATAAAACATACAGTGTGGCATTCCTGTGAAGACAGGGAATGCACTTTGAGAACCCTAGTCTGTATTACGCTTCCTATGTTTTTAGGGAAGGGACAAACAAAACATGCTCAAATCTTTGTAGAATCATAGAATCATCAAATCGTGGTTGGAAGAGACTTTAAAGATCATCGAGTCCAACCGTTAACCTAACACTGCCACGTCTACCACTAAACTGTGACCTCAGCACCACATCTACATGTCTTTTAAATACCTCCAGGGATGGTGATTCCACCACTGCCCTGGGCAGCCTGTTCCAATGCTTGACAACCCTTTCTGTAAAGAAGTTTTTCCTAATATCCAATATAAACCTCCCCCGGTGCAACTTGAGGCCATTTCCTCGTCTTGTCGCTTGTTACTTGGAAGAAGAGACCAACCCCCACCTCTCTACAACCTTCTTTCAGATAGTTGTAGACAACAATAAGGTCTCCACTCAGCCTCCTTTTATCCAGACTAAACAACCCCAGTTCCCTGAGCCGCTCCTCATAAGACTTGTTCTCTAGACCCTTCACCAGCTTTGTTGCTCTTCTCTGGACACGCTCCAGCACCTCAATGTCTTTCTTGTAGTGAGGGGCTCAAAACTGAACACAGTATTCGAGGTGCAGCCTCACCAGTGCCGAGTACAGGGGGACGATCACTTCCCTAGTCCTGCTGGGGACTTTATTTGCTTAAAATTTTTGTTTACTTAAAATTAGGTTTCTCCTTCTCTAACTGATTGAATAATGATTGATCAGATTTGTATACATTTCCCAGGATTGTTTGCTGATGTGTATGAAGGGTTGGAATTTCTCCAAGGAGAACACTTAATTATTGAATGCCTTGTTATTTCAGAGTATCTTTTCCATATACGCATGTGTAAGTGCTATCTAAGCTAAATCCTAAAACTGAGGTTACAGTAGAGACATTTTTCTGAATTAGTAAAGCTAATGAGTTGTTAGAAGGTAAACTATATTCCAGATGCATCTTTCCAGCAGCATGTTTAAGTAAGCCAAACATGCACTTGGCAATTTCGTGCATTCCCTTTAATAAATTTGGGTCTGAGGAACTGAAAACCAGTTTCTAACAGTTGTTTAATTTTAATGAAGAGAAGTCACAATTTTCATGAAGGTGGATTCAGTACAATGCAGAGATATTCAGTGTTTATCATTTTTCTTGAAATGAGAAATTGATTATCTTAAAAAATGACAGCTTTCTAAGCCCGTAGGTAGTTGTAATTAGAATAACACAGTCATCCATCTGCTGTGGAATCCCTTGGGATTTCAGTCTATTATAAAATTTGCAAATATGGAAAAATCAAATTAGTTTGGGTTGTTATCATTTTCAAGATAAGAGAGAAGGAAAAATATCTGATAAACCACTATACAGTTGCAGTGTTTAATTATAAACAGTAACACAAATCTTAGTTGAAGTTTACTTTCTGCTAGCAGCAATGATACTGCTGTTATGTGGATTCAGATGAGTAAAATAACATATAATGTGTATGTTAAATGTTAATGAACTGTCGGTTCTCTTTCCCAGAATTAATACTTTCTAGTTCGCTTTTATTTTTCTTCTTAAAAAAACATAACCATCGAAAACCAAATCATTGATGTCTAGCTGTAACAGGCAATAGGATGGCAAGAAACTGAAATTTGCTATAGTAGTAAAAGAGGCATTATTCACTAGGGCTATGAAGTTCCTGAAACAGCCACTTGCTCTTCCTATTGTTAGTAAATTCCAGTTCATTGCAACATAAATGCTTTGTGGAAATGTATTAGTTTTCTCAAGGTTCCAACAAACCCATTTCTGAAAGAATTCTATTTACAGAGTCATTTAATATATTAGTATCTGGACCTCTTAATTATCTCCACTGTGTGTTGCAGACCGTCCAAACTTGGGAATACTACAACCTTTCAGGATTAACTGTTTTTTTTTGGTAGCTCTGGTTGTGCAGATGACCTCACAGTTGACTTCTGTATTTCCACTGAACTTTGTCTCTGAAAGAGCTCTGCCATGTACTGCCAAAGGGACAGAACGTCAGGGATTTCAGATCTTGGCCATAAAACTCCAATGTCCCGGTGTGTTCCTTCTCTAGATGAGGCTTAGTTCTCTGGCTGAACAAAATCTCATAGGAACTTTCTACTATTTAATGAGCTCTTAATCTTCTAAGGGTCAGGTGGATTAGGTAATGAACTGAGAAACTTTAAAAACACCAATGGGAAGCTATCAGTATAGAGCTGAACAGAAGGAGCAGCAAATGAGAAATACAGGCCCACAACCCCAAATTGGGCTGAAAGGGAAGGAGAAAGAAAGGCATCCTCCCCTTCTTCCTGCATCATCTGATGAATGCACTTCTTTAAGGATGGGCGCCCACTTTAAAGTCGCTGTTAGCAAAAAGCATTTTGCCCTTTGCCAGTTTATATGCAACGGGCGTGAAAACATGGTATTTCTGGCAGACCCTTCACCAGCTTTGTTGCCCTTCTCTGGACACACTCCAGCCCCTCAATGTCTTTCTTGTAGTGAGGGGCCCAAAACTGAACACAGTATTCGAGGTGTGGCCTCACCAGTGCCGAGTACAGGGGGACAATCAGTTCCCTAGTTCTAGTGACCACACTATTCCTGATAGAAGCCAGGATGCTATTGGCCTTCTTGGCCACCTGGGCACACTGCTGGCTTATATTCAGCCGACTGTCAACCAACACCCCCAGGTCCTTTTTTGAGGGGCAGCTTTCCAGCCACTCTTCCCCAAGCCTGTAGGACTGCATGGGGTTGTTGTGACCCAAGCGCAGGACCTGGCACTTGGCCTTATTGAACCCTCATACCATGGCCTCAGCCCACTGGTCCCACCTGTCCAGATCCCTCTGTAGGGCCTTCCTACCCTCAAGCAGATCAACACTCCTGCCCAACTTGGTGTCATCTGCAAACTTAACTGAGGGTGCACTCAATCCCATTGTCCAGGGCTTGATAAAGGTAGTAAAGAGAACAGGCCCCAGTTCTCAATCCTGGGGAATACCACTTGTGACTGGCCGCCAGCTGGATGTAACTCCATTCACCACAACTATTTGAGCCTGGCCATCCAGCCAGTTTTTTACCCAGTGAAGAGTACGGCCATCCAAGCCATGAGCAGCCAGTTTCTCCAGGAGAATGCTATGGGAAATGGTGTCAAAGGCTTTACTAAAGTCTAGATAGACAACATCCACAGCGTTTCCCTCATCCATTAAGAGGGTCACCTTGCCATAGAAGATCAGGTTTGTCAAGCAGGACCTGCCTTTCATGAACCCATGCGGACTGGGCCTCATCACCTGGTTGTCCTGTATGTGCCACGCGATGGCACTCAAGATGATCTGTTCCATAACCTTCCCCAGCACCAAAGCCAGACTGACAGGCCTGTAGTTACCTGGATCCTCCTTCCGGCCCTTCTTGTAGATGGGCGTCACATTTGCTAACCTCCAGTCCACTGGGACCTCCGTGGTTAGCCAGGGCTGCTGATAAATGATGGAGCACTTCTGCCAGCTCCCTCCGTACCTCAGGTGGATCCCATCCGGCCCCATAGACTTTTGTGTGTCAAATGCTGTAGCAGGTCGCTAACCATTTCCCTTTGGATTATGGGGCTTCATTCTGTTCCTCGTCCCTGTCTTCCAGCTCAGGGGGGTGCGTACCCCAAGAACAATGGGTGTTACTACAAAAGACTGAGGCAAAGAAGGCATTAAGTACCTCAGACTTTTCCTCATCCTTAGTCACTGTGTTTCCCGCTGCGTCTGATAAAGGATGGAGATTCTCCTTAGCCCGCCTTTTGTTGCTAACATATTTAAAGAAACTTTTTCTATAAGTTGAAACATATAATATATTGATAGAAACATTTTTTATACGATAAGCAATAGCACTGAAGGATGCTTTACCTAGGAATCCCAGGTTAAGGCTAACTGAGCCAGGTGGGACAAGTTGCTCAGTGAGCCCTCTGCCTTTTTCTGCCCTGCTCCCTACCCTCACTGCTCCCCACTGCTCAAGCAACAGGGATCCTAATTATCTTACTCGTTGGCTCATTGTAGAACACTGAGTTTGATTTAGAGGTAGAAAGGTTGGAAACAAGAGGAAGATTACCAAATGATAAAAATGGATACTTCTTTATTGTAGAAAAAGATAACATTCTACAATTTTTCACGTGTAGTGTTTTGGGGGTTTTTTGTTTAAAGTTATCACTGGCAATTAATATTTTGCAATACTTGGTGTTTCAATGGAAGCATTTTGTCTTTTGAATGAACAAGATTGTATTAAATAGTGAATTTAAAAAAATATTTGAGAGCAGGCATACCAATGTTTCTTATGATTAGCTTATCTGAACTATGTATGGTAGGTTGCTAATACAAAGAGCATGGCTAAAAAATAAAGCAAATATCATTTACACTTAAAAATGGTCCATATTTACTGCTGTGGGATTTTTTATGCATTTTAGAATGAGAGATAAAGTCAACTTTCTATAATTTTTTTTTAATTGTAAATCAGCTCCTAGTGAATTCTGATATCCTTCAAGTCACTAATTTCATTTTGGCTTAATTTCTATCGTACATTCTTTTATATTTTTAAAGAAAGAAGTGTAAAATCCTTGTTTAACATAGAATTTTTGTTTTGTCAGATAAATAGAAAGGAAGTTTCCAAAGCACGTTGTTCATTCCATTAAATAATAGCCACAGTGTGGTATCATGTTGTTATCTAATTCACAGTTCAGAGAGGTGTTCTGTCCTTTGTTTGAGGATAAACGGCATTCTTATTTAGAAAATTGATCTGTCAATGACTTTTGTTATGAAGCCCATTGTGTTTCAAGACAGTTACTTATATAAGGTGTATTGATAAATATCTGTCAAATAAGTTTTGTAGAAAATTTGATCCAGTGTATTAAATCAGAGATATCATGAGCATCATTACAATACTACAGTCACAACATACTCCTACAAGCTTACTGGTCAACTTTTTATCTGTGGATTGCAATATGCAAGATTTCAGTATTCCACTTATTGTTAATAACAGTTTTCAAAGCTTAATGGAGCATTGAAGGTTTCTAGGTCCAGTTTTTAATCAGTGGGAAGTGGTCCTTTGTGTATTCTAAATGGCTTTATAGTTTTCTAAAGCCTGGTCTTCCCAGTCTATTAATTGGTAAACAAAATGGAAAATCAAAACTTTTGACCCAGGACAAAGAACCACAGTTTGTCTGTTCCCATTGTGAGTTGTGGATTGGCAGCAACTTGACTACATAGTGTACGGAGCCATGATTATATCAAATACACTGGTGTACAAAAGCAAGTTTTTGTCTTGATGAGGTACTATGTAATATAGAATTATTATTCAATCCAAACTCTATGTTATCTTCTTTCACAATACAGGGGAAAATATCAAAAGGAAAACTGATAAGGAGAAAACCCTTTTCAGCAACTAAGAAATTATTACAACAGAAAACAAAAGGCAATGAGAATCAATGAAATCAGTTGTGTTCTTTTAACATTAATGGGAAATAAGTATTCAGTACTTGCTGTAAACTGTTACACAATGGAAACTGGGCTCAGATTGTGGGTTGTGATACAGCTGTTCTTCATTACACCCTTGCTGGACTGGGGTACCAGCTCCTGTGTTGCCATCCACAGGAGGATGCACCTCAAAATGGAGGCAGGGCTTCCTTGTGGCTTACAGGTTGTGATACTGCTTGCCTCTCCCCTGCCATGAAGTATGGTTATGCCAGGACTAAATTAGCCATTGATCGTAGCCAACTCATTCAAACGCCCCCTGATTTGTCTTCCATCATGATTTCTAGGATATAAGTATGCCTCTTGCCTTCACAATTGCAAACAGGAACCTGAAAATTAATTGACTGTTGGTATGGTAATTGCAACTTGAATAAAAAGGTAACTTGGAACAGGAGCTGTGAAAAGATGTGAGCTGTTTCACTCATCTCCGTGGGTTTCTAACAGAAATGCCTTGTGATTTTTATATGTATTCTTCCAAATATTGTGTTGCTGTGTACTGTGCAAAATATATTTGAACTTCTGTTCTTTGGGTTAAAAAAATTCTCTGATCTGGGATTGCTGTTTCAATCCCATCAGATTGTTGAGTAAATTTGTTTTGCTCAAAGACCAGTTGATTTTTCTTTTGTATAAATGTATTTGTCAAAAGTACAAGGTTAATTTCTCATGACCCTAACGCTTAGATCATTGTCCTCTATTAAAGTTATAATAGAGTGGGGTTTTTTTCTTACCATACTTCTTGTGCTGAATTTTATTGCTTCATTTTCAAGTGTAATTTTGCTGTATTGTTTTCTTCAAGAAAATATCAACCTACATCATCTCATCTGAGCAGAGTGCTTCTTAATTTTTTTTTTCTTTAAATTTTGTTCCTAACCAGAGGCATTTCTTCCCTTACCCAGTAAATATTTAATCTTTCATACCTTAGTCCTTGTTTGCTTACAAGCAACATCGAGTGCTTACCTAAATGGGTAGCTAGGGAATCCTTCAGTTTTGAGTTCTCTATCTGTCTGAGAAGGGTATAGAAAATATACATACCAAGTTACCTTGTGATCTGCTTTGTCAGATTTTTACATTTATTACTTACATGAATATATTTTAACTTCTGCTGCCATTTTTAACAAAGTATGTTGGTTTTTTATTTATTTAACTGTTTTCTGTGTTGATTATTTTTAATTAGCACTTTGTCTGAAAGAAGTATGTGAAAGGTTTAAGCCCTCGGCAGTGTAACTCACATTATTATTGGACTGTAGTTTTCTGAGGTAGAGTTATTTTAGATGATATATGTACACGAGAGAAACAATGCCCAATTTTTAATTCATCTTAGATTTTAAAATTTTGAGAAAATATTACAACAGAGGTTGCTTTAATTCATGATTTATTAATTTGTCTAACTTGGATTTTTAATGTAAACAAATGCAGAAAATGGGGCATATATTACTGTGTGAAAGAACAGTGCATAGAAATACAGGATTTTTTAAATCCATCAGTTATAATGTTTTCTGATGTTCATATCGAAATAGATTTTTTTGTTAATAAGGTTGGGTTTACAGCTAGGAGACTTTGAGGCCACTGGAATGGAAGAAAGTAGATCAGAAAATGCTGTTTTGTCTCATTTCTTGGCCAGAAGGGATAAAGCTCCACTAAGAAATGGGTCTGAAAAAGGTGTTTTGTTTTCATTGTGCTGTAAAGCTAATTATAACCATACTAAAAATGAAAGTTTTCTTATAAAGAAAGTGATTTTAATTAAAAAAACAAAAGTGTATGAGGAATGCAGGTTCTTCCTGCATTCTTTGCAAAGACTACTAAATTTATTTCAAATAGGAAACATTTCATAGAATCATAGAATTAGTGAGGTTGGAAGGGACCNAGTTTCTTCAAAATTGGTGTTCATACATAAAAGAAGCTTTACATTAGGACTCAGTTAAAACCATATTTATCATAATATTTTATTATATTTTTCCTTTTGTTTTAGCCACGGGTGCAGATGTGAAGAATGAAAGCCTTCCATCTGTGCAACAGCTTGGTGTTGAAATGACTGTCAGGTAGATAGTATTAAAGTACTTCCCTAGTGTATTTCTAGAATTTGTTTGATTTTCATGGAATAACTTTAATGATATTTAATCCATAAACTCAGTGCTTTATACCATTTAAATCTAAAGATCATCTTTAAGAAGATGAATTCTAACTTTGAAAATGAAAAAGGTATTAGTACATAATTAAATTATCTTTACAGATTATATAGGTTATTATCCTTTATTGTTGTAAGGCTTAATTGTAACTTGTTAGTAAGATTTACCGTAAAATTACATTATCCTGAGTTATGTGTCTTTTTTTCCTCACATTACTTCTCTAAATGGTTCTGTTTAGCTAAGCTTAGTTATATGCCATTTAAACATTTTATTTGGCTGGTAATTTGCAGAGCCGTGATGAAGGAAAAGCTAATGTGTCTGTACTTCCACAGATTGTTATCTTTAGTATTAATATTTGAATTCTGATGCTAATAATTACACGTAAAATATACTTAGATGGAATTCTAAATAATGTATGTGAAGAAAATGAGTCGCGTGTGTTAGAGTACTTGCTCTTCCCCACCACAGTCTCTGAAACTTAACTAAAAGGAATTTAGCTGAGGAATTGTAGCACTGAGTAGCAAATGTTTGGTGTGCATCCTTCCTCGATAAAGCATAGTAGGTTTTATTAAACCATTTATGTGTGTATCTGCAACATAGTGTAGTTCATAGTTGATGAACAACACTGTGACAGCTTAACTTTCACAGGCCTATTAAATATAAGTTCTTGCTTTTTAGGAATTAAAAAAAAAACGCTTAACCTTTAAACAGTTGGTTTTTAACTTTTTGTGCTAGATATGGAAAATATCTAAACTTGCTAAAGGAACATGCTGAAGATGGACTGTGCTTTGTGTTAATGAATTGTGAGAAATTTCTGAAACAACAGCAAAGAACTGTGGTATCCCCACTTTGTATCCTTTATTGATGGCATAAATTACATTGCCTAAAAATACCAGTGGAATTTGAACTCTTGGTTTGGGTTTTTGATGGTGGTGTAGATGTGTAATATGTACTGGAAAAAAAAAGTGGCACTTTTATTTTGAAATTTTGTCAAGTTAAAATGTACACCCAATGCACTCAAGAAAACCTTCACCCGTTTGTCCCCATGTTTTGCTAAAATTGTAAGTCTCATTCATTTCTGTGATAAACTGTTTTGGAGTAGGATCACATCTTTCTGTATGTGATAAAGAGTCTGGAGCAATGCCACTTTCAGCATTAATGAGTATTTTTGGTACTTCCACAATACCACATTGTTAATGGTATTGCCCATGTAATTATATGTGGCTGTAATTTGATCAACAGGAATGTTTTGACTTCTGACTCCTTTAGATCTACTGTTTAACTTTTTTTTTTTTTTTAAATAAAACAGATACGGCTTTCCAACAAGCTTTGCAATATTCTTCAGGTATTGTGCTTACATATCACTATTAAAAAACACTTCAGGTATATTAATCAGGATATGCTTAATCTCTTTTTTTTTTTTTAAGCTTTTCTTTTACTTTGTTTTCTTTTCCATAATATTTACAGCTTATGTTTTCTTCCTCCACCATTCTCCTTTCTTGTCCTATAGATGCACTTGTTTTGGTGCAGGTTTTTTTGCATTTACTTGTTTTTTGTTTGCTTTGGTTAATTTGGCGTGACTACTTATGGACTGGAAAAAAAGTAGTGTGTAGGGGAAAAAAGCTTAAATGGTTTCTCTTAAATCAGTTTGAGAAGCAGCTGTGCCTCAAGAAGCTACCCTCTGTGCAGCTATATTCCCCTTGTCCCATCTCTAACAAACCGGCTCTTGCCTCTGGGTGCGTGGGCCTGAGGAGGAGGAGGGCTGCAGTTCCTGCCAGGCAGTGAGGAGGAGATCTCTGCCCAAGTTCCTTAACCTTCTCACGCAGGCTGCTTGCAGGAGCGCTATGCTGGCTACGACTGGTTTGCGTCTTCTGTCTTCCTCATAATGTCAGGGGACGCGGAGAAGACACTGACGTTTCTTCAGCGATTTTCACGTCTTCTTGTTTCAGCATTTCTCTGGCTACCAAGACTGCATATATCTGTAAGAATTTAAAAGCTATTTCTTTCTGAAAGGCAACTTTGAAAGTTTCTAAAGGAGACTTTATCCATTTCCCTAGTTTTGGGTGGGTTTTTTGAATGCATTAAGTTTTCATTAAAGCCCTCTAACTGAATACGTGACCCTGAAAAATTTTCTCAGAAAAAATATAGATTTGACAGTTACTCAAATGGATGTTTAAAAGTAGTGAAATAACAGGTGGACTGATAGTAAAGGCAATGTTACTGTTTTTTAAACCTGGCAGTAAAATAAACTTTGTTAGTCACATTAATTCTGTGTGAAGGCTGTGATACTGTTGAATGACTTTTTTTTTAATTATTATAGTGTGCAAGTCCATCCCTTTGGGTTTTTTTTCCTTTTTTTTTTTTAGTAAAACTATCAGCTTTAAAATTTACTAAATATGTAAATACTGAATGCTTGGCAGTTTTAAATGGTTAGTGTTGTGGATCAAGTTTGTAGTATAAGAAACTTCATTTCCACCTCTATTAGATGGGATTCCATCTATTTAAAATAAACCCCTTTGAGTCTGACTTTTTACTTTGTCACGTTGTTTTGAATCTTTTGAATATAAACAACTGTAGTCTGTACTAGAGATCTCTGGGGTATAAGAAGCATGGATTAGATTCCATACCTGTTCTGCAGGCAAGCCTCTGTATTAATATGAATTGGTCTGTCTTGTCACCACAAGTGGTGACACTCACAGCACTGAGTCCAGCCCTGAAGTTGTTCCAGCACGATGAAATGTTGCTCCATTGTGTGAATATAATTGTGCTGAACACCATCAGTGCTGAGAACTTGAGTCATCTTCCATACAACAAGTAGTCAGCATCACAGGCACTTGCTACAGTGCAACAGTGTTCATTCTCAGTACTGAAATGATTTCTGTTTCATAATGTATCTTGAAAACACAAAGAGAAAATTCAACAGTTAACCTATTTGCATAACTTCCACAATGTAAACTAAAATAAAATGTCAAAACATGAATGAAGAATTATCCAGCCATTGGATTGTGATGCTGCCTACCTCAGGAAGGAGGAAAATTCCAAAGGATGTACCTTGACCTTCTAGCACAAGACCAAAGATTCATTAGCTAGAACCCAAGCACTGACATCCAGGGCTTTCTATACTGATAAAACCTCTGTTCTTTTGCTGCACAAGGTAGAATTTCACTCATACCAGCCACACATACTGCAAAGAAACATGCACACAGAAAACAACTTCAAATACCATAGAAGTTCCACTCTATCCACTGGTAAAAGGGGAAAAAAAATCCAATAGTGTCTTTTTTTTTTCCCCCTGTTCTTTTGTTTAAAATATAGCAGTGGTTTCTCCATCCCTACTTTGACAATTAAAGCTTACATGCAGTAAAGAACTAGATTACTAATGCAAAGGAATAGTCGGGATATATTTAATAACAGTTTCTAACTTTTAATTTTCTTTAGTTTAACTACACTTTTTTCCTGATGGTAGCACCAGCTTTTTTATTTATTCTATTTCCTGTCTCTAAAATAACTGGGATGACTTATCTTAGAAGCAAGAGTGTATATTTTTATATATTGTTCTCAGCAAGCTATTATAAAATAACACATTTTTGTAGTCTGTAATAATTTTCGTCAATTTTGTTGTTGTTAATGTTGTTGTTGTTGTTGTTGTTAATCAGATGAACCTGCCTATTACCACAGTGGAATCTGGCATCCATCCAGTCTATTTTTGCAGCGCTCACCACATAGAAATGTTGCTAAAAGCTGAGTTGCCACTTGTCTGTTCAGCCTTCCACATGTCTGGTTTCACTCCATCCCAGGTAACTTATAAAAGTGTATCGAAGTATCATCAACTTTTTGGCTTAAATCCACAAAATCAAGGATGTTCAGGAACTACTGTGTTCTTTCTATACAGCGCTTGTGTGGTGGTTATGAAACTGAGGGTATGAGATAGTATTGAATGCAAAGTGATTTAGAGCATCTGAAGATAGAAAGCAACTGACTTTGGTAGAGTAATGACAGTGTACTGCAGCTGATGGCCTTCCATTACATCTTCATGCAGAAAACTACATAAAAATAATATATACTAAAACTTCAGTTTTGTCATTAAATATAAATAGAATATCTTATTCCCTGGAATAATTTTCTAAATTTTCCATAGGAGGGAAATGGGTAATTTGGGATAGGTGTATAATAGGAAGCAGTTCAGGTGATATTAGAGCAAAATTAATTTTATATTAGCTACCACAAATATTAGACTCAGGTAACACACTATTCTATATTAAAGAGATGTAACAAAAGTAGAATAGTTATTCCATAATGTTAGCTTTTATTTTACCTACTTACTACAATTCTTTGGCAACATGGAATGCTGTGTATGGATCATTGCTTGTAAAGACTGCAGTCATGATGAGGCATCAACAGCTTTGTGCAATAATGAGTTAGACTGCCAACGCAAAGGACCTCGTACCACAGTAAGAAAGCTTATTGCCATTCCAATGCAAGAAAAATATTTTTCATCTCATGCCTTCAAAATTCCTTTTTGCCACAAGATCTGCAGCTTAAGAGGCTTCTTAATGGGGGCAGATGCCAGTGTGGTACAGCCATTGCTTAAACTAATCAGCTTGGGATTTGGTCTTTGAGGAGAGAAGATGGGCAGATGAGGGACTTTGTCTCAGCGTAGGAGTGAGGTTATAATAAGGTTCCTGTTTTGGCATGGGAAAACACATGGGGACAGTCACTCCTTCCTAAACTATTCTTGTGTAAGTTATGCTGTATGCTTTTTTTATTGTTTGCACTCAATTCATAAGAGACTAGTTATTGTTCTAAACTACTGACAAGGTTTTTTGTTTGGGGATTTTTTTTTTTATTTAACGTGTTACTGAAATGCCACTGGTGGGTGCCACTGTATCTTCTGTGTGATTTTGCAGTTCTGCTGCATGATTAAAAACAAATAAACTCTGAACTGTGAAGACAACTCTGAGGTATTTAAGTGCTTGTGTGCTTCAATAAATACCTGCAAACAGATTTAATGCCAGGGTATGGCTGCTGTCATCTAATTAGAATCTTGGTACTTCTGCTGCTGCATATTTTTAAATACTTTAAGAACTGATTAGCAGAAGATTTGTGGTCTAGAACTAAACGAAATGTGCTGTACACATCTTAATACATTGTGATTTAGAACTGGAAAAAGGAATCGCTAATTGTGTTGTATACCCACTTCATTAAATGAAAACGTGTCTTAGGGAAGGGCCTAACATTCATTCATAAGGCAAAGAGCTACGTTAATTTAAAGGAAAATCCACATTAAACACACCCTCATCACCCTCGTTACTGTCAAGGCCATGTTTTAAAACAATCTTGAAAAAATCACCTTCGCTTTCATTGGACTTTTGTGTGAATGTGTGTGGAGTTTTATGTCTCAACTTCAAGAGTTGCCTGAATATACTCAGACAAGTGAGATGCACGGATGCAGAGTATTGTCTAGCAGAATTTACTGGAAGTCTGTTCAGAGGCTGTAATTTGAAAAATGGTGATTCTTGGCTTCTTTTTTACTTTATTCCTTTTATTTTCATAAGTAGCATGATGTTACAGGAAAAAGGGTCTGTAATACAGAAAAGTTAAGAGATAAAGCTGATCAATTATGACTGCATGTCTACAGCAATTTAATTGTATGTACTTTAATTCTCCTCTAGATTTGTCTGCAATGGATAACTCAGTGTTTCTGGAATTACATGGACTGGAGTGAGATCTGCCACTACATTGCTATATGTATCTTTCTGGGTCCCGATTATCAAATATATATGTGTATTTCTGTGTTCAGACACCTACAGCAAGACATCCTGAAGCACACCGAAGCCCAAGATCTCCAGGTTTTTCTTAAAGTAAGTGTTTCTTTTTTAATTTTTCAATTGCTGAAGGGAAGCAAAGCTCTCAGTACTGAAAATGTTACTTAATCTGAAGCTCTCAGTGAATTACACGTATTCATTTTAAGTGAGTGAAATAATACTTTGATTTTATTTACTTCCTGGCAGGAAATTGTGGTATAGTGTTTTCGAGAGAACAGTTTTCCTGCATTTTGTCCTGATTGGTTCCCTTTGTATGCGACGTTAAGTCATGAGAGCGTTTGATTCAGTTCTCTATGTAGCCTCAATCTCATTAAACTAGATGTTCTCCAGAAAGGTGGGTTTACACAGTGGTCTCCTGCTAAAGCTTGAAGAGATGCGGCACAAAGATCAGTGAGCTGTTATTTTGAACAGGTGCCAATTACTATACAACCAGGTTCACAATTTCCTATTCTTTGTCATATTATAAATTATATTTGGTTATTGGATTCTTTTTGCAGGGTAGTGCTGGACTATAGATGCAGTCATTAGCAGATACAAATATTTGACTGTTCTTCCCTGAGACATTTTTGCTTTTTTCTCTGGTCTTTTTTTTCTTTCCAGTCAAAATTGTTTTGAGTGCTATATAACTGCATCGTAGTCTGTCCTGACTTTCTGACTAGTTTGCACCCAACTTACATATTCTTAAATATGAATAATATGTCAGCTTAATTGTTTTCCTTGAAAATGCTCAGTACACAGTTTAATGAGTGACTTGTTTTGTTTGACCTGGTTCTGGTCAATGTGGCTTAAAAAATACTTCATCTTGATGGCATTATTGGGATAGTTTATGTTAATTGTAGAAGAGAGAATTTGTATGTCATCACCTACAGTGTAAACAGGCCAAAGATTTGACATGGTACTGTTAAATTTATGAGAAATACTTTATATTAATGCGCTACTGGAGTATTTACAATTCTTTGAGTGACTACTGCAGAAAAAGAGGAGTTAAGGTCATGTTTAAAGTGTACTCTTGCTTTTGATAGCTCTTAATTCATCTAAAGAAAACCATATTCTGTCATTGTATTCATTCAATTTCAGCTATATTATGGGCTTCATGTGAGGTTACTTCAGTGTAATACTTGTGAATGCGTTAGTTTCCCTTTTAGTGAAATAAAGAGATTCAGTTTCAAGTTTTAGCCTGTTTCTCAGCACAACATTCATAAATTTGGATTACTGTAGTGGAGCAATTCTCTTAAAGGTGGAAGTATAAACTGTTCTGAGAATATAATCCACATTAAGAAAAAAACTCAACACACCTACGACCTTTGAATATTCATTTATATTTTTTTTAATATTATATCACATCTTCAACTTCATACTAGCAGTGGTCATTTGCTGTACAAACAAGTCGTGCTACCTGTTTTCCTTCCACAAACTGATAGTACTTTCTGGTTTTAAGCTTCTAACATGCATTATATCTGTCATGAAAAGATTCTGATTTGACAGCAATATACCTTTGTTGGTATTTTCTAATAAGTAGTTCCAGCTAGCTATTAAAATTTAACAGAAAAAAAAAAATTCTTCTTAAAATACAAATATACTTTCATTTGCACATGAAAAAAGAAGTTGGAGACAACTTTGCTGTCAATTCAGATTACATTCTGTCTAGCACTTAAAATAAGTAAAACTTTCACCCTTTCAGTGTGTCCTTCAAGTGATACAAAACAGATGACAACCTTTGAAATAGACCATCTTCTATTACTCTGTAATTTGTCTTTCGTCTGTGCCAAGAGGAAAGTAGAATAACGAATTGTCCATGAACGTTTTTTCCTTTTTTTCTGGTTCTTTCTGTTGGCTGAGATGGGTTACTAACGGTTATGATCCCTTCAAGATATCTTGAAGTTTCAGCATTAACAGAACTTTAAATTTATTGCTTTGTCTTTTATTAATCCTTTCATGGAAGGATGAAGTTGCATAGCTTCATAATTTCCATGTATGAACCAAGAATACTGTAACCTGCCACTTCAGTAAACTCTCTTGGTTTCATTGGTTTCATTTGGATACAATAGAGAAAGTGGGGCTACAGAGTTTCTGACTTCTTGTAATAGCACACGTAGGCCAGTATGTCAGTCTCTTCTGGGAGTAATTTAGCTACTCTTCACTTTATTTCCTGTGAGTATGGGCCATATGATTGACAACTAAGTGGCTGACCAATGTTTTAATATGTGCGCACATTAAATCAATATAGGATTTGACTGCTTACAAAAAAAAAAAGAGAGAGAGTTAAATACCTACTACAGTTTCTCTATTGGAGTCAGTTTTCTTTTCCACTGTAGTCAACCTTCTCACAGTGCGTGAAGAGCAACTTGGAAGGTAAAATTGTGCTTTTGTTTTCACCTTTGAGTAGGGGAGTAGAAATATAAGGACCATCTTCAATTTCTGTTCAGATGCCAAAGTGCAGCATTCCAAGCCTGAGCGGGTGTTCTCAGGGGAATTCTACTTAGCAGAGATGCACAGTCAATACACCAGCAGATACAACGTGTGTCCGCAAGGACTGTCTGGCTCTAAAGAGCTTTTTGCAGCACGTGCTGCCAGCAGTGGTAATACTGCTTAGTAGGTGGTGGGTTCACAAGTTGCTCCAGTTCAAAGCAGCAACAAATTCTCCCATTTTACCTAGACTGTTCTTCAGGATCCTGCTTTCTGCAGTGCATCCTCCCTCTCCCTCTAATATAGTAGCCACAAGAAGGAACATGGCCTGCTCGTTTCTTTTTCCTGAGGGTGTCTTCTTTTACTCGGTGTTTTGGAATTAGTAAGAATTAATCGTTTGTGGTGATGCAGAAGTGTTTATTCTTTTTTTATTTAAGCTCTTTGTAGCGATCTTTCTTTATCACTGATTTTAAAAATAAGTATCTGCTGTTACTCTCCTGGTTTTATTGAAAATCTAGTTGGATACAAAAGCCACACAAACAAACTTTTAGCATGCAGTGTAGCTGGTATTAAAATCTTTTAAAAGAATATTTTAGTACTTGGATTTGCCTTTTTAAAGCTTACTTTGTTTTCCTTAAAAATCTTCATATGGCATGTTCTCCAAAAATGAGATGAACAATGTCCACCAGAAGAAATTATTTGTTACCAAGACTGTAATTAGGAACAACTGTCTGGAAGCAGATATTACTAGTTCTTTATTTCTAAACAAAATGGAAGAAAATGTGTGTATTTTAAACATCCAGGCTGTGACAAGCAGAACAAAGTGAGCTATATTTAACAGCTTAGAATTCTTCAAATTTGAGTCATGCATATTTTTTTCTCTAGCTAATAAATGTTTTCTGTGTGTATTTGTGCAGGAAGAAGCACTCCATGGATTTCGAGTGAGTGATTATTTAGAATACATGGAAAGCTTGGAGGCAATCTACAGACCTATGCTGCTGAAAGACATGAGGAACATAAGAGTGCAGAATACATAGATGAAGCAAACAAGCACTTTATTTGCCAGTTTTGGTTACATCCTTTAAAAGGATGTTGATTGACTGAATCTCACCTAAAATAAGTCAGGCTGTGTAAATGTACATACTATAAAATAAATAAGAAGAGTTTTCAGAATACAGTTTTTGCAAAAGGACTTCATCTGAGTTTGATGACCTAAAATACCACATTTTCTCAGACAGGCTTTACGCGCAACCTCATATTCAGTTGGCAGAAGGCAGCTTCAGAACCCACCTGTAGGATGCTGAAGTGTCTTCCGTAGAACACATCTTCCTTATAAAGCCTTGAACCTGTTCCCAAATCATTGCATTATTGTAATCGCCTGTAGCACAGGAGATTGTAGCACAATCCTAAAACCTTCATATTTTGCTAGAGTCTGACAAAGTGATTTTTCTTAGAAACAACTGCTAGTGTGTATTCATATGCTTGAAAAGTCAACAAATTAAGAACAAATTCCCTGTACGCAGCTGTTCTGACTTTGTGGATCAGGTTGAGAAAATGAGGGGTTCAAATACATGCAATGAAAAAAGATTGACATTCCTGTTGTTGTTTTTTTTAATGAAATAAATCATTTTATGTCATAAAACATCTATTTGTAACATACACTCTGTATGCATAAGTCAGTGCGAAGTCCTTGAGTGGCCTGCTTTTCGTATCTCTGGAAAATGATAGTTTTTAAAGATTCTGGTTTCATTAAGAGAGGAGAACTAATAAGAAGTGTCATCTGTGCTTGCCTTTAATCGTGAATGAAAAGCAAGACGTAAGGCTGCTAGATATTTTCTAACACCAGCAGTGTAGGGGAAACTTCAACATTGTTGAAGTTGGCTGAAATTCCCAATTTCAAAAGAAACCTGGTTTTCTTGAGGAGCGCTGCATCCCATTTGCTCTAAGGATAGGTTTTAAGTAATGGTCAGTGGGCAGCTGAGGAAACATTCTAGTGTCTTTCTTTTCCATATTAAGTCACTGTTAAATAATTTAAGAAATATATATTTGTGCACCAATTAATAGTTGGGTTTTTTAATCCAAATTTCAAAGCACTGGGCATGATGCTGAGTCAATAAATAATACTCAATTAGATAACAGCATATTCCTAAAACTAATACTACAGCTGGCTTGTCAAGAATTAATTAATAACTTTGTATTTTGATTGAAAATATGGCCAATAAAATGATAGGTATTGGCCAGCAGGAGGGCTTCCTTCAGTATTTGCAAGTAACCAGAGGGTGAACAGAAAATGACAAGGTATCATCCTGTCGCCATTTAATGTTTTTCATACAGTCAATCAGATCTGCATCAAAATTTCCAAAAAGGAAAATATCAAGTAGAAATGTTAACTTTTACAATGCCCACATGAGGTTAGATGTAAAGTAGACATTTAAGACAATAGCTGCAAAAATTCATAGTCACATGGAAAGAAAATCTAAAATTAGAACAGTTATTAAAATTTATTCTTTAATTTGTTATACTGATGTCTTGAAATGGTAGAGGAGAAACAGTGTGGTCTGTTTGGTATATCCTACCCATTACCAGCCAAGCTTCCTCTTGGAAACCAGAACACTTTTCTACTTCACTCACCCCCCATGATATTTGTAGATTGCTTGTTCTTTTCATTTTGCAAGAGGCTTTTTTTCCCCTTACTTCTGTATTTTGTTGGCCTCTTCTGTTCAGGGCTTTTCATCTGTGCTTCCAGGTATTCTCTCAGTAGACTCAACAATTCCCATTTCTCACAATCTCTATTCTACCGTAGTTTTTCATTCTCCACCACAAGGCGCATTGTAGTGATGTGGACTTTCCTCTGTTTCTTGTGTACTACCTCACCAGTAGAACTTTATGGTTTGAAGCTCTGTCTCATGAGTTGCCCAAGTTCACTGTCTTGAGTATTGGGAATGTTGAAGGAAGTCAGACAGTGAGATTACCTCAGCCTAGAAGGCTTAGAGACTGGCTCGGAGCAAAACTTTGGGGAGCATTTCAGAGCAGTAGCATCCATCCCTGAAGTAAGACACACTAGCCTGCTTTTTTCTCCTGTGCTACACGAGGTGCAGAACTGGTGTTTGTTGCATGCTGGCCCACAGACTTCCCCTCAGAATAACAATACTGATGTTCTGTTATATTCTGTCATCCATACAGGCAGTCCTGACTCCCTGTAGATCTTCAATTTTGGTCTGAAGGCTGGGTTTGTCTTTTTGTAATTATTTCACAGGTGGTGTCTTCTGACAATTCCCTCTGCTTTAAGCATTATGCTTTATAAATACCAGCATTATGTCCTACCAGTCTACATCAATTCTCTGAGTCTTGCAGGCAGTGCTACTTCTACATTGCATTTTCTTCTTTGTGGGATTGTTGAAGGTTAACATCTGATACAGGGCATCTTCATGCCGATGGCAGATGGGAAGAAGCAGGTAAAGACAGGTTGTTCTGTTGAGGAATTTCCTAATATAATGGCTTCTTGAGTATCCAAATCCCATACCTGACATATAGGTATCAGTATCAAGTTCCTAAACTGCTTTTTGAAAACATAATATTATCTTTGGCTTAGTCTTGGACAATAAACCGGTTCTCACACTGAGATACTTATTGTCCCTGAGTAAATTTGCATCAATAATTCTGTAGTTTCTTGAAATTTGTGCTGCCCCCTTCAACCACCCAGAGTTTCTAAAAGGCAAATACTGAACTTATCTTTTTTTTAGGAGATCTAGCTTTTCTTAGGATTTCAGTTTTGTTTCAACCAAAGTAACTGTTGCACTACTTCCATTTAGAGTGAAATGCCCTGTTCCTGCAGTTACCTTTAAAGAATTTTTTTGGTCTTGGTGATTATTTTGCCTAGAAAGATGGTAAATTGCCCTCTACCTTGTAGTATCAGACCCTTAGTACCTTCATGTTTCCAATGACATGTTGCTTCTTCATCAAATGAAGCAAGATTCAGCTTCTCTAGCAAAAAGTTACTTATCAACTGTATTCTTATAGATAAAGTCTTTACTGTGAAGTGTAAGTAGCCAGCATGATTGGTCAAGTCCCTGCTGTAGCTAGTTTAATAACTAAGTATAAATTCCCCAAATTGCAACCTAGTTATGTAAGCAACATTACCAGATTATGTTACATAGCGAAAGTTAAGCATTAAGAAATTCTTTATTTGGTTAAAGAAGTAGGGAAAATACTATGTTTTATCAACACCTGCAATAACATCTTTACAGAATGTCTAGAATCTCAAAATATTTTGATTAGATTTGTGATATAATGAATGTTTTAGAAGTTCAACAGAAAACACAAATGTTGAATTTAGACTTACCCAATATCATTGCCACATTCCCGTGAAACTAAACATTACTGCAAAGATCTTGAAAAATAACTTCACTAGATAAAATGAATGTGTGAGCACATACACAAATTCAAATTATAAAATACTTTAGAGCCTGCAGTGAAATTTCTGTAATTATATGCAACCTAAGAGTGAGCAGCACTGACAAAGGTTTTGCCACTAATTTCTGTTTTCCTGACTCTGCATTTCGTAAGTTCATGGGTTTAGCTTTTTTCCCTGTCTAGAAAAAAAAATGTTTTAAATATATTTGGACTTTTGTGAACTGTGTTGGCTTACCTACATTAATAAAAGAGGCCGGCAAGTACGAGGGAAGAATTATGACAACTGATGGAACCAAGTATTTGCCTGACACCAGGGTCAAAGAATGCTAAGGCTCCCATAAAATCTGTTCTTCTAACCTTAATAGCAGTCTCTTTTTAAAAAAATAATTTTTTGGGCATTTATCTCAAAATAACCAAATGACAAATATCCAAATGGTAAATAACACTAGAACACTAATATATAGGTTTCTGGAAATTCTATACATATTTAAAGAGACCATGGTTGATTAAGCTGCCAATTATGAAGTCATCAGTTCCTTTATCAGCAGCAGATATTTGTCAGGGAAATTAGCTCTTGTGCTAGGCATTTGAGTAACCCAGGGACTCTTGCCATCTAAATAGCTGCCACTTTGTATCCCTCATCCCCCAACAAAGAGAGAGGCACTGCAGAGCTGACCCTTAATATCAATGGCTTTCATCAGTATAGCATCAAATCAATGCAAAGAGGTACAGTACACAATAATCAGGAAGATGAGTCGAAGACAAATATAAAGCAAACAGCCTGGCTACCAAGTGCTGCTACTGGCAAAAGCGCTTTCTGCATTGCCTCCAGCAATCCAATGAGCTGCAGTTTCCCCAGCCGCAAAGCAGCTACAATTTCATACAGTCAGGGTAGGTGCTGACATGATTAATTAGAGAATATCTGTAAAACATTTAGGGCATGAAAATTCTATGTAAATGCTAAATCTTAATAATAATATAAAATTCCGTTTTGCCCTATGACAGAAACAGGACATTGATACATGTAGACTGAAACAGAGCTTGAAGCTTGAGTCAGGGAAACCAATGGCATTGTCTTTGGATCAATGACAGTCTAAAAACAAATGACCATTTTAGGAACAGATATCTGAAGACACGCTCACATGCTATATTACCTCTGGTTTAACACTCCCTCATCCAGCCTTGCTGGCTGATATATAAACTTCTCCCTTTACTCAGGTCCCCATTTTCTTTCAGGGAACTGAAGTCTACTGAGATGTAGACATTTTCTATCTCTAAATCTGTTTGTATTTTTCTGGTGCCTGTTCCAGCTTCTTTTTCTCTGCTTTCCATCTTGATTTTATTTACCCCCCTCAGGCTTTTTCTCTCTTATTTTCAGCTGTCTCATTGTTCCCAATCTCTAATGACAGTCTAAACACTAGAGGATAAGAAGTGTTTCCTGGCTTGTGCCTAAGATGTGTAACTAAACATATTTTAAAATAAGCATAATGGGCCAAAAAAAAAAGGAAACACTAAATAAAACCCCAACTTGGAAAAATTGGGAAGCCAGTTGTAGGAAGACATGACCCCCCAAATAAGCTGTCAGCCGTCCTGCCCGGTCTCCTGCTGGAGGGAGATATGCACTGCTGCCTCTGCCTGTCTGTCACATCCCCCTAACCATCATCTGTGATGTCATGCTGCATAGAAACAGCTGTGTTATTCCTGAAAGACATGCAGTTTCCAGGCCACCTCCTTCAGCAGCATCACTCAGCCTTTTGGGATAAAATCAGTAATCTACAAAAAATATTTTTCACCTGTTCATGTCTGCCATGTTGCCTTTTGCCAAGTTATTTTACTTCTGAAAACTTTTGAGTATCTAAGAAAATTCAAGTAATGCTTACTAGCTTTTGTGCAAAGTACGGTTCTACTGGTGGAAACAGTAACAGTTTCCCCATTACCACATATAGCATTCATGCAACAAGAGAAATACTGGCAGTGGAAGCAACCAGAATGTAAAACAAAATAAACCCTTTAGATCTGGTAGGGAAAAATAGATCAAAGTTATACAGTTACACTCTAAACTCTGTTTTCCACTGTTTTAAGATGTCCAACTCAGTCAGTCACTAGGTCAACAGATAAACAGTCTCAGCTTCTCTAAACCATTTTGTGTTGTCTTAAAGTAACTTCTAGAAAATCCATAGCAATATTCCGTTGATTTGAAAAGGTGCTAAGTTTGAGCAACATTAAAAGATCCCAGTAAATAGACAGAATTTCGATATAACATTATCATTAATGACAAGAGATCACAATACAGAATAATAGAAGAAGCACTGCTGAGTTGGCATTCAGAAGAAAGAAAATGCCAGACTACAGGCAAAGGCTGTGGTGTCGTATCACGCACAGTAGTGACACAATGCCAATCTCTGCATTTCATCACCTCCAGCATGAGAATCATCCTTTCTTGCTTGTCCAGGTAGTAGCGAACATGTACTTGGTTCAGTCATTTGCATTTTTGATACGGGGTGATGTTTCAAGCATGGCAAGAAATTTGGCAAGAAGAATGCACCGTTAAGAGTTTCAGGATATGTGTGTTCTCTGTCCCTACTAAGAGCAACACTCAGATTACAGCAGGTCCCTCACTCACTAGTGAGTTAGAGCAGCAGCCTCCCAGGGAATGAAACTAGGAGTCTGTCAACATTTGGGAAAAAAAGGTACATTATTGGACATCATTACTAAAAATCAACCACTGAAAGCCATTACTTTAGGCTGCATTTTCTAAGGAAATGGGTGGGTTCATCAGCCTTATCCACACATCAGGGCAAGGACGTGTAACAGGACCTGCACCAGCAGGAACTGCAACAAAACCAGTGATGTAGGAGAAATTATAACACCCTCTCTCAGAACATTTCCAGATTACCACAAAACTGATGGACAGGTAAATAAGGACTGAGATAAAGAAGTGATGGAGATTGACCTGGGTCAGTCGGTGAAGCAGGGTAATTAGAATGCACGCATTTTTATACAGCCAACTACCAGGTCATATATCTCCACAGGGGGCCAAACATCATGTTTACAACATGAAGGACTTATGAAAGAACAGTGACAATGACAAGTAAGTTCACTCTCCAAAAAAATTCCACACTGTCACAATAGAGAAATGTATGAATTATGGCTAAGAAAGAAGTCCTGATTTATAAATAAAGAGACTATTTCCTCTATTTATAACATCATAGACTATTAAAGAAATAATGTCCTATCCATTCCCAAAACTTCCAGAAAGCATGTGTAAAAATTAGAACTGTCATACAGTTAGGGATCTATGAGGCATAATATAGTCAGTGTATTCAAGAGAAGATTGCCTGAAGATGATTTGCTTGCTGTCTGTGCTTGCCGATGTGGAGAAGAGATTTCTGTTAACGTTGTCTTAATCTAGCCAAACATCTTCCCCCAACCCCACAAACAAGAAAAGCACGTTGCCAAGAATCTGTGAGATCTAAGAAACAGAGCTATGGAAACAGACTGAAAGAGGTCGTCATTTTACAATGAAGATAACTATCCAGTAGAACAAAGTTATTTTAAGATAACAAATCACTACATCGATATTTTCAGTCAAGATCTGATTTTTTGAGATACATGCTATTCTAGAACACATGCCATTCTAAAATATATAATTTATTCCAAGTTCCACAGCCCAAGATATACAGTTATACAACTCTGTGATATCTGACCTTTCTGTGCCTAATATATATTAAAAATAAATAAATAAATTCCGTTAAAGTCAATGGGATATGATCTCTTCCAGTTCCCTTTGATGCATTTTAGGCAAATCATAACAAACAAACCCCAAACAAAACCAACACCAGGAGTTAGAGATGGACAAATCTGAGGTAGAACAGCAAAAAATTTATATAAAGGATTTAAGAATAGTTGGTAATGACAGCACACATTTTCCCTTTCAAATTATAATATATACCTATATACCACACTGAACTAGAACTGAAGATACAATTTAAACTAGTTTGAGCAGACAGAAAATCAAAACTTGTTTGGAACACAGCATTATATTTGTGTCAGAAGGAGTAACTAGCAATTATTTCCTGTAAGGAAGTCATTTGGAGAGCTGCAATGTTTGTACTGTTTCTGTAAATCAGTGGAGTATATTCAGGACACCTCTTCTGGTATTTTGTTTATTAACTGATCACACGTAAGTAGACAGAGCTATGACTCCTACTTCAAAGCCAGATTATTCAACCTGGTTTCCAATCTTTTAAAATGCTATTTCTAGATACACAGACCATGTCTTTTCAGATTTCACTTTTGTTCAAAATCGGAGCTAAAGCAGAACAAATCTTTTAAATTCAAATCATGACTAAGGCATGTTGTGGTTTAGGCTGAACCGGCCATTGGGTGAGCGACAGATGCTCCCCCCTACCCCTCTTCAAAGAGAGAGGCAGAGGAGGGAAAAAGAGACTTATGACTTTAGAAGGAACTAAATTACTTTAACAAATACTAATAATAAAATAAAAGGAAAATAATGAAATATATACAAAACCATATGAAGCTCCCAGGATGACACTGTCTGGCACTGGGTAAGTCCCAAACTGGACTCAGTGACGGATGGGAACTGAGTTCTGGATCTGGATTCAGGATTGGGATAAAAGACAGATGAACAGACAGGGTCCTCCTTGGACGCCAGACATTGAAGAAAAAGGGCTGATGCTTTTATCCCTCAGCTTTTATACTGAGCATGAGGCAGATGGGATGGAATACCCTGTTGGTCTGTTGTGGGTCACCTGTCCTGTCCTCTCCTCCCCGCAGGTGGGACCCCTCTGCGCTTTTCCACTTCCAAACCTCCAACGGGGCAAGTAACAAAGTGAGCTGCCCTTGGCTGTTATAGCAGTAAGTATAAGAAAGAGTCTCTCTGCATACCGTCCCTTGGCATCAATTATAAACATCGGTCTTATCACTCTGAGGGCGAAGAGTGTCTGCAAAATATGCTGTTAATTTCAGTGGTTAGAAGAGGCCTAGTTAAAAAGTAAAGTTACTGAACAAAATTGGTCCTGTTTTACCTCAAACCAGGACAAGGCACCACTTTTATTACTTCACCTAACAAGAACTGGTTCAAAAACTTTTGTATACTCAGCAGAGTATCAGGAACAAAACCTTCCCTGTTCCTCTGATACCAAAGCACCAGTAAATTAAAAAAAGCCCCACAGCTCCAGAGCATAATGCTCTTTGATTCTGTTTCATCACAAAAAAAAAAAAAAAAGTTTCTTAAAGCTTAACATACAAATGCAGTGGTGCATAGGGAGGTATCAACATGGTTTGAAAAATTAGTTTAGATGAGGTTAAATTGGGAACTGACACTTGACTAATATTTCATCAGGTGAGTTTCCTGCTCAGAAATAGAATGAGACAAGGGGAATACATGAAATTCACTTAGAATGATGAATGGGGAAAGCAGACATTTTTGTGGTAGATTTTTAAAGAAACAAACACAACAAAATCAAAAACTCCAAGGGAAATTAACCATTTGAAAGAAATCAGTGTTTGCTCTCTCAAAAGATTTCATCTGCTCTAAGTATTTCCTGTGCTGTGACTCAAAGCCTATCATGGTATCAGATTCAACCATGATGTGGGAATTACCTGCTTTTAAAATGGACTTAAATTTTAAAATGTTGCTTTAAATTAATACAGGCTTTCATAAGCCAACACAATAATCCATTTACACTGCAGCGTTCCTTTGCACCATGGCTGCAGGTAAGCACGCTGCTGAAAGAAAGCAATATTCCTAATAAAACCAGGAGGCTGAGGGGCTCACCATGTTGACAAAATGAACATTAATTGAAAGGGGAAGCAACCTAATAACAAAATCCATTTGTCAGCTGTTCTCTAGAGCAGAAGATGGAATTTCAAGCAAAGCAGTAAAAGTGATGAAGAAAAGTCACTATGCCCATTTCGTCATATTCGCATTCATCTATTGGAACTTCCCTCTCCTCCAAATTCTTGATGGTTTAGATAAGGTACATTTTCTGGAGTTACCAAGACTATCTCCTGCAGCACAATTTTCACTTAGAAGGCAAATTACACATATTTTTTTCAGATCAACCTTTTTTTGGTTAGTAAAACCTACTGTTGTGAACAATGCCGTATACTGTCACAATTTGTGCCATGGACCTTCTAGGTAAAGCTTTCAGGTCCAAAAGAACTTATTTCCCATTTTTATTCAGGATAGTGTTTAGTTAGAATGTTATTTTTTCTCCAGCTCTAAATCAACGAAGAAAAGCCTCCTGCTAGAAAATAGGAAACCAAGGTTTGGAACAAATACAATTTTGGCAAGGAATTCCTTCTGAGGGAAATTATAGACCCATGAAGCCAGTTAGACCATCTGTTTAAATCACTTTGGAGTCATTCAGTTACTCGTAGGAAATTCATTTTGTACAGATCCTGAAGGTTAGGGGAAAACATGGTCTCTAGATAGCTCAACCCTTTCAGACTCCCATGAAAATTAAATTTAATGAATTTTCAACCAAATCACTTGGAGCCAAACAAGTTTCTCTCTTAGAGAAACTAATTTTATATCCTGAATAATTGCCTTCACCTTCAACATGCAGTAGACATGAAGCTTCCAAAACATGCTGCACTGCAGGAGTGGGAGAATCTCAGTGTAGCACTGTTCTGGATTCATTCTGCAACGCTGCTGCAGACTACAGCTATGGCTATTCTTACTGCCAGCTGCTTTTCTTCTGTGAGGCTACGGTTTCAAACACCTATTGACAGCATCATACGACACTAACACGCTATGCTGAGGAAAACAGTATCATCTTCCACCTGCAAGCTGCCAGCTCATTCTCTGTTGTGAATAATAATGGAAATGTTTGCCTCAACAAAATTTTGACATCAGATTCCGTCAAATATTTTCCAAAAGCACATTCTTTTCAGGGAGGGAAACCCTCTTAAATGTGTCCTTTAAAAATAACCCCTCTCTCCATCAGCACTGCCCTTCAAAATAAAAAGGAATAATTTAAAATACAATACTCCTTGGAGAAAAAGGGTAATAAAGACTAACAACCTGATACCTTCTATAATCCCTGCTCTTACATTAAATACTCCCACCACTTGCATAACTCCAATTCTTACCAGATCTGTCCAGTAGCTCATTTATATCATTAAAGCAGCAGAAGGACATCTTATTTTGTGGGGGTTATTTTCTAGATGCTCGGATGAGGAGTGGGAGCCCCATCAGGGTTGGAAGCTGAACCTGTAACTTAAGTAATAGTGCACACATGGAAAAATCTTCTCTCCTCCGCTTGTGTCATGCACAGTTAAACTTTCATTTGTTGCAGTAGAGAAGATGAAACTGTCAAAACTCCAGTGTAAGAATAGTTTGTTTTCCCCCCACATGAACATATTCCTACTACAAATTTTAGCTATTGAAGAAGAAGTTTGAAAGATTTAAAGAAATACATTAACATACTGTATGGTATAGCATGGACTGGACTGTAAGCAGCCAGCTTGGCTTGACTTTAAAGAGCAGAGCAGGTAAATGTCAGAACCTTGTCTTCCAAATGAGCCTTTCAGAAGATGTGAATGGGCAATACAGTAGAAAAACCCAAACGTTCTCTCTTATTCTAACCAAGAAAAAAATCTCAGCACCTACAGCACGGACATTGTTTTCCTTTGGGAAAATCCCAGCAGTAAATGTTCTTTGACACATAGCTTTTACTTCAGCTTGCTGATTGAACAGTCCTTTTCCTCCACTATCTACCACAGTCACTGGTGTCTATCCCTAAGGTCCTTGTTACCCACCACTTACTTCCACTTTTTTAAAAAAACAACAGCAAAGTTATAAAATGACTGCAATAAGATAAGATATGGAATTCCTTTTAGATGGTTTGTGATCTTCATGCAGAAGGGTACACTTGAACCACTAACTGTAAAGGAGTACTTGAATCACTACTCTCAAATTCCAGGTTGATGACAATACAATCAACTCATGATGGTTTTGGGGTCTCACAACGTGCATTGTGGATCAGCCAGGTTTGGCATTCCTTCATCTTCCCTGACTGCAGCCACAGACTCCTTGCACATGGCTTTGCTCAGCCTGCTGCTGCTTTTAAATTGCCACAGTTCCTAACAGAAATCTATCTGAAAGCTTGTCCTGAAGGGAATGCTCTAAATATAGTCCCTAATTGATTGTTAGTTACTTAAAAGCACAAGCAATATGGGAAACTTCACATATACATCTTCAAAGGTCTTTTGTCAGCGGACACTCAAGACAAAGAGTTGCACTTAGTTCCTGGCTCCGTATCCCTCCTCATGGGCAATGGTATGCAAATCACAATTTCTCCATGCTACAGATCCACAACTGTACAACATGGAGAATAATACTTGGTCCCTCTCCACCTTAGGCCCTGCAAGACCTTCTGGAAAGAGCCTCCTCCTTAGTATTTGTTACTAGCAGTTTCTATTGCAATTTCAAAACATTACAGGACACTGGACAGGAAGGTATGAATTCCTTGAATTATAGTAACAGTCTCACGGTTTATGTTTATGAAAAAGTCAAAGTCACAAAAAAAATATGCTGCTCACAAAGGCCAAAGGACCTAGCTGCACTTTATCACTTTAGAAAAACATGCCACTCTGCCATGTAGTAGAGGCCAATGTTGACATATCTTTATTTTATTTAATCCTAATGATAATTTCACTGAGGTCAGGTTAGGCTATTTGTAAATTCAACTTCAAAAGTTTCATCTGTGAATCCAGAAAGCCATGCTAAGACTTGCTAAATCTTTTCTGCAAAAAGGTAGATTGAGGAAATTAGGCTAGATGTGATGGTTAAGTTAATATCTATCTTTAGAGTTATTTAATCTAGGCGAATAAATTAAAGCTTTAGGTGTTCTGCTTGCAAAGAAAATCTTAGAATTATAAGACCAGTGAACAGGTCAAAGCAGTCCATTGAAAACAGAAGCTTGGAAAAGTACATACTTTTTTTTTCTGTTGGCCTCAAACTAATATTATATTAAGATACATCATTACCTTTAACAAACAACAGGGTTCAAGAGGCTTCTTCTGAGAGTTCTCTTGCTTTTATTAATTCCAGAGCAACTGATCTGTTAAGATCCCAGACCGCCTTCTGACAGAGCTGAGTGTTAGGTAAAGTTTCTAGCCAGGTGTCAATAGGGAGAGTGAGAGCTCATAAAATTCAGCAGAAGTTTTAGCAAGCATACTGCGATCATTTGTGAGGTGACTGTGCAGTTTGATAGATTGCAATTATTATCAGTTAAATGTTCAATTCTTTCCACAAAGTAATCAGCCAACAAAGATTAGCTCATTATGCAAATGCAGAGAGTGAACACTGTGTGCACAGTGGTGTAGCAAAGATCCTGCACTGGCAGCAAGCTACTTAAAGTACAGAGAGAAACCAGAATTTAAAACAGTAAATGTAATAATAAAAAACAATTAGAGGGAGTGTAAACATTAGGTCTGAGACTAAGAAATTAGAAAAGAAATAACTAACAAATTAGTATGCCAGCATGGAGCTGGAAAGCAAGGCCCTTCATAAAATAATCAGAGCACAACAGAGACCATCTGAATTTAAAATTGCAGTTCCAATGGATATGAAAGTATCATCCGCTTGCAACAAAAATCAGCCCCAAGGGGTCTATGAGATGAACAGAGCTCTCACCCTACTGGTAGAACGTTGTCTTCTCTGCAATGCTGTCCTGTGTTTACACAGCTGACAATTTCTTGACAGGACCATTTTGTTAAAAATGACAGTGTATTGGCCTCAGGCAGCTCTTTTGAAACATCTTACAGTGAACAGTTTTCCAGAAACCCACGGCAGGTATTTTAAAAACCCTGCTTAGCTTACCTGAGATCAAGCTCTTCCCACCTGCCCAACTTGGCTGCTCTGGAAGTGCTGCCAACCTCATGAGAAGCAGACAAGAAAGTACTCATCTTGTAACACCTGACAAGTTGCCCAGGCTGTAAGCTAACAAGGCACAGCCCATTCCAGTTTGGGAAGCCTTTTAGAGACATGAATGCACATGTGCCCATGTTATGTCCATACAACTTCCAGGCAAGAGGGATCAGCTTTGAGTTAGCACGTTATTGCACATCTCCATGTCAGCCTAGCCAGTTCCAACCTCACTGAGAAACTGCAAGTTCTAAACACCTTCTTATTATATGGCAGTGCTTAAATAGTTCTAAGTTTTTCAATCAAAAAAACAATTAAAAAACATCAACTGGAAGTATACACATTTTTTTAGATAAAGGTATTCCACCAGCACTGCAACCAATAACAAATCCTAGAAACAAGCTTAAAGAAACGTACTTGTTTCAAAGTTTGGGGCACTTAATACTTGGCATCCAATTCTTTGTATAGGCATTCAAATTGCCATATGTACTTAGATCCTTTTTCACAGCTTTAGAAAGATCTAAGGCTTTTAAACCAGTGTTTGGATGTTCCACTGCAAACTATGGGGGTGTGTCCTAAGATTTTTCTCAGTTTCTTTCAAATATTTTGATCGTTCATAGTCAGTCTCAGACACATCACTGATACATTACCATTCAATATACAGCTGCAAATAGTTCACTACCTTTCAGGCTTTATTCACAAGGAACCAATAATCTCTCTCAACTGCTTTTTGCAAAGCAGAAAGCTGTAATGGATTTTAATTAGCCACATACAGGACGAAAGCATTTGTTCAGGAGACTACTTTCTTTCTGACTAGTTTCAAATGGTGACTAACCCCATCTCCCCACCCTGCTTTGCTGTGACTCTGCAAGAGCCATTTATTTCTTTGTGAATAGGGAACACTGTTAGAGAAAATCTGTTCTGAAATGCAGCACTCCACCTGGTCTAGAGATGAAAGGTACAATAGCTCATAAGCAGCATAGGCGATTCAACAAAGAGAATTTCAGGCTGGAAAAAAAATTAACCCCTCTCACCCACAAAAAGTAGGGATTAAGCCCATGCCCAATTTGATAGGGAACATTTTCTTTGCTGTATGTTAGACTAAAAGCAAAACACCAGTCAGAACCTGGTATAGATGAGGTATTTGCGAAAGAGGAATTAAGAAGAATGAATCACAAATTATCTTGGTTTCTCAAATTTCCTGGTGAAAACCAAATGTTAATTGGAAAGGGAAGGAATGAAAGAAAAGAAACAAACAAAAAGCCCTCAAACGACCAAGAATAAAAAAAAAAATGGGGATAGAGAGTGATTTTTTCTGTTCCACACCTCAGTCCAATGCCAATAGGAGAATGATATTTATACTTTATGATTGTGATGATATTATAATACAGGTAATTTCCCACAATACCAAAAGAATTAGAACGCAACTACCTATGAATCTTTGGGTTAATCTGCCTTTGATATTGTAAAAATCACTGTTGATCTCTGATCTAACCCCGTAGAAACTTCAGCCTCTGAAATTTCGGATAGGGACATCTCCAAATCGAATCCAGCCCTTCTAGATTTACTAAAACTCTAAAATTTACACCTGGCCGTTCCATAAATCCTAAACCTGTACCACATAAGAGTTAATTCTTGGGTGTAATCTCAGCCTGCCTGCCTATGCACAAAAGAGGTCAGTAAAAGATGTTTATACCAGCTACTACCACTACATGCATAACATTACTAATGAAACTCTAAGGGCCTGTTTTTTCACAACCTAAGGCCACTGATAACACTCCTCCTGTGTTCACTTTGATCGCTTTTTCAACTTTACCTCTTTTTCCATATTGCTTGTGCACATGACTCTGATCCTCGTTTGTATTGTTCCAGTTTCCCTCAAGCTCAGTTTGCCCGTAACACCAGGGCTGCAATAGGCTCATGAATACCTGTAGTTTAAAGCAGGAGAGATTAATTCATTACAGGCCGGAGTTCTCTGACAGAAGCTTTATAAGTAATGACCCACCCAAAATTATATTAGCACTTAGTTAAATGCTTACTTGAGTAGCATTTCTACTCATTCTTTTTCTGCTTAATCTCCAGAAGCCAGGCAGGGGCGCGCAGAGCTGCGGGCTGCGTGAGGCCCCAATTTGTAAGGGGCTCCATGATGGCATATGCTGCTTCCAACATGGCTTCCACCCTGCTGAGTTTCCAGCAGATGACTTGAAACATAAAAGTCCTTAGGTTTTATATAAAATGTCTTTCCGAATTTTTGCCAAAACTGAACTCAGCATTTTGCATTCAAAGCTAATATTTTAAAAACTGGAAAGCGGTGGGGAAGGCAGTCCAGCAGCCTGCCATGGAAACCACACCAAGAACAATGCAGTGACGATATTTTGGCCATCCCTTCCAGATAGCCGTTAAAAATGAATGCAGTTTCTTTCTGCCTGCTTTTCCCTCCCCTCTTCTACAGCATATGCTAAAAGTTCTGGTTTTCATTTTCTTTTTCGTTCCTTCCAACATCCCTTTCGTGTGTGTGTCCCGGCTGCAGGGGGGCGGCATGGCGGCCTCTGTGAGGAGCTGCAGGGGCTGCCCCGTGCCGGACATGGCTGGTTCCAGCCGGCTCCAATGGCCCCACCGCAGGGCCCAGCACAGCCCCACAGCCACCATGGCGGCGCCTCAGGGGATGGGTGTGTAAGGAAAGGCAAAACACTGCCCGGGAGCTCATCAGTCATGGTGGGAAGAGGTAGAGGAGTCGGGAATGAAGGAGGGAAGCTGAGCCGGGGAAGAAGGGGGGCGAGGGGGAAAGGTGTTTTAGTTTTGCCTTTTTTTCTCACCATCCTGCTCCATTTTTAACTGGCAATAAATTAATTAATTTTTCTCAAGTCAGGTCCGTTTTGCCCATGGCAGTAATTGGTGAGCAATCTCCCTACCTTTCTCTTCCACTCATGAGCTTTTTCATCATATTTCGCCCCCCATCCTGTTGAGGAGGAGGAATGAGAGAGCAGCCGCACAATGTGGTTTTTTTCTGATATTGCTAACTACATTTTCCCTGTACTTTAAGAGGAAATCAAATACCAACTTTGTCTTTAATTGTTACAGCTTCTTTGCTTTTCTTCCACCCAGGAAAATGAACAACTATTTCTGGTACTTTCCCCATTTTTGTAACACTGGAGTAAATAATGTAACCATTTTTTAAAAAAAAGCAGATAACATTTACCTTATTCCCATCCTTTCATATGGTTACTTTCCCGGTATACTGATGAATGGTGTGATGCAACTTTCAATAGGCAAACTATAGCTATGTTCAGCTTATGACAATATAATAATTCAACTGCGGATAATCTCTTTTATTCTATCCTACTTGAAAGGGTAAACCAAATTGTAATATGTGATCAGCTGAACAGATCACAGAATCACAGAATGGTGAGGGTTGGAAGGGACCTCTGGAGATCATCTAGTCCACCCCCCCTGCCAGAGCAGGGTCACCTACAGCAGGTTGCACAGAATGGCATCCAGGCGGGTTTTGAATATCTCCAGAGAAGGAGACTCCACAACCTCTCTGGGCACCCTGTTTCAGTGCTCTGCCACCCTCAAAGTAAAGAAGTTCCTCCCCATGTTGTGACAGAATTTCCTGTGTCCCTGTTTGTGCCCATTGCCCCTTGTCCTGTTGCTGGGCACCACTGAAAAAAGTCTGGCCTCGTCTTCTTGACACCCACCCTTTAGATATTTATAAGCATTGATGATTTGCCACAGTGTCTATATTAAGAGGGCATTATTTCCAAATCTAGAGAGAAAACAAACATCTATGACAGTGTATACAGACTGAAATTTTGAACCCTGAAGCCCGTCCCAATGTCCTGTTGCATTCAGATTTAATACTCAGTCCTCAAAGGTATATAACCAAACTAATTGATCAAAACATAATCAACCAAACCTTAACTGAATACCCAGATAGAATTTACTTTAGTGATGATACTTGCATGTATATTAGTACAGTAGAGGAGATCAGACTGATCAATTCTGCATGCTCATTTCTGAAGTATGGTAACAGAGAACCCAGTGATTTTTCACAGGCTGATACACAATTCTATTCATGATTAAGCTACCTGAACCCTGCACACAGTGCTTTGCAAAAGATTTAACAGACATTTGCTGTTTTGCCTTACCATATTTCACAATATACAGTTTCTTTCAGCAGGAGATTCCTGTTTTCAACACTCTTCAGGATGCACACCTCGGCCTCACTAGTGCCTTTAATGAGCACAGGTAAGCCAAACAATACGTTTTTTGTTATCCTCTAAAACCAGTGTCTCTCCAGGTTGCATCCAGACTGATCAATAAGTAGTCATCTGTGTTTATAGTCTGAGTGCCTCTCTGTGGTCCTGTGCCTGTACTTTCAAGGCTTTTGTTATCATCCCAGGATTGTCATTTGACATCCTTAACGATTCTAGATTATGTTTCCTCTGAGGTGGTTTCTGACAACTTCAGCACACCTTATTGATGACCGGTACACATGCTTGTTACAGGGCAGTGGAAAATTTGTTCTGTACAGTAGTGATTCATTAAAAGAATAAATAATATTTCCTCAACTACTCATTATAAATATCTATGTCAACTTTATTAGTATGTGTTTGAATTTGGTTCTTTTCAGGTTATAGCATTCCTCTCTTCCTGAAATGCCTGTCCGTACATGTGTGCTATACTGTTTGGACAAGTAAAACTAGGTTTGGGACTTTTTTGGTTAGCAATGTTTGTTGCTACATCAGCAGAATACACTAAAGTGTACTTCTGCCTCCAGCCCAAACCCTCTCCTTCTCACCATGCATGGCTGTAAACAGGAACTTATAGGATTTCTTCACACATTCTGGAGGTTGTTTTCCTTTATGCATTTTTTTAAAACAGACTAATAGTTCACGATAGCATTTATCAGTACTAAGCATGTATTTATTATCAATTATATTGTCATGTAAGAATGTAGATTCCCAAAGCTAAAAACTTTCCCTGACCATAAGCATTTAACGACATTCAGCAACATTTGATTTCCCTGACCAAAGCGTACCTGGAAAGAAAATGTGCCATTGGTATTTCTGTTTCACAAAACCACCCAGCAAGCAACAAAGTGTAATCTTAACCAAACAGGTATTTCAGAGGTGGGTGCACCCTGTCACTGCGGTTGATTTGCATTAGATCTGGTCTGGAAAAAAACAGAAGTATCTTACAAATGGTATCTTGTTTGATACCAATTCTGTTTTAAAGGCATCTTACTGGTACTAACTCTTCTGTGTTAAGCAAAGCAATACTGGGTACACCACAGCAGACCTTAATGCTGTCTACAAACACAGCCACAGGGGAGTCATTACCAGGATCTGTTGCCATAGCCCAGTGATTACGGTTCAGGAGGATTCTTTCCCTGTTGATGCATCATGTCAAGTATTCAAATAACACTGAGTAGCAGCAAATTGCGCTATATGCCAGCATGTGGGGGGGACTTTAATGAGAACAGAAGCTCCTTTGCATTAGCAATATTTCTAGCAATTTTTTCTTTTTTTTTTTCCATAGATACCAGAGCAGTGGAAAAACTTCCTCAGTTATAATCTTGAATAGAAACAGATAGGCTCTTCTGTTAGACCCCATAAGGAGTCTACCATCACCCATTAAGGACTATATACCTTCTTCCCCCTTAGAAAATGAAAATTCAGAAGGAAGTTTCAATTCCTCCCTTTTTTCTTCTTTCCCTTCCTCACTGTCCCCAAACAAATAGCAAATGAGGGGGATATGCCTCCTCTGGAGCAGGTCCTGTCCAAGTTCATTACATTACCACTATCGTTATCTAAGCTGTGACTGCAAGTAACAGGCAAGCCAATATGCACTAGTGGGATGCTGAGGTATACCAGCCAGCCAGCCAGATGTGCTTTCAGTATCTCCTGCCAGAACTGAATTTTCAGCTATTTAGAGTTCATTCTGAGTTCACGCTGGCCTCTGATAAAGTCAGGGTAATTTTCCCATCAACTTCAAAACCATCAATAATTTACTTTTTGTTTTTCCACATTCATTTATATGTAAAAGGTAAGATTTAGTGGCATATCATTCACATGCTCAGCCATAAAGTGAAAAGAATAAGGGTGCTTTTGGTTTCCCTTTGTCAACTTTTCTTTTTTTTTTTTTTAATACTACTGGCAGTACTTGCTGTAGGGAAAGCACTGAGAAAATTAACAAAAAGGAATAATCATCTTACTGTTATCACTCCTATTTTAGCAGCCTGCTAAGAGTTACACATGTAAAAAGATTACAGAAAACATTTCAAAGCTCTAACATTACATTTTGCTTCAAACTACCCAAGCAGCCTTCACTAATTGCATTGATTGTTACAAAAATGCAATCCCTAAATTAACAATGGATCATTATCAACATTTTTTCACCTTTCCAAGAAAAGCAAAGCACTTGTTCCAACAAATTTAATTAAAGGTGCATTAAGCCTGAATCCTCAGAAAGAAATACTTAGGTTATTAACATTCCAGTTCCACTTTAATGCTACTGGCTTTAGCAATAGGTCAGTAACAAACCCAAATTTTTCATTACAAAATAATAATAAAAAAAAAAGCCACTCATTTAATCCTTCCTTTTTTAGCACAAATTTCTCTAGCTTTATTTGAATGTCACTGTTTGTTTTCTCTGCCTTGCAATGCTGCCTGCAGTGATTAGTTCTAATTCAATCCTAGGCTCTAAATCAGACATTAGCATGCCATACCTGCACCCAGACCAAGGGCAGCTCTGCCAGGGCTTGAATTTTTGAAGGTCCCAGATGGTTAGTTCATCCAGGCTTTTTAATGTCATCCTACCTGAGTTCACTACACACCATGGTGTGGAATGAAATGGTCTACTCTCTGTGAGGAATCTAATAGCAGCAGTGAGAAAGAAGAGGGACTTCACGAGCAATAAATCAGCGTTGGATGTGCAGTGTGTCAGGGAAAATTGACATTTGGTTCCTGTTGATTACAAGAATTGATCCTTCTTTAACTGGTAGAGAGTGACTTGGTGCCTTAGCCTCTTTGAGGTATTTAGGATGATTCTCTGTGCTCTCAGAAATATCTGAAATGTAACTCCTTTTAAGGAAACAACAGTCATCATCAGAAGTTCAGCCTTTGAGATAGGAGTAAAATAGAATACGTCCATCTTGCCTGACACTGTGGACTTGAACAATAGTTTTTTTAGTGCATGACTGAGGCAATGAGGCTCTTCTTACAGAATGTAACTTGTGATGAATTGATTTGGTATTGCAAAACTAACACTGACAGCTAAAAAGACAGATGAGGAAAATAAGGAAGTGTTCATATTGCTTTCCCGGTCCATCGAAGAACTGATGCCACTCTCCAGGGAGCTTTCATTTACAAGTTGTCTATTATTTGCTGTGAACATAAGTGACTCTCATTAGATCAACTCTCCTTATCCTCACTCAGAATAAAACTGGTCTTTACCAAACATATAGAAAGATTACATTTCTGTAAATAAAAGTTGTGATTCTGAACATCACCAGTGCATGCAGAAACCTTTACAATACATGCATAAAAGTCTCAAAAATTTAAAAATTTCCCCTCCTCCTCAATTCTAACAGAAGCTAAAAGTGAAAATTTCTATACATTTTTAGCATCTTAGGAAGAATAAGAAATCATCCCTTTTTCCATTATTGTTAAGTAAGTTCTGATTTATTTTCGTAGTAACAATGAAGCTAAATTATGGCTCCATGTTTATCTCGTTATAAGAGCTGATTCTATGCAGAACTAGAAAGACTCCCAGACATTTAAAGACCTTTATGAGTCGCCATTTCAGTATCTATATTTCATAGCTGAGACCTTTCCCGACCTTTGCAACGCTTGAGCAATGCTCACCTCAGTCTACATCACCTATGCAAAAGTGATATTCCACAGTTGCACAGCATTATGAGGTAATTGTGGGTTTCAAATGCTAGACTGTTCTACTCTTAAAAGCTAATCAGAGGTAAAAACAGACCTAATGAAATAGGCTCCTGGCCTATGCTTCTCCTTCCAAGAAACTGTGCAGATTTCTACATGCCCCACATAATTCTGTAACTTCTGTAACTTTCATGATTCCCCACTAAACTACAGAAAACTGTTTCTCTTTCACCTTTTGTTATTTATTTCTGCTTGCATCACAGCTGGCAGTGTTGATCCTCTTGCTATTCATTCAGCAGGGACTGGAGAGTAAGACATCTATAGGGTCAACTCAGAAAGACCTTTGCTGGGAAAATATTTCCTTTCATTCTTTTCTTTCCTTAACTTCAGTAAAATCAAGAGCAAGCCTCAAAACAGAGCCTACTGGGTATCCTGGAGCCCATTTAAAAGCCTTCCCTGAGGCTGTTTAAGCTGTTGCTTCCTGCTCTAGGCATTACAGTATGCTGACACCTCCAACAACTCCTGTTAGCAAATATCGCTGTACTAAAACTTCTCCCACTTACTCAGATAGGTATGAAAAAAAAAAAAAGAAACGAAAAGAAACTTTTGGTTCAGCAACCTCCAAGTATCACAACTTTTTATAAAGCGCAAAGCACAGTTACAAAGTTCTATTTCCGTACAGCCTTTCGGGACAGCGTCATTTCTATTCTACAGCAGCAGACAAGGAATGATTCGCCTATGCCGTCTCCTGGCAGTGGTATTTAGACTACATCTTTTAAATCTGTTATCAGCTCATACTGAATACTGATGCCTCTCTGTTCAGGCTAGCATGCTTTGATGAGGAAATCACCCTTTCCTGACTTTAATTCAGCTCATTGTCATTTTCTAGTGCATTGAACTCCCGCTGTCCCCGCAGGGCCAAATTTACAGGCAGAATACTGGCAGGTAGGAGGGCTAAGTGCAATTCCTCCCCACAGTTTCCTCACCCACTGCAGTACACACAGGCTGGTCACATTATGTACTCGTATAGACGCCACCTTTGTGTGAGAAAGATCTTTCCTGAAAGAAGGATTATGTGGTACTGCACTACAATGAATTCCTGTTTCGTCTGCTTATTACAGCCAGATATCTCAACTCTTATAAACCTTTATACCTTTGTCTCCCCATCTCCTCCTCCCTCCAAAATCAATCCTACAATGATTTACCGTTACAGAGGATACTGTCTTTTTCCTATAACTCCATTTTTCCTTCAAGAAGAGACGAGAAAATTCCCGGCAAGATGGATGGAATGTTAGATCTGAGCAGAGACAATGCTCTGTTGACATAAAGTGGTCAGTGCTTCATCAAAATTTCTGGCAACTACAAAAATTAACCCATACAACGATCTGCTCCTAGGACTGCAATAAGGATTAAACGTGAACGCTGATTTTAACAATAAGCAATGTGAATATACATAAGCAAGTAAATGCCTTGGTATTCTAATAAAAGATGTGAAGTCTTAAGTAAAAAACAAAGCAAAACAGAAATTCCATCTGCCTTCCCCTGAAACACAGATATATAATGCAGACAGTCTCTGGCTATCACAATGAGAGTTAGTGTGGAGTAAAGGTAGAAGTGCTAGATAAAAGCTGAAATAGGCTACAATTTGGAAAACACTCTGAACAGGATTTTTAAGAGCCCATTAAGAAGAATAGGCTATTCAAGAAAACCTAAAGTGCTCTTCTGCACCTTTGCAAAAGTTCAGACTTCCCATTTAAGTCCCAGAAATGAGTAGCAAAAAGAGCAAAGGCCTTATCTTTTCTGTTCTCAGCCTCACTACAAGCTTTATTAGTAAAAGTCTAGTCTCCATTCTAGAATTGCAAATTGAATTCAGCTGAAAAGATATAGCGCATTTGGCCTCTAGTTCCCTTCCACACAATAAATACGGGAGATTTTAACCACTCTGAAAATTGTTTCAGGCCACATCTAGAAAGCACAGTCCATGTGGCAAATGATGTTTCATTATAAGAGCAAGTGATTTCCTCCTGTTTTTAGGGGAAGCAATGTCATAACTTTAGTCTTATGTGGCATTTCTGATTTAGCCAACAAGGGCACTATAAACCCAAATGGTGCTAACATTGTAAAGAAGTGAAGCCGACTTTTTCATTGCTTCTGGTTTCCTTTAGAACTGCTACTCAGCCTCTGAATGTGTAATGCATAGATCTGCAAGAAATTAATCTTACTCAGGTGAGTAAAAATGGCACAGACTGTTTTGTTCTGCCACTTCAAAAATTATTCTTCCCTGGTGGCTTTTCTGTCAGAAACAAAGTGAGTAGCTTTCTTCTATTTGAAGTGCAGTTAAAAAAAAAAAAATCATCTTGAAATGAAAGAAAAACTGGCTGAACCTCATCAATCTGGCGTTAAGTTAAATGATGTTGGAGACCATGTCTTTTAGCTGTCGCTTAATCTGTGAACTGCCAGACCCCACTGACTCCATTGATGGACAGACACATACTGGCTGCATACACTAGTGTGGCAACGTCCTTGCTAAGATGAAACCCTAGATACTGGATATGACACAAACCCACATTAACAAAAAACTTTCTGTCTGCAGTCATCTGGTCTCCATTTTTATTGTTGCAGTTGAATAATAAATACATCGATCAAAGGATATAGTCTTGTTCTGTTTAGTCACTGACAGACACGTAACTGTATCTGTATTTATATCTGTATCTGTATGAACAAAATGTGGAATAAGGACAACAGCTCCTGTGTTAGCACTGATTTGTCAGTCCATACACTCTACATAGTGATTACACAGTCCCACCATCCACAATGTTCCCATTCTGTTCCATGGTGGTGGCAAAGAGCTGGGCTATGATACATTTGCTTTCACATCTGTCCAACAAAACTTAATAAGCATAGTAAAAAAGATCTGCTTACTGCTACCCAAGATCAAAGTAAGAGATGTGACACCAAATACCCTGACTGCAGACGTCTGGTCAGGGAGGATACACTGATTCTGGACATTCAGGCAACTGTTTACTTGTCTCTTTACTGCTCTGTGAGGCCCTTCCTCATCTCTGCCCCAAAAAGCAAACTGCTGTAGAGTCAAAGAGCCACACAACTTGATCCCCAATCCATTCCAAATCCATCTAGTGATACACAGAATAAAGTCCTACCTTCAAAAGTACTAAGGGAATTAGTATTGAGGGAATTAGGATGTAAGTGTTCAATTGGGAGCATTCCAAAAAGGACAACATAAGTGCTCTGAACAAACCTAGCTGTAGGTAAATCGAGGATTAAAGGGAAGAGCTGCTTTCCTTGGAAATATGGATTAAAGCTCTAATAAGAAAACTGCTCTTACAGAAAAGTCACAAATCTTCAGGCCAAACAAATCATTTATTTATCTTCTATTTGATCTATACCAGTGTGCTAAATTGTGGACATCTCACTATCTTCATTGATTTATTCCTGGTCTTGCATCCACAGAACATGCTGGTTCTAGCACAAAAGGGAATCACTAGTTTGTGGTGAACTGATAACCTACCAGCACTCATTCTCATCCCCAGATGCATTTCGCAGCTGTTTTTTTTATAATTTATTTACAGATATATGAACTTGCAAGAGGAGAGCTTCAACATGCAACTGTTAAATGCAATAACATGAAATGGAAATCATTGCCAAAACTGCAACCCTTTTTATAACTCAAACACTAACAGAAATTTTCCATGAGAAGAGCACTCATTTTATAAATATCCTATTCTTATTCCTACTCATGTATCAGAAAGGTTGGACTATGCTCCTAAGTTTGTTCTTCTCTTTCTTTCATGAAAAGAGAACTGTCTTATATGAAAGATCATTGGTTTTAATTAGTCATAGGACTTATGCTATGCCAAACGTGTTGTTTGGTTGCTCTAAAGGGCACAAATATCATCTTCCTCCTTTCATCCTTCACAGTGAAGCAAAATACTCCATTTAATACGTGTTTTTCAAAATGTTATCTACTGCTTATTAGAAGACAAAGCTTCCCACTGATATATCTGTCTCCATGCTCCTGGGGGAATATATGGTCTGCATGTGCAAATAGGCACAATAGATGAAGAGAAAAGGATATGTTATATGTTTGGGTTTTGGTTTTTTTTTTGTAAATAAGTGTTTCCCAGCAGCTTACCAGAAAGAGGTACTTTATGTAGTACTGTTAAGGACTTTTCTTCTGACAAAACCTTCTGCAAGAATCATTCCTCCCTAACATTTTGGTCTATTAAACAACATACAGGAATTCTCCCTAGAACATTTCTTGCACCAAGGAAAGAGGAGAAATAACTAATATTTTACTTCTCAGAGATCAGCTGAGACCCTCCCCTCCATTTGCAAGAGGTGGAGAACAGATAGCTAGCTAGTTAGACTAAATAAATAAAAGGCAAGCAGAATAATCTTTACTTATTACAGGCTTGGACTTTCTGTGCAGTACTCCCAAATTTATCTTCAGCTGTTAAGAGGTAAGTCCAAGGCTCTAGCACAAAATATACTACCTGCATTCAAATGAAATATAAATGACTATATTCTGATTCATTCTGCATCCTTGCAGTTATAGGACAAGGCCTGAAAGACGAGAAAGAGAAATAAAAGGAAAGTCACAATCCAAATACAACCTTTCTTTTCTACGCAGATGGTTTCTGTCATAGATTACAAGTACCCTTTTTAAGGTGCATCATTTTCCAACTGACAAAGCTGAATTAGATCAGAGATTCTTTGAGAGGTTATCAAGGTTTCTGTGGGACCCCATCAGACTATTTCACATCATTGTTACATGAATTCACTTGGTCATGTTTTCTGAGTAGCACTTTTCATTAATTGCCATTTCTTTCAACTCCAGGATCCCTTACAAAAACTTCTTCCTAAAACTCAGTACTCCAGAACTTTAATATGTGTGAATTGTTTATACAGCTTTTGCCTTGTTTTATAGACTGAATCAGGTTATTTAGATGAATGTTTGGGCACTAAAAGAATAATCCCTTTTTTGCATTTCCAGCACAAGAAAGCCCACAACATTCCTATTCAGCCAGTCTCTGGAGACAAGAATAGTTTTAAAGTTGTTCTACACCATTTTGACTTGTTTAATTAAAATTAAGGGGAAGAAAATGAACAAAAACCTGTTCAGAAAAAAAAAAAAAGCCAAACCACAGAACAGGTTATAAACATTTAACCCAGAATATTTGTGACTTCTGAAAAGCAAGTTTGTCATTCCTTAAAAACCTAAGAGATTTAAGGGGAAAAAAAATCTACCTTCTAGGAGATCTATTCTCTGTAACCTATTGAAATGCATGGTTTCTCAGCAGTTAATGAATTTTCTTTCTTATCATTCTATACCTTCATACTTTACAGGTTAGGGTGTAAATCTTCAGGGACAAGGATGGAAAAATTCCATATATCAGTTTGAATCTGCATAGATTCTTAAGCCTATACTGAAACTACATCTGCTCCATGGACCTGTAGAAATACAATTCACTCTGGCATCCAAGCATTTTTCACAGTTCCTGAATTTATAGACCATCAGCTGCATAAACAGTGTCCACTCTTTCATACACTTTCCAGAGGAATGGCTGCATGATGTTTCATTTTGGTGGGGCCTGGATTTGGGTTTTCCTTAGTGAATGGTGCTGAACATTGAGCCCTGCCCATGACCAGTTCAGAATGTTCCTGCCCTGCCTTGGCCCAGCCGCCAGTGAGCTCTGACTTCCTCATGGCCAAGCTCTACTCACCTGTAGAAACCTCTGTTTCACTTGGGCTGACTTTTAGAACAAGGTTTCCATCTTGAAAATCCATGTGTCAAGGAATGGCTTTGAAAACACAGTCTGAATCCTTGACTGTGTCTTGATATTCTGTGGGAAGCCAATATGCACATAGAAAAACCTGAACTGATGTGCACTTTAAGGGCTGAGTCCTTAACAGATATCAAAGCTATTACCTCAGTTGGTATTCTTCTTGGTGGGAAGAGGAGGGGGCCATTGCAGGAGACTAAAGACAGAAAACGATGAATGCAATTTTACAACATTGCTATAGTTCTGCAAAGCCACAAACATGTCTACTGCCCGATTCAATTGCTATAATCATTCTGAAACATCCCATACTGGAAAATGAAACGCACTGTCTCTCCTGTTCAAATGAGGTAGGCAAGAGAGATCCGCTACTGTCACTGTGCTTGTTGTCTACCCAGCCTTTTCATAAGTAATTTATCAAGAGGCTTTTATGTGTCCCAGGGTAAGGGCCAAGCACCATGAATGTCAGGATCTACTGACAAGGTAGATAATGCAATACCTTTTACTGGGCCAACAAATAAATTATTACGCGCTAGCTTTCAGACCAAAAAGGTTCTGTCTTTTGAACGTTGTCAGAATTTCCAGAATATGGCATTTAAATGAGGCTGTTGATTTAAAGCCTTTCAGCTGTCCAACTTAAATCACATCTTAGGGCTAAATCAAAAAGAAAAGCCTTCTGGGAGAAAAAGACAAGCGAGATGTTCATAAGCCCTATTTCCTCTTTTTTAGAGAACCTGTCCTGATGTGTCTAACTATAAAATTATCCTATGCTTTTCTTCAAAGGTATTTGAAGAACAACATAGGTTCTGAAAAAAAAAGTCCAAATAAGAATCACGAGTTGCGATAGACCAGATTACACTGCCTAATGAATTTACAAGTGGCTCAAGAAATGTAAAAAAGAAGCAGAAGTTTCTAAAGGCATCTCGCTTGCTCCCTTTGAATTAAACTTTGAAAACTATAACCATCACAAGCATAGATGAAGTTTTTACTTGTCTTATTCAGATGAGTAATATAAAATATTAAGCTACCTCCTGAAATGGTATATGAGAACTGCAGAACCTGAGAATAGAGATCTTCTCAGCTCTAAGCCTCTGTTAAGGAGCAGATAGGGGGAAAGAAGTCTAGAGAAAAGCTGACAAGGGCCCCTCTGTAACCTCTCAGCAAAGAAGCTGTAGCTGGCCAGGGAAACTAGTGCAACGGCACACATCATTGCTCCTTTTTCTGAGATTACTCAGCTTGTGAAAAAACAAAATTTCCTTAGAAGAGGATTGCTCTTAGACTTTCAGCTAGCAAGATATCTCAGGCCTCTTTTCCAGCTATTTTCTTTCACTGATGCATCTTTGGGGAGCACCATTTCATTATTAGTAACTCCTGATGCTACATGTGAAAATAACAGATTATTCTCATCCTCCTTTACAGTGCTCAGTAAGTCTTGTATAGCTGCCACTGCTGATTGCTTTATGACCCATTTAATGCTTTTATACCTCTTCCAGAGGTCTCCCCAAATTCCTTTCTCTTCTCACAAGAGTTAATTTCACTGCAGACCCCAAGACGGTGAAGAATCACTCTACTTTTTAATCTCTTAGCAATGGCAAATTAGTGCTCTCTCTGCTAAAAGACAGCAGTAAGCATTCTTTAAACAAGCTTCCTTCGTCTTTAATTCCCAGTGTAATGGAAGAACTACAGCTAGCAATAGGCAGACACTTTAAAACAATCAACACCTTGGCTTATAAGATTTATGGAACCCTCAAAACCATGAAACTGCTTAACCTACGCTATACAAAGGGCAATTTTATAGCCTGAACACATGAGAAGAACGTTCTGTTTCTTAACAGTAAAAGCAGGACATGTAGTTGTCTAACATCTCAGACTCAAAAGTATGTCACTAAATTAGGACAAATTAAAAAATGTAGTGCACTTGAGCAATAGTCAGTACCTTATATTCTGTAATTTTTAGATTAATCTTTTCTATTATTTGCAATAAGTTATCAAGTCCTTTCCAACTAATGACCTAGCAGTCATTTTTTGTCTTTTTCCTTATAATAGTCCCTTTGGTATTACCTAAACATTTTCTAATATATTAGTCATGTTGTCCAAGTGTTAACAATAACTAACAAAGTAGCATACTAAGGAACACAGTTGTCTCTTTAGATTAGGAATCAAATGCCATCTGTGGATTCGTACAGACTTTTACATTTTCAGAACTCTGTGTGCGTTCTGAATAATCATTTCTCCAAGCAACACCATTAAGAAAGCAGTATGTCATATATTACTCTCATTCTAAGCGTGGATGCAGTGACAGAGAGGTAAAATGATTAGCACAGGGTCACAAAAGCCAAGGTGGGCAGAGGCAGGGGTACCCGCTGCCCAGCTCAATACCTACTTTGCTTTGCAGCTGCACCCGTTAGGGATTACATGGTTTTACCTGTCAGTCATGGTTTAGCTGCTTATTTGCAGGACGTTGTAGTCTATAATACAAGCCTAGGAACTGCAGCGAGCCAGGGAATAGCTTGCTTTTTGAGATCCAGGTGTAAATCCCTTCCCTTGTTCGCATATACCTCATAGGTGGCAAATATTTATTGTTCATTTTAAGAGGGACTATTAAAAATCCAAGCAGAAATTTTAGGATAGAATCTTGGTCTTCGCCACAACTACATATGAGCTCAACTTTACAGAACACCTGCCGTATCTCCTTTACCCACCAAGAGCTTAGCAACACTTTCCATTTTTGTTGAAAAAGGAAGTCTTGATAACAGTGTGCTTCATGTATTGGACACACAACCACAAGACTCACTCCAGTCATGTTTCAAAGACCACTCCACTCATCTTGGTGGAAACAAGCACCTGGATTTTCAGGTTGCTCAGGCACATTTCCTTTTAGAAGTGGTTTCAGAAATGTAAGTGCCTTATCAGTGTTGACATAATGGATTAACCCTCCTATGCCTGCCTGGTCCCTTTGGAAAATCTTAAGTAGCGTGGTGAGAATATAGGAGTATGGCACCACAAGGACTTCCAGGATATACAGTTCAGCTGGGAAATGGAACAGCAGCAGAACTGCAGGCTTTGTTTATCATCATTTCTCTGAGTAGGTGGGCCACAGGCAGGTTAGGAGAGCAGACCAAGGTCTATGAGAATCCTGCCTGCAACTAGTCCTCGATTCAAGCACTGAGTCCAAGACAAATGGCAATGTATAGATGCATATACACATTCACAGGCACATACAACAAAACGTAAATACCAAATAATAAACTTTCAGTTTTAACCATTATTACTTACTATTATGGTTTACTTATATTTATTTTTATTTTACTTTTTTCTTTACTGTATCAGATATAATGATGACTTATACAACTTCCATGAACTTTTCTGGATCATAGTCTTCTAGGAAACAAGAGAAGCTCTACATGAAGACCATTTGCAGATGTTTCTCCAAAATGGTTGGATGCTCAGACTCTTAAAAATGGGGGTAGGATATTTTTGAAAGGTTGCCTGATTCACTGCATTAAATGAGTGCTTTAGGTACACGCAAAAAATGTCCTGGAGGCACACATATTTAACTTCGTATTAGTGAAAAAAAAACCCAATTGTTAGTTATGAAGAATTGATTCTGTATTAATCATCTGGCTTGTAATTTCACAACAAAATTTCAGTGTACTGTTTGCTAGGCTAAAAAATGAGGCAATATAACAAGAGACCTTTCCAGTGCTACTGTAAATAAATATTATTTTGAAATTTTTAATTCCTTATATTTTCCTAGTTATATTACTAATTACCTAATGAAATGTCTTTGAAGTATTAGCTCATTGTCAATTGTGATACACAATTTTTTATAAATCCAACACAACATTAGACCAAAAATATGTGTCCATAAAATCGCACAGCCCTGAGTGAAACTTGTTCCAGGCTATCTATTTAGCATGCACAAATATGTAAACGTTTGTATGCAGGATGTACAAAATCCAGAACAGGAATTATATAAGATAGAAAATATGCAGTGGTATGTTTTTCTTGATCATGATTCCTGTATCAACAAAATTATATATCTATATGGTATAAATATTAGTTCTATAAATAAAACACCTTGTAATAATTCATATTTGACAGTTCTTCAAGTAAAACAATAGGCTTTAAATTTCTTGTGAAGGGTGATCTCACATCTCCGATGGATTACAAGTAAAGGATCATTTGTCAAATCTCTAAAATATTAAGTACTAGTAAGAATTTCCTGACAATAGCAGAGCACATGTTAAGTACATGCTGGGAAAAATGGTTACACTAGTTGCACGCTTTCAAATGTTAATTCATTCTAGCAAAGCTCTTTCCCTCTGCTGATTCATGTTACAGTTTGGTCCTCTCCTGTCTAACTTCCTCAGCATCAATAAAAGCAAAAGATCTTTTCTGCTTAGAACTTTTAATGAAGCCTGACTTCGATCTGGCCCACTTTTTTAACACTGGTTGAAATATTAGGACATGCAATATTATGTTAGAACCAGAGGCAAAATATTTCTTCATCCACACACACACAAAAAAGGTGTATCTACATTAAAAGAAAAAGGATTTCCAACATGGTATCTTTTAAATATTGCATAAGAACATTTCTAAACTCCTTCAGAAAACATGATTATGTACTTGCACGTGGTTTCTGTGCCAGAATTTAGGGTAAAGTTTTGATGTCCTGTTCTGCTGTAAGGATATGCTACATCCATACAGTCCCAGCTATCATATTTTCCTATCTCCACCCAAATATTCTACTCTCTCTTTTCTAGTTGTGACTTGAGAAAGTCGCCCTTTACTTCCTCTGTGCTGAGCATTCAATGTTGTTATAGTCTGGAAGAACTTATCAAAGTATTTCAATTAAAAAGCAAGCATATTTTAAATCAGAATATGGGTAGTTCTTGAAACAACCTAACCAAAGAAGTGGTAAATGTTGATTTCTTAACATCTTCACATCAATAATTTATACCTTCTTGATCAGACACGCTTATCAAATACTGGTTACTGAGCTTAGTGAATTTCTGTCAGTCAGTGACCTGTCATACATGAATGAACAGACAGAATCCTATCATCTGATGTTGCACACCATGGATCTCATTATCACTTATGTTTGAAGTTCTAGCTTTAGATGTTTGCAAAAATGGGTTTAAAGCTTAACTTTAGGGTCCATGCTTGAATCTTTTTCTGTATACATAAAAATATCAACTGTATTCATTTACCTTTTCTGAAAGTCTAACTTACCTTTCATTTTTAACAGTGAAGCGCTGAAGATTAGAAAAAAGCAGAGACTTGAAGCCAGTAAGAAAGTCATCTAGGAACAGTACAGTTTTGCATGAGATGCTGTACTTGCTTAAGTTCAAGTACATTATAATTTGGAGAGTAGAGGTTTTAATATTCAGTGGTTTAGATTCAGATTATACCAGTCTGTAACATTCAATAGATGTTACTATTTCCTGGTAAGTTATTTTAAAAACACTGGTTGATTCAATCTACTTTAAATATTAAGATAAAGTGGCAAAAGTTTGTGTTTCTTAAAACAAATTTTACAAAGACCCAGCTTCACTGAAAGCTTTATCTATCATAATGGCAACAAAGAGTTTTCTATAAGGTGTTTGGTAGTCTATTAAAATTACTGAAAGTCTCCTAGGCCACGCAGACATTTTTATTTTTATATGGCTGTTCAGTCCTTGACTAGTAAAACACTTTAGAAAGGAAAACAAAATAATAGATGTTCCAATCTGCTGAAGGCCTTCCGATTTGGCCAAGGACCTTATCTCAGACCTCCTAGCACTGCCTTGTTCTGTACAGCCTTGCCTAGTTATTAATGAAGTTGTATGCTTCCGCACAACAATCCAAAAGGTCATGCAAAACTACTTTTGCCTGTGCAGTTCTCCAAATCCTCTATGCTTTATATCTGTCCCATGTGCCTGTCACTCACGCTTCTGAACTTTACTTAACTTCGGCACCTGTTGAGCATTACAATCTATTTGATGAAGGTAGAGACACAGCTCTTGACCTTCATGAATATGTGACACCAGCTTTCAGACAATGGAACATGTCTCGTTTGACAGACATTAGAGTTGCAGTACTCACTTTCAAAAGTGAATTAGTTTCCACATCTTCAAAGAGCAAACATACGTTTCCAGCCTGAACAAAATTAAGTTTAAATTAAGAGAAATGTTTAACAAGAATGAAGATTCCAGCAGCTTTATACCTCTTACGACAAGTGGGGGGATGCTGAAAAGAGAGGGAGGAGAGAGAGAGAAACACACTGCCCTGTAATATCAGCTGTGCCACTTGGTCCTTGAGACAAGAAAAACTCTTCAATGTTTTACAGATATAGTTGCATATAAAGCTGTCTCTCTTATGTAACTAAGTATCCCACCTAAGAGGAGTCTGGAGATCACTCATTCAAGCAACATTCATAAAAACAACCGGGGCTGCCATGTGCTTCAAGACACTTAAAACAGTTTGTCAATACTGAGAACTGAGTAAGAAAAAATCAAAATCAAAATAGCTACAGAAAATATATATCTGCATAGCTAATAGCCTGTATCTCCACAGAGATGATCTCTGGTTGTCTAAACCAATAAACCAGCGAAGCCACATTTTTCTTCTGTAGACAGTTCCAGTAAAAGAACAAGTGTACCAAGTCCACTTCATCATTTTACATTATGGCTATTTTAAAAGACAGATGATGTATATGTTACGGAAATGTTCCTCAAAACAGCACTGTAGTCACAAGTCTCATAGCACACTATCTCTGCTTTGAGCAGGTTACTCATAGGTTGGAAGCGGACTCTTCTACACCATGTTAAAAATTATTTTTTGTATTAACAAATAGAATATACAAACACCATACTTGCTAATATTTGCTTTATAAATGTCCAAATACACTGTGCTATTTGTTTTATCTGTTAGGTACATTTCCGTATTGTCTTTCTCATACATTTTGTTGTGTTCACATTCTCAATGTTAATTTAAGCAGCACTCAGAACTGACAATGCAAAAGCAGTAAGATTAATGAACGTGCAATACAAACAGAATGAGCAAACCAGGAACTTTATGGTATGCTTCAGACACAGTTGTTTATTGTTAAATGCCCTCAGAAGCAGTGCTTTTTTTCAGCTCTGACATATAAAAGCAGAGTCTTGATTACTCTGTTCTACTGGTAATGGATGAAAGATGTGATAATGGTTAAATCTAACAGACATTTTCTACTACTTGGCTACCCAGTGAGCAGGTCAACAAGTTAAATATGTTTGGAAAAATGTTGCAATACTATAAATACCCAGAATTACATATTCTAGCTGTCACATGTTTACATGAAAGGATGTACTGCTGTATGACTTTTCTGGCTGATTCTGTAATTTTGCTTTTTTTACCTTTGACTGAAGAGAAAAATTTTAAAAATTTGTTGTTTCCTAAAAGGATGGCACCTTAAGTAAATGCTAAAACAAAGATGTCTGCTCTGCATACTCCAGATGTAAGGCGGGCAAAAAGTCAGAGGAGTGAGAGAGAATCTCTCAGTGACAGATTATAGATTTAAGAGATTCCAACCACTTAGACATATATTTGGAAGTTTACACAAAAAAGAGATCCTTTCTCTCACAGAAGTCATGAAAGTATTAAAGTGGTCTTATTTTTTATAGGTTGATTAGAAAGCATAAAACTAAATCCCTACAAAAACAATCTCAAACGTCATCAAGATGTTCTCAGTCTCCAACAAAAATGCGACTGTATTAAGATACGCAAATTGTACCTATTGGTGTGCCATTCAGTAAAAAGAAAAACTACAGCAGGACAAAAATAAATTTAAAATTATTAAAATGTCTTATTATCTACAATAAGTATGGTAACCCATGGTTTTCCCTAGAATATCTTCATCTTAATATAATACTTAATTCAAACTTGTATTTTGCTTGGATATACACAAACCTGTTACAATGTTTTTCAATTATAGGGAAATTCTTCCCTGCCACTCAGGTCCAACATTTGAATTGCTGAACCCTAGCAGGCATAAGAAAAGAGGATTAACTTAGCAATAATTGTGTGTCTATTACTACTGTTTAAACAGCTTACTCTTCCCATGGTCATTTCCTTTTCTAGTTGTGGCAGTCTGGTGAAGTTCCCAATGACTGGAAAGTGGAAACATAACGCTCATTTTTAAAAAGGAAAAAAAAAAGGCAGACCCAGGGAACTACAGGACAGTCAGTCTCACCTCTGTGCCCAGCAAGATCATGGAGATCATCCTGGAAACTGTGCTAAGGCACATGGAAAATAAGGAGGTAATTGGTGACAGCCAACATGGCTTCACTAAGGGCAAATCCTGTCTGACAGATTTGGTGGCCGACTATGGTGGGGTTATAGCATTGGTGGATAAGGGAAGAGCAACTGACATCATCTACCTGCACTTGTGCAAAGCATTTGACACTGTCCCACAGGACATGCTTGTTTCTAAATTGGAGAGACATGGATTTGACAGATGGACCACTAGTGGATAAGGAATTGGCTGAATGACCACACTCAAAAGAGTTGTGGTCAATGGCTCAATGTCCAGTGACGACGGATGTTCCTCAGGGCTCGGTACTGAGACCTCTGCTGTTTAACGTCTTTGTTAATGACATGGACAGTGAAATCAGGTGCACCCCCAGAAAGTTTGCTGATGACACCAAGCTGTGTGGTGTGGCTGACACACTTAAAGGGACCTGAACAGGCTTAAGAGGTGGGCCTGTGCAAACCTCATGAAGTTCAACCATGCCAAATGCAAGGTCCTGCTCATGGGTCGGAGCAATCCCAAGCACAAATACAGGCTGGGCACAGAATAGATTGAGACCAGCCCCGAGGAGAAGGACCTGGCAGGGTTGGTTGATGAGAAGCTCAACATGAGCCAGCAACGTGTGCTCACAGCCCAGAAATCCAGCCACATCCTGTACTGCATCAAAAGAAGTGTGGCCAGCAGGTTGAGGGAAGTGATTCTGCCCATGTACTCCACTCTCATGAAACCCCACCTGGAGTACTGTGTCCAGCTCTGGGACTCCCAACATAAGAACGACATGGACCTGTTGGAGTGAGTCCAGAGGAGGGCCACGAAGATGATCAGAGAGCTGGAGCACCTATCCTATGAGGACAGGCTTAGAGAGTTGGGGTTGTTCAGCCTGGAGAAGAGAAGACTCCAGGGAGACCTTATAGCAGCCTTGCAGTACTTAAAGGGGCCCTACAAGAAAGATGGGGAAGGACTTTTTACTAGGGCATGTAGTGATAGGATGAGGGGGAATGGCTTTAAACTGGAAAAGGGTAGGTTTAGATTAGATATTAGGAAGGAATTCTTTACTGTGAGGGTGGTGAGACACTGGAACGGGCTGCCAAGAGAAGTTGTGGATGTCCCATCCCTGGAAGTGTTCAAAGGCAGGTTGGATGGAGCTTTGTGTCTAGTTGAAGGTATCCCTGCCCATGGCAGTGGGAGTGGATCGACATGATCTTTAAGGTCCCTTCCAACCAAAACTATTCTATGATTCTGTGTTTCCACTTGTCATATTTAACTTGGCTGGTTTGACACACAAAGAAACAACAACATCTGTTGATCAACCTCTGATGCAGCACAGCACTATCAATCCGTACTCACAGAAAAAATAGCTGTATTCCATGCCCAGTGAAAGGAACTTGGACAATTGGTATCAGAATCTTGGTTGCTTAAGCCTGGCCAGCCTTCCCTGGTCTTTTTTCAGCTCCTCCTGCAGTTCTTCTCTGGTCTGCAGTGATCCAAGGCAGCAGAAGGCTAAGGAGGAACTTAATGCAAACTGTGGGTGCAGTAGCAATTACAGACCCTAGCTTTCTACTAGGTCTGTGTATGAGATTCCTCATCATGTTACATCATGAAGACAGCCAGTGCGATAAGGCTACAAGGAAAATTTATCCTCTACCAGAGCTCAAGCTGCATCTCAGAAATCCTTGCCAGGGATGAATAGTGCAGCAAGTTAACTTCCAGGTGTGATGGTGAAGCGAGATCATGAACAAACCTCATGCTTGTTAATACGAGCTTGCCAGGTGCAGATTGTAAATTTCTGATATATTAGACCTGGTTCAGTCACGTAAACCCAGCCTCTAGTGATGCTGATGATCAGCTTTCCTATCATATGATGCAGTGTCTTTTCAATCGAGATAGTCTTATGCTGTTGCCTTGAGTCCATGTAGAACTACATACTCACAGTAATCAGGTAGAATTCATTAAATATTTTAGTCAACTGCAATGTATTCTGTAAGACCATACTAAATAAGACTGGAAGAGAATTTAAAAAGTTCATTCTTCAAACACAGCCTAAAATCCTTCTGTTAATATTTTTTGAGATAAAAAGCTTTACACGTATTTGTTATTCTATTAAGAGTTTCTGGAATGGAGAAAAGTTGGCTGCAGGTATCAAATTTCTTCAAGGATGCAACTTTTAATCAACTTGAACGCAGGCCAAGAATATACAGAGGCTTGTGAATTATTATACAGAGGCTTAAAAGAATTATACGTTTGGGGATGATACTCTGTAGTTTTATACAGAAATAAAACCACAGAAAGAGCACATATCTATTTCAACTGCAAAATGGAACTTGTTTTAATATTGGATGGAAAACTGAAATTTTTGTTGATCTGGTATATTAGATAACACAAGAGAAAGTTTGGCTATTAATCGAAAAGGTTATCATAGAAGGTTATCATAGAATGGTTTAGGTTGGAAAGGACCTTGAAGATCATCGAGTTCCAAGCCCCCTGCCATAGGCAGGGACACCTCCCACTAGACCAGGTTGCCCAAGGCCACATCCAGCCTGGCCTTGAACACCTCCAGGGATGGGGCCTCAACAACCTCTCTGGGCAACCTGTTCCAGTGCCTCACCACCCTCAAAGTGAAAA